>JAOXYM010000014.1:15741886-15807565 GCA_028567055.1 Leptatherina wallacei
TATATATATGTATGAGTGGTACTTGCATCAGCTGCGCCCACCTTAAAGGGAATACAGTCCCAATGACAGATCACAGACATAAATTAATAAAATTAATGACGGAATTGGAAAAGCCGCAACGACTTACCTTTTATACTCCAACTACATTGCACATGCGCCGTGCTAACAGCATGCCACACAGGGGTTTGTATATATATAGAAATTATATATATATATATATATATATATACACAGATGTCATATGATATGTCATTCCATTCTATCTATATTCAGATATCTTGAAGAGATTATCTTTCTAAGCTGTCAAGCAGTCCAGACCAGATGCAGTTATTGTTTCTGGTTTTATAAGGATGAAGATGGAGCTGCTACAGATTTGACACTGAGGACTCCCAGTGAGGCTGAATGTTTCCAGATTTGGCCAGTGGGTGACGATATTTTACCGGTTGAACTTTGAGAACCCCCAACTGCTCTCACCCCAAGATGAAGAAGGATGCTGTCATGCTGAGTGCCTCTCATACACACTAGTCTGAGCATCCCGGCAACGATTACTCCCGCTTTATCCTCAAGTCCATCATTTATGACAGCATTATATCAAACGTAGTTAGCGCTGCTCTAGCTACATAAGAAAATACATACAGGTGGCACTGCAGCTGTTGTACTACTCGTGTAGTGGCGACACTTGGCTAACTAACGTTGGCTAATTGCCCCTTCCAGTGCTATTGTTTGTTGTTGCAGTCTCTCATCAAACAAATCACAGATGTAGATCACGCTCTTTAAGGTAAGTGCTGTGAACTGCAATCATCTTCTCTGCTTTTGACATTCATCAGCAAAGAAAGTAGGAAATGACAAATATGGAGGAAAAGCTGGTAAACATTGGTCTGTTAACGTTCATCTTTGCATGCTAGCTGTAGGGCTAATTTGCCCATTAGCATCAGCTAGCTAGTTAGCTGATAGACTTGTTTGCCCATCACTGTTGCTGGTTACCATGAACTGACGTTAGCGGCTAACAGCAGTGACTAGCAGTGATTGGGAAAGCCAGCTAGGAGCAGGGTAATGCATGGTCACAAACAGCTCGTTGACACCGGTCAGTTCAGTTCACATGCAATAACACAACCTGACATCATTTTATTTCTCGGCTGTAGATATAAACCTTGTGCAATATTAAAACACCTCACAGCAAAGCGTTTTTCTTACACCCACTTACCAAGTATAGAGTATCCTTTTCAGGGACTAGTCTGAGCCCATGGAGCTATTGTCATTAGCTCCAGGAAACGTTAGCTGGCGAAGCTAACCTGCTGTCTTTGTGTGTATTACTTGTGCTCATTTATTGTTGTTTTGCTCATTGCTTGTTTTATTTTGCGTGAAAACCTTAGACTGGTTTTAAACGAAAGCAACAAGATGACAGCGCAGTTGTGTTGACTTGTGAAAACAAAGATGCAAGGCTTGCAAAATCTCTACTTTAGAAATTTGTCATAAAATGCATTCTGTATTCATTATTAGCAGTTCAGAACATTATAGTAGAGGTCGTTATATAGTAGTGACGTTTTTAGAATTATGGCTTTATTGGTGCAGTTTTATTTATTTATTTTTTCTGCATTATGTAAGACAAAGTTACTAAGCCAAGTTTGAAAATACTAACCAAAGAAAATCCAATCCATGGTCATAATATGGGAATAGAAATGTTACATAAATCGTAACAAAACAAAAACAAAGTAAAGATTATATAGTGTCTTTATATGTAGTATTAAGAAGAAAGAAGCAGCTAGTTATTTTCATTGAGTGCTTCTGACTCATTCTTAACTTTATTTTTTTGTGGATTTTTCTGTTTAAATTGCCTATGAAATGATGAATTACAGCACAGCTAATGGATATACAATATACTATATGATCAAAGGAGTGAGAAACCTTTGTTTTGTTTTACATGCACCAAGCTATTTTTGTTTCACTGAGAGAATGCGATTTATTGTTGACAATAAAGTCTTCAGCTCTTCAAAACATTTTCTGATATTCTGACAGCATTGCTGTAAAATGAATTTGACAGTGCATTATGTTAAAAGGCTTTAACGAGTTTAAAAAGGACAGGTTTTGTTACTGTGCTGCTACACCAGTAGTCTGTGTATCTAACCAGCTTTTGGCAACTGTTCAAGTCTGTATAATGACATAGTGGAGAGAAAGGTCACAGAACAGAAAATCAAACTTTATACACACTTAAGGTTTGTAGCGGCAGTTGTACATTATTATTTCGTAACAGAGGGTTGAGTAAGAAGATACATTCTCACGTATAGCCGTGAGTTCCTCTGCTGCTTTTCTTATGAGGAATTTGACTCTTGATATGAAATGAAATGGATTTTACTTGGCTTCTGTTGACATTATCCTTGGAGACTTTGTTGCAAAACCAAACATCAGCATACTGCTCCGGAGTCATTTTAGCTGAAAGTAAAATAAAAAGTACAGACAAATAACTTGAAGGTGTTTATTTTTTTTATTTTTGTACTTTTTTGTATTTGCAGAAACAAGGTGTTATTCACTGACATTGATACCATTTATCTGAAAAACCATCTTCAGATTCATCACCCTGACCACTTCTTCTTTATAAAGTGTGTGTGTATTTTTAAACTGCCATTTGGATTAGACTTTAATATCGGTATGAAACAACAAGAAAAAGATAATTGAAGTAATTAATCACAGTTATTTGTATGATAGTCATCAGTTAAATATGATTTATGTCGGCACATTTGTGTGGAAGACTGCAGAATCTTTGCAAGACAATGAATTTGTTAAAGATCATCGCATCTTTCATACACCTTCATTAAACTTTTAGCTGTCATACATTCAGAATAATTGCTGATGTGATGTTTTGTTGGCATTTCCTTCTGCCAGTAGCTTAGTGGTGGCAATTTAGATTTTCTTTAACTATCACTTAGACCATAAACGTCTCAGTGTAAAGTACAGAGGTCTGCCATTACAGACTATATGTTGATTACTACTTAAGCACAACTGAGAAAGTAAAGCATCATAATGTTTAGTTTTTTGTTAAAGGAAAATTCTTTAGGTTCTGCCAAGGAGGATTATTTAGAATAGCTTAAAACAGAACATTCATGGTGTTTGTTTGTTTCTTTCATGTTATTCACAGAGCTGTCTTGTGGCTCAGCATGTTTTATAGTGTTTCATTTTGAATGGGAGTAGCTGTGGGTAGAATTACTTTTAGTCACATATCCAATGACACACCCTGTCCATCGAATGTTAATCTAGCTGTGAGGCTTTAGTAGCAGCAGAGTAATGATGAAAGAAGTGTAATAAACCTGCTATTTTCCCTTAATGACTAATACGTGTTTGAGTTATGACAGCTCCCTGTGGGTAAAGGTCAGATAAGTATGAGAAAACCCTTTTCCACTGTGCTCTGACACTTTGTTGGATGATGTGTCAATACACATGCTCTGGAATTCAGTATTTACACGGTACGCTCAAATGGAATTTAAGCAGTTTTTACACCTTTATGCTGTCACTACCGTCCTCTTCGAATCATGATGAATGATTTTCTATTACAATGCCTGCGTCTGTTTTCATCTGCTTCATTCTGTATTCTCAAGCATTGTGGCATTGTGTTGTGGTATAAGATGGTGCTTTAAACTGTCATTGGTGTGACTAAACTGTATTTTAATAGGTCTTATACTTTCAGCCACAATATTATGTTTCAAAGGGAGGTGATTAGGCAGATAGGCTTCGTTCAAGACTGTTTTGCTCAAGGTTTTCATATATGGAATTATTTTATGTTGGCGTGAGATCTAGATGTTGTAGTGAAACATATTCTGTCCAGAGGCAACACGGGGAATGTCTCGATGTGTAATCGAGCATGGAGATCACATTTGTATTAAAATAAATGTGTGTAGCCTTGTATTTATATTACAGTGATTATGCATACTTGCATCAAAGAGCATTCAGAGGACAATAAGGAAGCAAATGGATAAACAAAATTTGCTTTTCCTTTGCAGCGTTGGATATCTGCTTCATTGCAAGATATCTGGCTGTTACATAGAAAATTAATGCCCTGAACAAAGGCGCAATGTTCACTCAAAGATCTCTTGATGGGCTATTCAAGTGCTGTATATTCATTAAAAATAACAATCTGTCAGCACTTACTGACAGTGTGCACAACAAGCCAAGCTCTCTTTATTGTTCTCCGAAGATATTTCTCAGTTCCCGTGCCAAGAGCTGGGTAATTGGCTGTAGCAGAGCCTTGCATGTGTTGTTTTAAGATATTGGACTGACACGCACAGGGCACACTGGCAGAAATAAGGCAAGCACACTCCCCTCCTTTTCTCCTCACCCTCTTTCTCCTCCTGGCTTCCCCAAGCAAGTCAGAAGCAGCAAGACGTTAGATGTGTTTTGTGTTTTTCGACAGCTTCCCTTCACCTCTCATAAGAGGAGATCCAAGCACACTGCATCATATCTCATATTTGTTTGATTCAGGTCTAGTTCTGCTGCACTGCAATTGTGCCAAGTAGATGGTATCGGCGAGGGCTATTTGTGGTAACAATTGTGAACTGCTTTGCTGCTTAATGCTGGTGGTATTTGTTGCACTAGATGTGATCAAATCTGCTTCCTGTGTAAGCTTAGTCACGGTGAGGTTTGTTGCTCATGCTTGTACAAATGCCACCTGTATCAGGGCTGGCTTGTTATCCTTGCACCATACCAAGACACATGGTGTTTTGTGTTGTTGTCTGACTCTCAGAAGGTCGCAGATAGTCTGCATATTTCCTTTTTGTTGAATTTTTGTATGTTGTAACTAACCACTTTTTGTGTCCTTTGTGCTCTATGTACCTAAGTGGTTGTATAACGGAGTGTGGGGAAACTATAAATGGAGTGTTGGCTAATATTTGAGTTGTGAAGAAACAGCAAATGAAGAAATGACAGCGACAGCACAGGTCCCTTTTTTTCCTTCTTTTTCTTACCACTATCTGGGAGCCTTTACATATTTTTAGATTCTTCACACATCACATACATAAATCCAAAACATAAGATGCAGATGATGATCTAACTTTTCCGTGTTTTGGCAAGATGGGCTGTTAACAGCACTTAATCACTTACAGTGTGAAAATGCATAAATTGTAAGTGAAAGTCAAAAATAACAGTCAGCCATTTGCCATCTCAGGAAAGAAGAAAATGAAATGGTGTAGGATCAGCTGGGTGGCCCCTGAGGAGAAGGAGAGAGGGGTTGGTGGGGGGTTTGGAGGAGGACTGCTTTGCCGCTGTGCGTGTGTCAGTACTGATTAGGTAAGAGATTGCCTCATGTAATGACATGGCATGGTGCTAGTGGTGCAGAAACACAAACAATGCATACCAGTGTTTTACGGTGCACACCCCCTGCAGCTGCCTGCCTAAAGATGTTTATATAGACATACACACTCTCCCTACAATATTTCAACATCTTTAGGTTGTTCCCTTTTTCAGCCACACACTCAGACACACACTTACATTATATCTGGAAGCCAGTAGCCTTTTTTTCCCCCTCTGTGCACTCTTTTTTTTTTTCTCTCTCTCTGTTGCACAGATAAAAGGTGGATATGATTAAAGGAGAGGAGCACAATGGAGTGTGTGTAGTTTTCTATTAGCACTCATTGTTACTACTTGCCAGCACAAATATATGTGATTGAATGGGCTATATAACCCGACAAGCCTTCAGCTGTTAGTTTAACCTTAAGCCTTAAAAGGGAACCTGTCATATTCTGTTCCGACGTGGGAACACTACATTTTCCACAAATGCCTTTGACTTGCTATACACAGAATAGTTCACTGAGTTTGGGCTTATTAGCTTGGTTAATTATAGATCTGTGTCAGGCTAAGCTGCTTTGTGATATGTCTTAGTTAAAATGATAAGGAAGTCTAAAAACCTAGTGTTGCTCAGTGGTAGTGATTTAAGGGAAAGCCATTGTTACTGTTATCAGAGTGCCACCTTGATTAGCAAGTCTAAACAATACGGTTGATTCAATTGATTATTTTATGGAGAGATTTGTCAATAACAGCTGTCTATTGTAAAGACTAACATGGGTTTGCCATTAATTATAGTGACTGTAATGGCTTGTTATGTTGTGTATTTCTGTACAATAATGGGTGTGCTGCACATTGATTTTCAACAGTGTGGCTGAAACAAATCAAACGTAGAGCTTTTTAAAATGTGCTCTTTGTGCTTTGTAGTCTGTGTGACTAATACTGATCCTGCACTGATGTTGTGACTGTCCGCATGAGGCACAGTTTGTAGAGCTGCATGGTCTGTGACTGATGTTTTAATGGAGACTGCAGGCCACAGAAAGGTTGTTCAGGGTTTATGCAGTGGGAAGGAAAAGACCCCATTGACATTGTGATGTTCTGCTCTCCTGTTTGCGAGGTGCTTCCGGTAAATGGTGTCCTTGCTTGTCCTTGCAGGTCAGGCACATACCTATTGAGTGTGCTGAGCCTTCAGTTTAGATGCTGGGACTTGGACTTGGATCGACTGGGTTTAAGGATGGACATCCTGTCTCTGCACCTCAGTTCCAGGAGCCGGCACAGAGAAAATGAGTTCTGAGGATTGGGTTTAGATTTGCCACTGTAGCACTTCCTCTCTGATACACTCTAGCTACCATCAGGGAAAGGTTGTCAGAGACGGAGAGAGAGAGCGGCAGAGAAAACAGCGAAGCACAGCAGTGCTATCTAATAGATCAATTTGTAATAAATCTGTTGCCTCAAGCTGTTGTTGTTCGCTTCTACTCAGTAAAAGGTGTCTGCGTTTCTCAGGCAAGAAAATGCTTGTCAGGCTGGGCATACAGAACTATCAGTGAATGAGACACGCCTAAAGCACAGTAAATCGTTTTTTTTTTCGGTGCTCAGTTTACATAGGTCGAACACAATGCTCTCTTATCTGCACATTCCATTGGTCAAAAAGGGGGCTTATAACCAATCAATAGGCCTGAGCACTAAAATCAGGAAGCAATGCTCCCTCACATTAAGTTTTCCCATTATCCAATATGAACCATTAATCATGATGAAGGAGCTATTGATCGGGCTATCACCTAAGGTTGGTCAATTTATTTACCAAGAGTAATTCTACAGTCTTTTGGAGAAGTGCTGCTGTACAAAAAAAGAAAGTGGTAGAAATTCAAATGATGTAATTATTATGACAGCAGTTTGATTTTTAAGGTAACAGAGGAGCAGGACTCTGTAAAGTCCACATGGGAGCTCTCCTGCTCCTCCTCCACTAGCAGCCATATGGACCATGCTAATTGTGTTTTACGCCAACCATTTTCACCGATCCATCGGGGACTTGTGGAAGTGGTGTAGCTATAATGTCACCAGCAGTGAGCTAGCTCATGAAAGAAACATTAGAGAGCAAGGAGAGAAGACAGGCAGGCAATACACTGCCAGTCAACACAATTATTGATTTTATTTAAATGAAATCTGTGGTTCTCCCTTCTGAATCTGATATCTGTTGCCTTTAAAGTATTGTTTCTGGCATTTTTTTTGTAGTTGTAGGTATTGTCTGACATCAGCATTCAATTCAGTCTCACACATTCACCTTATGAACTAGCAAGAGGTTTTTCTGTGTAAGGATCCGGTTTAAAAAAAAAAAAAGAGCACCTGCTTTTCCATTCCACTACAAACAACGAGGATTTTTCCCATTTAAGTGACATGATTCTTTTTCAGAGATATTGCAGTATATTCTGAATATGAACTTCTATCTTGTGAAACCAGGTGCTCTTCCATTCTTTTTGTTTTTTGACAACATAAATGCTGAGGTTTGAACGTTGAATGTAAATGTGACATTCGCAAAATTTGCTCTGCCTTTTCTGGTTGTAAAATATTTATAGTGCAAAATGTTACTGAGGAAGATCAGTGTGTGTTTTAACCGTGTTCATAATATGCAATCATGAAAAGGGCACATCCATGGAAATTAAATGCTGTGAAGGATGAGTGAGGCTTTTGAGTGGCGATGGTATTGAGAGGGGGAAAAAAACATGTTTCATTGTGTCCTTTCCACCAGTTTTCTTGTAATTATTGAAATTGATGTTTGCTGCGAAGCTATAAATCTGCAATATCTCCTTCTCTTAATAAAGCGGTGGAGGCAGCCGAGCTGTTAGGCAGGGAAATAAAAAGCAATCAAGCCTCCAACATCCTGTCCCTCGCCCCAAAATGAAGCAGCAGAAATCCTAATTAACTGAGAGGATGAGCCGCTCTTATTACAGTGCTTGGCTAGCTGCTATACACTAATGAAGACACTGTGCTGGTCTCCTCCAACCTCTCTGTTTCCCTCCCCCTTGCCTTCCAGCCCTCTTTATCTGGCTTTGGCTTGTCTGGGGTATTTTTCCCCCTTGGCTCTTCTATTTCTCTACCTCCTCTCTCCTGTCTTGTGTATGTGAAGTTGTTGATGTGACCATTGCACTGGTGGAGTGAGTGAAGCTTTGTAGCTTGGAGGTGTGTGGAAGGATATCGATGCTCGTGGTGGCCTATGTGACTGTTATTACTGCTTATGTAAAGAGAAAGAGCGAGAGACGGCATTGGTCTATTTCCATTGACTTCATAGATCCTCTTTAAGATGACAGCACAGTTGTCTCTCGGTGTCTTCTCATCTTCAAGTGCTCCTTTTCAAATCAGTGATGTGGCAAATTATACTTTTGTCATCAGCTGCCCATATTCAAGCTCCCTTTGTGGAGTTGAAAGTCAGGTTAAATCTTGCCTTCCACATTTGATATCTGTTTGTGTATGCAACAGTGTCGAAATTGACACTTTGTCAAATTGAAATGAACGTTTTGTTGACATGTTACTGCTTTGTGTTTAGATTTGAAAGGTTTGCAGAGTAGCTTTAGCTCAGAGTAAGCTACGCTCTTGTCTTATCCACGTTTCTGTCATGGAGGAGTGTGTAATTATTGATTGCGCGCCTCAGCTCTCAGCAGGCTGCTCCTCACTATTTACCTGTAAATTTGTCTTATTCTTCTTTTTGCCATCTGTGAATAGCCGAAGAGCGTTTTTCTTTTCTTTTTTTTCCTTTGCTCCTCCAACAAACCCCTTTGTTGTACCAAGCAGCCCAAAAGCCTCCAGGGATGCAACGACAAATAGAGGACAGCGACAGGTGAGGCTCTGTCCCTCCATCCTTCCATCTGTCTGTCTCCCCTGTGAGCACTCTACCAGACAAGTTTCCAGGCACTCAAAAGCAGCAAATCGACTCACTGTTGGATGCACTGTCACTTAGCTGAGCTGGGGCATAGCAGCTCACTAGGAGTCCATATCCTCCTCCTCCTCCTCATTTCATCACCTTCTTAAATGAAGGAAACGCTGTTTGATGTGGCGTCGCCGTGTCATATTTCCCATAAATATTAGCGAGTTCCAGCTCCTCCAAACCTTTCTTTACATCTTCATTTATACATTAATAGGGCACCACACTACTAATGACAACCTGATTAAGTGCCTGTCATGTCTCAGATAATTTCAACTGGATGTGTCCAGTCAGCAGCGCTCCATTTAGATTTGTTATGGTTCATTTTTAACTAGATTCTCAGGCAAGATGGTCCGGGACTATTGTACGAATACCTCATCAAGGTGGCGGATGGTTTGTTTGTGCACACCTGTCAGGATTGTGATTGAGGGGGAAGAGAGCGCTGTCAGGCTTTCTGTCTCTCTCTTTATTCTTGGCACAAAGCAAATGAATATGCTCAGCACAAAGCCAGAGCTACTAGAGGATGATGGCATCTGGCTTCGCATCATGCTCGAGCACCTGCTCTTACATGCATACACAAGAGCATAGACACATGCACTCTCTGTAATAACAGCCAAAAATTCTTATAACGCGAGGAGTTTAAATTTCACTCCTCGGTGTGACTGATTTGTCACGAGGGGGAGGGGGGGGGGGGGGATTCACCACCTCTGGCAGCATGTAGCGATCTCTGAGGAGATCCTGCAGTTTTCCCCTCTCTTCTCCCTGTTTCCCTGTGTGTTTAGCACTCAGTCTTTTCCTCTAATCAACAACAGCCTTGTAAACATCTCAACATAATACAATGCACAATACTGGTTGTTTTTTTTTTTTGGTTTTTTTAATCCCTTTTCTGCAGACTGACTCTTCCCAAGAGGCTTTTTTTCTGCCTTTCCTTGTCTGTCAAGCTACAGCTATGAAGAGGATGAGAACAGGCACTGGAAACTTAAAGGACACTTCTTTTTACCCCCCCCCGCCTTTCTTTTGCTTTTCTCTTTATCGCTCCACCTCGCTAACGCAGCTGCTCACATTACACAAGGCTTGTCCACCTTGACTTTGCTGTCGAAGAGAGATAAAGACGATGAAAGTGAGAAAAATATGTGACATTTTCTGGGACTTTGGCTCCGGGATGCGAGTGTATAAGAGTGTGTGTTTTTTTTTTCTTTTTCGAATGGGTTTTTCTTTTCTTTTTTTTTCGTTTGTATAAGCAAATTGAGTTCATCGAGCATCTGAATTGTCAGGCTGGTTTTAATTGTTTGTGACACGTGAAATAAGAAACAATAATGTGTGACTACGAGGGAGCCCAGGAGACTACAATCTCGTGGGCTGCGTGTCAGAGTGACACATTACCATATATCTTTTTTTCCCCTCACTTGTCTTTTGAGCCTTAAACTACTCAAAAGCATTTGGTAAGCAGTGAGTTTATTTATATAATTCTTCCTCCTCTGTTCACCCCCTCGCCCTGTTTGTGATCCTGTGCTGCTACTGGTGGAAAACCTCCCAGGCTTCTTGAATAAATCCTCTAATGTCTGTGTCTCTGCTCGCAGCCTTGGTTCTCGGCAAATATCTGCAGCACCACCTGATTTGACTTGGTAATGGGGCATTGATGAGTCTTGAGGGAAATCGGAAAAGGAGCACAAAACCGAGCAGTAAAAACCTACTACTGTGTGAGGTGGTAATAAAGGCTGCATCAGGTGCCTCAAAAGAAATTGACATTTGTTTTTAAAAAGTGAAACGGGCGAAGTATAAATGGAGGACTATAGGATATAGCTGTCATTTGTTAAAGTCTGTGGCTGCCTGTTATTCCTTCATGGTGAGAAAGAAAGGAAGAAAAAGAGGTGGCATAGGCTTCAGCTCCAAGGCTTCAAATCAATTTGTATTTTTTTTTCTCTCCCTGCCTTTGATACAGAAGGTTGTTTCAGCCAAACATTATATTATTTACATCTAAAGCCATTTTCACTGCTCAAAGAATACAGAGTACAGTGTAGGCATAAAAGGTAGCCAAGCCAGGAGTAATAGGGGAGATAAAAGCAGGTTCGCTTAAGCACTCTGTTATTTGAAGCACATTTCAATTGCTGTTGATGTCAGTAGTCTAATAATTCATCTTGCTAGTTTTTATCACGGCCATGCTCATGCACACTCATGAACAGAGATGCCCACGCACACTTACTACTCACTGACACAAATTCCCTTTGCTGGCGAAGCCAGACCCTTCTAATATAAAACAAGCAATTCGGAGATGAAAAACTCGTCATGCTGCCGTCTCACCAAACCCATCTTACAGATGAGTAGTGCTGCCAACAAAAAGCAGGGGCTGACTGCGCCCAGCTTTCTCACAGGGGGCATCTTGTCTATGTTATCATTCCAGCTACTGCTGCAATTAATATTAATGTGCTTTAAAGCACGCTCCAGCAGCCCTGCCTCCCTCTTGCTGTTGCCTTGTGTGTGTATTTATGTGTGTGTGTTTGTGACTCAGGAGGAAGAGAGCAATAAAGCCGGCGGGGGGATAAGAATCTAGGCAGGATATGACAGTCCTCATGTCAGCTGTCGTAGAGCTTGAGGGATATGTGGATAAAGACAAGGGATGAAGCTGAATCCCAACCAGCCAAACAGGCAGGTAGTACAGCTTGTAGGTAGAGACTTTCTGTATCCACGGCGGCTGGACGGGGGGCTGCGCACAGCCTGTTTATTTAGTCATGTTGTAATAATGCTTGACCTTTTCTTTCAAGTGCACGGCCTGACCTTTAGCACCTTACTCCTCAGCAAATCAGTGTCTGTGTGTCTCGCTTAAGCACACACCCATGCAGGGAGAGACGGGCACGTTCTTTACAGGGAGCTTCATGGTCTGCCAAGTCTAGGAGTGGATTGTTCCAAATTAGTATGCATTAGGTGGTTAGTGCAAAGCATTTAATTATGCGAGATGGCACTAAACTGTCTATGTTATGATTAGCCCAACACGTTACAACCTTAATCTCTTAATTTTTCCCCTTCTCTTTGCCCGGGTAAAGAGGAGGTACAGAGTTGTGGGTGGTGGTGTGCTGGTTCAAAGAATAGAAGATTTTTTTTTTTTTTCAAGTCTGTCTTGAAAGCAACACTGACTGTCATGCCTACAGTCAGTGAGAACAGGGCTCAGTTCCTGCAACTGTTCCTGTTCTCCACACCGGACCTGAAGCTTTTCCGTAACCTGACATGAAATGGGGGATAAATTGCACAGCCCACATTCAGAACAAAATTGCATACCACTTTTAGCTGTGGCTCATGAATTCTCAACAGTCGTACTCAAAACCTTGTCAGTATGTATCAAAGTTAAATATTTATTTAGTACAAATGTCCATCTTTTTTTTTTTTTTTTCCCCCTAGGTGGCTCACTGTGGAGCTGTAAGAGGAGGGTGTGAATATGTGTTGTTAGCTCGAAGTTAATTTCTACTGATCTGTACTGCAGATTTGATTGCTAAAGTATTTTTGCTTTTTGTTGTTTTGGGATACAAACGGCTGATGAAGCCCACCTCTGTGTCACATGTGACATCTCTGGACGATGTGGAACCTTTTCTTTGCTTTTATCCAAGATGTTCTCAAAGAAACAGGATAAGGTGAAACATATTATAAATATATCACAAATATTTGCTTAATAGAACCACGTTGTGCCTTAATAATGGTTAAAATTGATGTAAAAAAGCTGCTTTGGACCACTGTGAGTTTTGATCAACCATACAGAAATTACATGGAGATGTGAGGGTAAGATGTGGCTAAAAAGGCCACAATTATTATAATCAGTAGTTCACTGAAATGTTATTCGCCTCAGTTGTGTACACACACATTTGTGTATGCAATTTATGCAAATATATCTCCTAAGAGGATATACTGATATGGTAATAAAGTGGTTGGGATTTTTCTTATACTTGTACGTTGGTGTTGAATGAGAATTTTCTGTCTTACTTCAGAATTCCCATTTCGTATTCATCCCTATTGTAACAATAGAACAAACCTATATCATACTACACAAAGCTATCCATCCTTGTAGTTAAAAAGAAACTAATTTAAATGTCATAGGAGGGTTTTTTTTTGGAATTGAGGGTTTCACATCTTGTCACACACATTTGTCTTGGTCTTGTGCCAGAAAAGAGAACACAATATATTATCACACACATCGGTGTTGTTTTAAGACAGAAAGACAAAAAAAAACTTTTTTTTAAGAAAACCCCATTTTCCTAAAAAGGTTACTTTGTTCCTCAGTAGATGTTACAAGTATCCTATGTGTTTCACAGCTGGTCTCTCCTCCTCCATTCCCTCTTCTTTTGCCCCCCCCCGATCCTTTGTCACACAATATCGAATCAAGTCAATTCCTTTCATGTGTGTATGTGCATATCCCTGCTCTCTGTTTTTCACTGAGTGGCTTTTCATGGTTAGGCAAGGCTTTTTAATCTTGAGGAGCAGACATCAGTGGCAGAAAGCAGCCTGGGCTAGAGCTAGAGCGAGCCGGGCAGTAAGTCGCTGCAGTGGAGCCCTAGCAGCTCCCCGGAGGAGCCCATTATACAGGAGAGATATCAAACCATGAATCATTTACGCCAGTCCTCCCGTCCCCTCCCTTCTCTTACCCTCGCACGCAGGTCTGACGCCCGGCCAGGCTGCCTGCTTGCTGCTGTCTGCATCTTTAATGAATGATTATTGCATTTCATAAACATGGGCCAGAGTAATTAAAGTATTATTGATCTTTTCCTTGTTGGCTCCAAGGTGGACAAAATGTTTTTGTGTCCTCCACTTTACACAAGATGTTTTCTTTCTTCTTTTTTTTTTGTCTCTTTGCTGGATAAAACAAGTTCTTTTAGGAGCAGATTTACAGATTTCTGGTCTAATATGTTCTGTCCAACCCTATGTATTTCAAGATACAGAATGGAGGGTGATAATGCAAGTACTTTTGCTTTGTGGGTAATATAGTTCTCACTCTGCAGTGTTTCCTGAGGTTTGTGTTAGTACTTCCTTTTGGAGGTGTTTTTATTAGATGCGTAAAAGGTGGAGATACACGGAGGTTAATGCGCTGGAAAAGGGTGGATTTAGGTCAGTGGTCGTGTCTGCTTCTGTCACCCTTGACGCTTTAGGAGGCTGTTTGGTGTTGAATAAAAGAGAGACAAGTAAACAGAGCTGGCTCCTTTCAAATGGAGAAAGGAAAAAACCTGACTTGACTGCGATTTGTGCTCTTGGCAACAGGCGCAGTGTTACAAGCAGCCTTTTGATATAAACCTAATCAGTTTCACCTCTTCATTCGATGATCAAGACATTTAAAATCTCTGCAAATAAGTGCACTTCTCCCTGCCTCCATCTGTTTCTTTTCTTTCTGCTCTCTCTGCCCTGCTGTCATTCCTATCATCCCCCCACCCCTTCCTTGTCTCATTTCCACCTCGCTTGTCTCTTTCTCTCTCTGGACATTTTCCTTGTGTCTCCTCATCCAGCCCTTTCTCTGTTTTTAATCAGGAGTGATAATCAGTTTTTAATATCTCAATCACAGATTAGGCGACAAAAAAATTGCTGGCTTCTCCTCACAAGGGGATAGTCAAAGACTTTTTGTATATTATTTAGTGATGTGGGGAGATGGATTTCCCTTTACACAGTCAAGCATATAGATCTGTTTGCAACATGCAAGTTTCCTCCATAATTTCTCCGCAGTGACAAATGTGTGCACTCAATTTCATTTCCTTCCCTTATTATTTTTCAGGTTGTTGATGAGGTGCTGGTTAAAACTAATCAGGTTTATTTACTGCTATCGCTTACCTTCGTAATGTCTTCAAAATAATCACAATTAGAGCGTGGCTAAGCGCAGCATAAAAATGCGAAACTCAGATTGATCCAATCATTAAGTCTGAGACAGCCTGGTCCAGTGAGCCTGTGCTGATTAGTAGCCTTTTCTTCCTGCCCTATGGCTTGTCCCTTTTGTTAGTGAGCCACATGGCTCTCTTCAGGGTTTAGTCTAATCAGTTCTAAATATTCAGCAGTAGACCACAGCCTAATCAGCCAGAGCATAATCATTGTCAACCAATTGCATTCCTCTTGACCTCTCAGATGAAGGTAAACTGTGCAGCCTCTCCACAGCCTTGCCTCAATTACTGCAGTAGTAACAGTGATAAAGAAGACCGCGAGCTCAAATGAAAATGGCTGATTTGTGTAGGCACACACAGCTCATAATTGGATTATAAGGATGAACATTAATGGTGTTACTGGTGCTGTGATGGAGCAACACTGACCAGGTATTTAGTGATTTAATCCTTCTGCCTCCTCAACAGTTTGACAATACCCCCAGGGGTCTTGGCTCCTAAAGCCCCAACATTTTTGTCCCTTCTCTGCTGCACAAAGGTGTGTGTATGTGTGTGTGTGTCTTTGCACATAAGTAAAAAATGCTTGTGACTGGCTCTTTTATACTAGTGACAGCTGTGGGGTCAGGACAGAAAGCTGCCTATTTCCCCAGCAGCAGCCTTCCTCATTCTCGTGTTAAACGCACTCGCAGACACAGAAAAAGGAGCCAGTTAGATAAGTTGGAGAGAGCTCATGCTTTCATTATTGATTCATCCATCAATTCCGTCTTTTAATAAATCGGCTAATAATTTTCTCTGTAGTTCTTCTTACGGCACATCTAAGTTTACGAGAATTAAATAATCACATTTGAGATGTTGAAATTGCGAACGGTTTCAGATTCTTTTGACATTTGAAGATTAGTTTTTTGTTCTCTTAGAAAAAAAGACTTGATTCATGAACATAAAAGGAAGCTCGTCCTTTGTTTTTCTGTGGGAGACAGTACATGGCTCTCCTTATTGTCGGAAAGCTCTTCCCTTATTTCTGTTTATCCTAATGGAGAATATTAAGAGAGGGATGTAATTAATTGACCTATAGGCAAGCTCAAAGGGACAGCAGCAGAGTTGTGGAGCAGGTGCTGAGTGGGCTGCCCACTGCCTCTTACAGTAGTCCTCATCTCAGTGTGCATATCACTGCCGAGTACCCAACATTCCCTGCTGACCGATCCGCTCCGACGGCTCTTGGTAAGTGCAGTGATGCTGGATGCCTGAGCCTGCGTGAGCAGCATAATACCTACTAATGCCTGAAGGAGCGCTCTTCTTATTTCTATTTTGCCGCTTCCCTCAGCTGCTGCTGCTGCTGCTGCTGTTGCTTAGCCAAGCCTGGCCGGTGGAGAGCAGAGCAGAGCTAAGTGTCTCCTTTTTCTGCTCTGCTTTGCCTGGCAGTTTATTAAAAGGAATACAAGCTTTTTCCTTGTGCTCGGATGTTTGATTTCTACAGCAGCAGAGGTTGTCATGGTAGATAAAAGGAAGTGGGGCCACAGAATTATGGCGCACACTGCATCTGTATTTACTGCATCATCCCTCCTGCCTCTGACAAGGAGGGAGGAGGAGAAAATGGAGGACAGGCTGCTGCATTCATGTGTCTTTACATTGACATGTCTCATCAGGGAAAGAGGTGGACTGACAGTCTACAGTGAAGCCATCAATCACCCCTTTTCAATTCCACCATCCAGCACAATGTTCTACTCACACATAATCACTGACAATAGAAGGCCCTATTGCTTCTGTTGACTTATTTATGCAAACCATGCCCAAAATCAGCTTTTCTTACTAAAATGATGCCAAATTTGTGTTTTTGATATGGCATGAGTAACAGCTTTGTTTATGCGTTGATACATTAAAAATAAACGTGTTTATTTCACAGATTAATCTCTTTGCATCGACGTATTCGTTTTGACCGCCCTAATTATAACTTAAAGACCTGTAAGGAAGATGTGATGATACACATTTATAGTGTTGAAAAATTAATTGATGTGTAATAATCGTGATTTATTTCTTTCACAATAGTCAGACCAGGATCTGTAATTGTGGCATCTCTAGTGTGTACATATGAAAGTATGAGTGTTCTTTTTCTCATTGTGGGCGTAATTAAATCCCCGGATACTTCTCACTTTAATCAGATTGATATCGGATAGTTTGACTTCGTTTTTTGTTTCTAAAGCACTTTTTATGTAAGCCTGGCTTTGAAAATGATACAACCAAAAAGCATTTTTCTGCCAGTATCTCTCACTGAGGTCATGAATCTTTTCATTAATGTTTGAGTAACACAACAAGGATTTGATCCATCTAATACAAACCACGCAGCCAACATTTCTGTAACTAATAAATCTATTTTTCTGTTTTAGTATACTAATGCACAGTTATTTCTCCATGTTAAGTAAATTTTGCGAAAAATAATTTGCTTTTGCCTTTTTTTTTATAGTATCACAGCATCATTGAAAAACATTCCAGTCCTCGCACTACTTCACTTAATCTGCAGATGTCTCTTCTTTATGCATCTCGATGTTGTAGCCAGTGGTGACAGCTAGACTAATGTATTCATGGCGCCGCCACAGTGAGAGGCATTACTTTACCTCTGCTTAATTGAGGGGAAACTCCCCTGACACCTGCTTAGCACAGCACCAAGTTAGGAAAGTGGCCAGACTCAACCCTAGGAGCCGAGGCCGCTGAACCCTGACTGAGAAATAACGCGACTCAGGACCACCCAGGGACTGCTGAGAGAAGAAATGATTTAATAATGTTGATGAGATATTACACCACCCCTTCCTCTACTTTCTCCCTCATCTTCTCTCTTGCCACTTCTTACCTGGCCAGAGACACAGCTCAGACTCTGTGCCTGAAGATGTATTGATATAAGGCTGCTAAATATTTCAGACCCTAAAGACAGGTATGATGAGTAAAAGAAGAAGAAGCAAAGAGGGGAGCGGGAGGAGCAAAGAAATCAGTGCATGGAGGTTTGACATGGATTGTGGAGGGAGGTTAGGGATTGTAGTCAAGGGCAGTCATGGCAGGCCTGTAATTGGCTGACACTGGAATATCGCAGTGGATTTGTGGGTGAGTGTGTGCGCAGTCAGGCAATGTCTGAGTACTGTAAGGCCAAATATATCGCTCCAGCCAGACTGCATTGCTTTCAGGGTGTGATATGCTGCCATCACCTTGCACTAGAGTGAATGTTGAGCTCAAGTACAACAGATGCACTATATTATTTTTCTTAAGGCTCACAGACCACACTCCCTTTACATCTGCAGCTGTACAGGCAAGGTCCCATCTGAGACTTAGAATTGACTATACAATACTGAGCTTCTGCTTTGTTTTAATTGTCCCAGGCCTTGGGGGGGCCTGGGACAATTAAAACACCTGAGTGATGTGGAGTAGCGGGATGACAGAACAACTATAGTGTCACATGCAGGTGCAGAAAAAGAGGTGAAGGTGGGGGGGTGACAAGCAAACCGTGGAGAGCTAAGTAGTGGGTAGCCGTTCAGTAACGTGGGAGAGGAGATAGCTTTATATAAGAGGAAGGCTCACAGGAGGCATCCACCATCCCACTCCTGCACCGCTGCTCACTGATACATATTACCTGTTATCAGCTGTGCCGTTACAGCTAGAAATTTATATAAAGAGAGGTGTGACATTTGTTAGATTTTCTTTGTGCACCGAGTTTAAGGATAATTTGTTTGCAGAGTGGGGAATAGTTTCCCTCCAATTTCCTTGATTTTATTTATTTATTTTACTTATTTGTTAGGGGCAGAGCATATTAAGAAAAAGAACACTTCTAAATACGCCAGATTTAACCACAGGGCTAGTTTTCATCTCTTGTCCCTGGCCAGGTTGTACAAATCCTCCCTGGAACAAGGAAAAACAAACAGGAAATTGTGTTTCTGTCTAATTGTCACGTTTTGACCCAAAACCTTTTTGGATTCAACATCATAATGATCTGCTAGTTTTGAAAACTCAATCTTGATGGATGTGATTAAACTCCAGTCTAATTGATTTATTCAAAGTTGCAAACCATGTGGAGACAAAGGGGACCAAAGACAACCGTAGCCCCTTGGAAATGCTGATGGACTTTTGTCATGATTTTTCACAATCAACTAAGTGAGAAATGAATCTGGACCTTAACTGATATTGATAATGATTGGAAGCTGCAGTGTTCAACGATATCATCAGCTTCTTTCATAGACTGCAGCAGACTCGACAGCTGAGTTTTTATTCTACTGTAAGCGTGTTACTGTACGGGTTTCTCATTTATAGGCTACACAGCTGTAGCAAGCTCTATACATTTGTGACATCATTCTGAATTAAAGGTGTGATTCGTACTCTTCATCTTGCAGCTACATGAAAGCTGAGTCAGACTGTAAAGCCTCTTTTTATCTTTGATTCCTGTCAGCTGAGTTGTGATTCATCATTACAACAAGCAGTACACATCTATGCTGTTGAAAAAGATGATACTATATGCTTTCTGTGTCTGTGATCTATTGGGTTACTGTTCATTGCAAAATAATTTACATGGTAATTTGTAACTCAAAACTGTGTAAATTATTGGAGGGGAAAAAACAAACTGTGATCCATGTATATTTATCCATTGAGTCTTTTTTTTTTCTTTAAATATTCAAACAATAGCAGAGCAGTTCAGGGCTGTTGGGATGAAACGATGTGCAGCCAAGAGGAAGCAGCAGCGTGGTTTTGGGTCATGTTTTTCCTGTGTTACTGGCACAGAGACGTCATCCAGCCAGTCATGCTGGGGTCAGAGGCTCTGAAAATAGCCCTGAGGGGATTCGGGCTGCACTGATAGCATACCTGCTGTTACCCTGAGATGTTATCCAACTGCAAGCCAGCCCAAGCTTCCTCCCAGCTGCTGTGCTCTGCTTTGGATTGTTCTGCAATACCTCACACAAAGATGGAGTGGGGCCATTATACCTCTGGCTCTGTTATGCTCCCCGCAGACACACACAAACATGCACATGCATGCTTACTTCCACCTGCAGCAACTACCACACACACTACCTGCAGCCATTTACATTGTCGCCGAGTCTAAGTCTGTATGTGTTTGTCTATGCACGCACAGCTCATTGCACACGTTCCCATGTGTGACCACACACATATCAAACCAGATTGCGCTGTCACCACAAAAGGCTCCGTAGCGGCAGTGCAGGCTGGCTGGCTTTTTGCAAAGGGTCAGAGTTGACTGCAAATTACAGTTGTTGGCCGACCAGGGCCCGTGATGGATCTCAATGCACCCAGTGTTTACCCACACACCTGCACCCACACCGATAGGAGACGGCAGCACAGCCGAGAGCACACAGCCATTTTGTAACACCTCAAGGAACTCTCCTTCTCTCTCCCCAGTCTCTGTATGAGGAACAGATGAGGTGGTGCCATTAAGTGAATTTGCTGTTATTTCCCCAGGCTCTTAGCTGAAGATGTCAAACCTCAGCCAGTGAGGCAGCCAAGGATGACTGCCTACTCAGGCAGAGGCAAACACACAGGCACCACACTCTGCTACGTACATGATCGGCTTTCATGCTTCTGTGTAATTTATCAAATTGCTTGGGCATGTGATGAATGGGCCCAGAACTCAAAAGGAAAAAAAGGCATTAGGTTGCCGTTATTCCCATGTAAGAGCTTAGAATTTAATTACGCTCTATGGTAAACATCGTATTTACATTTTCTTAAGCAATATTTCTGTTGGGCTAATAGCTCGGTAGTTTTGCAGACTACACTTGAGCGATTACACAAGTGGAATCAGCGTGTTAAACAGAATCTGCTCAATCCTATTGCTTCTACTACAGACTACTGTATTCTTAGTGTGTGGAAAAGAACAAGTAGGCTTAATACTCGACATTTTCTCACAAATGTCCACGCTCACACATCTTTGCTGTTGAAGAGGCTGGTTCTCTCCTGGTGATTTGTCACAGTTCCCTATTGTATTACACACCACTTCTCCTTCACACTCCAAACCCCCCTTTTGTGCCTTTCTTTTTTTTTTTCGCTCTTTCTCTCCCTCACTCCCTAAATCATTTCTTTACATGTGTGTGGGTGCCCCCTCTCGCTGTGATTCTTATACTTCATAACGGCAGGAGGAAATTGAGCTGACCTTGAGGCTGCCGAGCTCCTTTATAATGCTGATGTATGGGGCTGTGAGCGCGGGCAGCCAGTAAGTGAGAGGCATGTTTTTATTTGCTGGGGAACAGGACCCAGTGTCAGGACGCATAACAAGGTTCATTTCTCGCCCACTCCAGCTAGCTTGTGTGCTGGGTTGCTTAGTGTCAAGCATTCAAGTCCACAAGGTGTGATTTACCTGCATTAGCCTCTGTATACTGAAATGAGACTCATCATGCTCCCTGAAGGATGATGATGGGCAAACCCAAGAACGGAGTTAACCCGGCCGGTGGAAATATCGGGCGTGCTGAAATGTGATGTACATGTTGCTGCTGCGTTGCAAAAGTGTTTTTGTTCGCAAGACCTATGAGAGATGATTGTTTCTTTCTTTTGTCCAGTGACAGAGTTATCTTTTAAAACGGATTTTTGGCAACCCAATATCATCTTCGCATTGTTATCCATGTCATATTGTTATCATCATTTGTTCTTGTAGATGGCCCACTTTCTGCTCTGCAGCAGCTCTCTGCTCATCAGTGCAATCAGCTACCTCCTAACAAAATCAAGCGGTTCTCAAATTACAGTTATGATTGAGGAGAAGTCAGCAGCAGGAAGATGCAAGTACCGTAGTTTATGATTTAGGCATGAGCACCGCTCAGAAGGAGGACCTGCTGATTTAATATCTGTAGAATATAACACAATCGAAGAGCCATGAAATATGTGGTATTTTTTCACCGGTTAAATTTGTGTTCATATTCTACTTTTTTTTCTCTTTTTTTTAAAAAATCCTATCCTATTTATTAGAATATAGACATAAGTAGCTGACAATACAGATTAACATCTGTGCCACACGGTTACAAATAGATCATTTCTAGGTATGGGTAGTTTAAGAGATTTAGGGGAATTGTAAAATACATGACATGTTTGTATAATGCGTGTGCTCCATACACAAGCGTGTTTTTTAAATTTTGTTTATTTTCTTTTTTAACATTCTGTGGGCTCTGATGTCCTTGTACAGTAGGTAGATGATAAAAGCAGGTCAGGGGGACACCAGGATTTAACCCAGACTGGCTGCACCAACGGGCTGTAACCTCTTTATGGGGAAGCTGCTATGCCAGGTGAACTAAACTAAACTCTGCGCCCGCACAAGCGTTCAGCCACAACAAAACTAATCTACCTACAGGTACAAATGAAGTAACCTGAACCTGAAAACTAGTTGTTTTTCCTCACATTTCCATCTGTTATTGACACTTTGCCTTGCCTCAGTTGGCCCTGTAGTTTTGCTGCAGACATTCATCCCACTTCATCATGCGAGCTTCTATCATACTATCATAATGATGCTCTATTTTGCAATGCTAGTGCACTACATTCAAAGCAATAGCAGAAAAGCGTAATTTCCTATGTCACAGTTCCGTCTTGCACAGTAGTATTGTCTGTCTTCAAATGTTAAACTGCATATTGAACAAAACCATGAAAAATTGGTTTTGCTCAACGTGCATGGTGAATGCGTTGGAAAAAAAAATATTCTGGAATGGATACTTTCAAGCTCATTGTTAGTAATATAAAAAAAGATGTCATTGGGTGATGACAAAGGGAACAGAAATAAAAGATAAAGCTTTAAATTGTCCTGTTTTTAGACTTGTTAATGGTTTTTTTTTAAAAACTGGTTCTAATTTGGTGCTTAGTGTGTAGTAGATGTAGCTGTGGTTGACAGTATGATGAGTGGAGGAACCGCACTAGCCCTGCCAATTCAGTTCACTTCTTATGTGGCGCAGATCCACTTGCCTAACCCCACGTCTGGATGCTGCAGTCTGAAAACAGGCAGGAGCCCAATTTCATTTACAGCCCATCCAACAACACACTGGCTGCACGCAAAGTATGTTTTAGCAGCTTAACAGCGGCAGACTGATCAATTGATGCAGATTTTGCCGTCCATTGATCTTGGCACACCACGGGTCTAGATAATTACAGTGCATGTATGATAATGATATCATTAGCAGCCCGTGGTCAATCTATTACGGTAGGGTAAATGCTAGTAAAAACCACCCAAACCATGCATAGAAACATTTGCCCTGCCAAATGCTGTGGAGAATGGTCCAAATCTGCTTTGCAAATGCCTCTCTGTCACTGTTCACTCCCCTCCCCATCACACCACAGTAACAGTAGCGTCTTAGCGAGGCGGGCGAGCCTTCTGGTGCTGCTGACTGGCATTCTGTGTTGATGAATGTGCCAGCCTGACGGCTCAATGTGCTTACCTAATTGGAGCAGCTCTACTGTCACACTGAGTTTCTCCATCTCTCTCACTCTCACTTACCTCACTCGTGTCTTTTTCGAATGTCGTGCTACGCACCTGTGGTTTTTAAAGGTTAAAAGAGCTATTTCCCAACACAGTCTAATCATCAGGCAGTCGCTTTTGTTTGACCTGACAGGGGGCTAAGGTCAACTATGATGGCCAGAGCAGCCATTTTGGAGCCTGCTGCTGATTGCCAAATATGGATGCCCGACTAAAGAAAACTGTGCTTTGTGTTCTGATATTACAGCCGCTTTTTGTCCCTAGATGGACCAATCATTATTCAGTTTGAACTACATTATATTACAACTGTACGCTGTCTTTTTAAGCCAGGTGTGGACTCATCACTAGCATCCTGACACACTTGCCTTCGTCCTGTTTTGAGTGTGGAAATTGTGAAGATGCATCCCAAGCTATCTTTGGTTCCTTTACTGTGGAGGTGTTGGAAATGGATAAAACAGGCCTGGTGTTAAAATAGCAGCTTTCGTGACAAGCATGTGTTGGACGGCCAGAGACACCAAGCAGCTTCTGAGGGGCTGGGGCGGTCAAAGTGGATTGGGGTTTCAGCCCAGGATTTTGGAATTGTGGCATTGAAAAGGTGCAGTGGGGCTAAGCCTATTGCATGGACACATTTCATATTCAGCTTTTAATGTTGAGAAGAGGCAGCTAAAGAAGGAAAGCCCAGTTTGTCTTTGTCATTATCCACGTCACCCAACGGAGCTCACAAATGATCAACTTCAACTTGCAGAGCATCGAAGTAATCTCGCTCTCACATGGGCACACATAGTGCAATAATATAGGAACGGACATTTCTAGGCCTCTTGAGCTTGTTTTAGTTGCCCTCTTGTGACTAGTGAGAGTCTGGGTGGATAGACAGTTTGTTAAAGGAATGATGTTACATGTCTTGTGCTATTCGGATACAGCCTTTAGGCCGAGATATGAGCAGATTAAAATGGAGATGGGTTAGTCACAGCCTGATTTTAGAAGGTTTTACACAACTGGGAGATGGATGAGTCTGTGTGTGTGCTTGCTGGTTGCATTGTCTGTCACCGTGGAAATCCCAGAGTTATTGAAAAGATTGGAAAATCAATGTGGGCTATTCATACACGGATCTAATCCTCAGATTTACTGCCTTTTAATCTGTGGTTATGGCAGGACTCTGATGGCGCTAATGCTGTCAAGCAGATGTCCCTGCTCAGCCATCCAGGTTAGGTTGCACCTGGTGACATCATTGAGCCCTGGCTATGGGTGGCCCACTGTCCCCAGATGGCAACTATTATATAATGTAAACAAAACATTTGTTTTAGAATGACTTAATTTCTGCATTTCTTACCCTAAAATCATCTTTGAGAAGTTTTGATATCAGTGTAAATATAAATGTAACAGGCTTATCTAGGTTGTTGCATGTGTTTGTGCTCCTATTTTTTTCCTCTTCAGTGTCAGACAGGAGTGCTGTTTACCCTGCTTGCTGTAGTGTAGAACACTGCTGTGACTGGCCGGATAGAAATACTTTGATTTTATTCACTTCACACACTGTGCTATTTTCACATTCAAAGCTGAGCAGACCATTTCACTGCACGCAAGCTGAATTCAGGAGGTGTATGGCATTAGAGGCGAGGAAAGAATAACAAACAATGATTTTGTGCATCTGGTAAATATCAAGGGATGTTGTTTGTACTGTCTTAGCGGTAACTAAATGATGAATTAGTAAAGTGTTTTGCAAAGTGTTTGTTGAAATAAAAATGCGAACCTAATCAAATTCATTAAATTCTTACGTGACTGCAGGACTCAACAGCTTCAAGTACATCCCCGGACTTTGCTGTATTAAAGTGCTTACACTGATATCAGTTGTGTGTGTGTGTGCGCTTTGTGTTTCTGCGTGTTAAAGAGAGTAAATGCAGGGAATCTCTCTCAGTGTGCGGATGCTGAATGTGAAATGTCAATGTTATTGAACAAGTGCTGCGAGGCAGAGCTGTGATGTTTTTATTTCCAAGCTCTTGTAGAGCGAGGCAGAGAAGAAAAGGCTCATGGGATAATGGGGGAGGTTCAGGGGTGGGGGAAGAGTGTGTGTTTTACAGTGTGTGTTGCAAGTGTAAGTGCCTAGATCTGTGTGTGTATTCAGGGAGGTTTATTGAGAAGTCAGAGATTAATACTGGCTTTCAATAAATGCTCACGGTCTCATTGAAAATGACACTGTGAATCTGGTCCTATTGTGTTAATTTCTTTTCGTCTACCTTTTGTGGCTTTCGGCAGATACAGTTGCTGCCAAATATGGCAGCTGTCTTCACCCAGGCATACACCTCTCCTGTCAATCTGTTACCACCTTGTTTGTTCCCATTAACACATCATTCGTTCTTTTCCCCTGTCCTCTCTGTGTGTGTATATATTTTTTTTTTTCTCTAGATTTTCTCTCGCAGACGGTTGTCAGTACTTGTTGAGAGGTAGTGTAGCATTGAGCAAGGAGGCAATTGCAGTCAAGGTTAGGGAACAATGGTTCGTGACACTCGAGCAAAGACTAAGGTGGCATTTTTTTTTTTTTTTCCCCCTCCTTCCCCACCCATTGGGCCTTGATCCTGTTCTCTTTATGCCCTTTGTACCTCTCTGTGTGATACTTCTTCATCATCATCCTCACCCCTCTCTGTGCTGCTTCTTCGCTGTACTCCTCTTCCTGTATCATAATCATCTTCCATGCTATTTAAATCACTCTGGAGGGAGTTGTTCAACCCCGGTTCGTTCCTCAGTTGCTAACTCAGTCCGATCCATTCTAATTATTGTGTTTCGATTTCATCGTAGAATTTATTTGTAAGCATTACCTGTTGTATGTGCTATTTTGCACGAACCTTTTTGCTGTGTTGCAGCATTAAGCTTCAAAGCTACCAGTCTTTGTCACAACACTTTCATTTTGGTTTCTTTTCACTCTAATGTGATTATTGTCTTGTTGCCATTTTGTGTCTGCTCTTGTGCTGTTTTCCAGAAAAGAAATGTAACAATGACAGCAGCACTTATCCGAATGTCCACAATGGCAATGGAGAATCCGGTCACGATACAAATGGGGGCTGCAGTTCAAAGCTGGCAAGCAGGTTATTTAATGAGTTTGTTAATTGGCTTGCTGTGGCTTCTGCGCATCCCTGCCCTCCTGCTGCTGATGTGAGCAGGAACGGAGAGATACAGCCTCCATTCCCTCCTGTCTCTCTGTTCCTCTTTCCTTCTTTCCTTCCCTCACTCATCCCATCTATCTTACCATGCACCCATTCGTCTTCCATGAGCAGAATTGAGGCGCTAATGCTGCACCAATCCTCCTCTATCTGTATGGTATTTAAAGAGACGGTTACCATGCTCTATTTCATATTTCCACAGTACTCCATATCGAATATGAACCTTTCTGTATGTCTCACTCTGCTCTCTCCTACTGAGTTACTATCTCCTTCATGCACTCACCTCCTACTGCACACTCCTGTGCACACATTTCATATTGGATGTTCTGTGCATCATACAGACTGTGTCATAACAAGAAATCTGCAGAATTCCCTTTTCACTATGTCTGAGCAGTAAATCAATGTAGCCTCAACAAGATTATGACAGGCTATTTACATGCCAAGTTGATATCTAAGACCAGATAATAACTGCGAGGGCTTGTTGGCTTGCTTTTCATGAATAAATGATTATGATGTGACTTTCGTTCATAATGTCCTTAAGAGAAATTTCAAAGGGAAAGTCTTTGTCCTTGAGTCGTTGCTGAACGGTGTGTTATTTGCTAATCCCTCTAATTTACATTTTAACCTGTTGTGATAACAGGTGAGGTTATCTGTTTAGTTGTGACCAGAATTAGAAGGATTTTCAGTCTGGATCTCTTACTGTTTTGTTTATGTAAATAAAGATTTAACAGCAATCTGTGCTGGAACCGCTAAACAACTATATAGCTAATGTGTGAGCTTCCCACCTTTTTAAAGCCACAAGTAAAGCACACTTGAATTCCTAAATATCTCTTGCTGCAACACTGATGCCCAGCCTTTTTTTCCCTTCTTTTTCTTCTCTTCATTTATTCTTGCAGTAGAAGAGTTGATTCTGAACGCTGTAGGGGTTGGAAGGCAGAAAAAAAACAGCTAAGTGGCTCCTCTTGACCTCAGCACTGATCTCTAAGCTGTCTGCTCTGACTGAACACTGACTTGAGTTTTAACCATTCGCTCCCACATTGAACAGTCTAATCTCATAGCACAGCCTCAACACTGTGATTGTGTGCTGTCTCTTTGAATAACACATCCTTTTCTCACCGCACCCAGTTCTGACACGCTGACCAGACATTTGCCTTTGAGATTACTTCATTCTGCTATTCCTGCTAAATAAAAAGAGGAATGCGAGCAAAGTCAGGTGGAAAACTCCAAGAGGGGAAAAAATTGTCTCAAATGACTTGAAAATCATCTTCCTCTGACCTATAATGGATGTGCTTATTGTAGTTATCACTATCTAGCTGTAAACTAGATGGCTGAATCATTAGCTTACATACCGAGGGTAGCCATGGGTGACTAGAGGAGAGTAATTGATTTCTGAAAAAGCACTGGTGCAGGAGGGGGGGTGGGGGGGGGGGGGGGGGGGGGGGGGGGGGGGGGGGGGGGCAGCATTGTGCACTATGGTAAGCATACATGTCATAAAGTCTTATGTGTTTTTTTTTCCCTCCTTGTTTTACACATTACAACCTTGGTTCCCCCTCCCCCATCAGAACAAAGCTGCAACCCTACTCATTGTCCACAGGGTGGCGGCGTGTGGAGGTGAGACAGACATGTGCCCTGTGTGAAATGGAGCAGTCACTGGCTATCTGAGTGCATTAGCTTGGAGACAGTAACCACACAATAATTACACACCCCAACTGCCACTCTGTCTCATGCTTTCAAGACCACGGCCCTCATATGCTTCGGTAGTGCCTGATCATGTTTAATCACCGCCTCACTCTACTTGAAGAGGATTTTCCTAGCTGGACCCAGAGCTAAACATCAGACATATGCACTGTTTGTTTGTATTCGCCATGTCTTTGTTAACAAAAGGACTTTCCTGAAATGTAAACTTCCTATTTTGCACCACAGCGCCCTGTCTCCCTGTGGCCCTCTTGGAAATACAGTCTCATTCCTCAGAGGCTGTTCTCGGTGCAGCCACAGCAGGCTGAACTGCTCTTTTTATTCAGATGAATGAGGCCCTGTTTTTGCCTGCAGAATCAGACAGACACACACAGTCCATGTGAGAGCTTGAAGAATGTCTGTGGAAAATCTTGGGCTTAGTGAAATGCTCTCTGAGGTATTACACGTATGCATTTGTTTTGTGACTGTTTTCACTTTTTGTACATGTAAAATTAGAACCCATAAGATTTTTCAGATTTTTAAAATTGTTATTCTTATTTATTTTTTTAACTTTTCTGACTAATTAACAATCTGGCTGACTCTTCCTATGGCTTCTTTCTTCAGTCCAGAAAGCTGTGATCTAACGGAAACTGTTGTGCTTTGTGTGAACCTACAATTAGCATAAGCGTCTCTCAACTCAGTTTTTTTGGGGGGGTTATTTTTTCCTTGTATGTGTGTATATCATCAAAGTCTGTTAATGCGCAGTATTTGTGGTATATTACAAAAAAAGGATGTGGTGTTCTTTAAGTAACATTCAATCAGTTTATCACCCAGGCAGCAGACTTACTCCAGATGGAGGTAGCCATCTGGAGTAAGGTTTACTTTTGCAGTAGTGTTTTTTTTTTTCTTCATATATATATATATACATATATATATATATATATAATACTTTTACCAAATGTCTGCTGCAAGCAAGCTCCAGTCTCTAGAGTTTAATACATATGTAGCCTACAAGTGTCTTGGTTTTCAGAGTGTTGCGAGGCTGCCAAATGTGACTGTGAATAGCTATGTAAACAAGATAGCTATGCAAGGCTAGACCTTGCACTGCTTGCCTACGGTGAAATACCATTCCTTGGCTTCCATCACATTTTTACAACTTGTTAATGATGGCAAATAAAGGTTTGCTCGGTTGCTGCTCAATTACTCTATATTTAGATTTTCTCCAAAGGACATCTTTATTTTCAGTTAATTTCCTGTCACCTTGAGAATGTGTTTGTAAAGAGAAAGGTACTTTTTTTTTTGTTTGTTTGTTTGTTTTTTTCTTAATATGTCAAGTGCCGTTATTTGCAGCTAAACAAACCGTCCCTGAAAATCTTGAATCTTGGTATCCACAAGTGTGAAGTAAAACATATTTTGTTGAGTAATTTCCTTGAGTTACTCGGTTGGGAAATTGAAGAGGATTGTTTTATTGCTTCCCTTCTTCCGCCAGCCCCTCCAGCCAGAGTCTCTGTTTTAATTAGTCGTGTAAGACCCTATTTTTCCTTGGATTCCCTCAACTTGTAAAAGTGCTCTCTTAAGAGTCCATGAAGGCTAAAAGGGGCAATGAATGATTTGAAGTCAGTCTTGCCTGCCAGCAGAGAAAGGGGAGGGACTATCAGTATGAGGAACAGTAACTTCTAACAGCAGTCACACAGAGCCTTTGTTCTTTATGGATATAGTACGTGTGGCAAAGACAGGCGCTGTTTTAAAGCCCCATCTGGAAAAGCACAGTTTCAATTTTATAATGCAAGAAGAAAGGTTCTTTTAGGTTATACCTGCCTAAGAATGGTAAAAATGGTCTCACAGTTCAATCTGGCATATGCCATTCCCCCCCCTTCTTTTATTATGTTTTGGCAGCAGGGAAGTTAGCTTGTTACACCGTAGAGATTTAGTCATGTGTTAAAGTCGAGCTTCTGAAGTACACCCCAACCATCACCACAACCTAACCCTCTCCTTAGTTTACAAGTCTGTTTTCTTCTCCCAATCCCTTTTTTCCTTCAACTTGTCTGCTCATCCCTGGTGAATGTATTAAATGAAGTTACTAGATATGAGTGCTTAAGAGGCCAAGGCCTCTGAGGCTTGCCAAGTCTCTCACAGGCTTGGCTCAGTCATCCGTGTCACTTTTTTCTGTTGTTTCAGCTACTGGCTGACTTATTTGTATTGCTGAGCACTTTTTTTCTCTCTCTCTCTCTTTCTCTCCCTCGCTTGCTCTCCGTTTGCTGCTTCTGAGTGGCTTGTTTTTTTTCTCCTGCTTGGAGAAATCAGGCTAAAGCAAACAGTTTATGTCAGCCACAGCTTTTGTTAAGTATTCATTTTTAATGAGCCTAAGTGGCTACAGGATCCTGTAAAGCATAAATGGAGTAGTCGGCCTGGGGAGGGGGAAGGCGAGGGGCATGTTGGTCTTTGATTCTCTTTATTCAGTAACACTTGTACTAATTATTCATTGATGTGGGTGAGTGAAACATGTTTCAATATGATAGTTAATGTTTGATATAGTCATTTTTCCCCCCTATCCACCCTTTCTGTCTTTGTTGGCTCTTACAAGGAATTCTTAGTAGTCCAAAAGAAAGTGTAATTTTTCATATTTTATTACCCCTGAATTAAGAAAGAGACCAAGTAACCGGTGTTATTTTTCATTAGCAGCAAAGCCTCTATAGCTGCAAAAAAAAGAAGGTGCTCAAGGAAAAGGTATTGTGATGGCCCGTTTGAATGCTGAACAGAATTGAATAGACACAGTCAGCTTCCCAGATACATGCTTAGGCCTGTAGAATGTGGAGTGCTTTGCTTGTAACTGCACCGGTTGTCTTCTTTCATTATCGGTTAATGGTGCCCAACTTGACAGAGCCATGTGATAAACAGAGGAGCTGTGAAATCCTGGAGGTGGAGTTCTCGTCTCTATGATAATGGGATCTCATCTGCCAGGGAGAGGAGCCTGCCCCACCAGCCAATCCAGCTTTGCTTTGCACAGCCCTCACAGTGGATTCACTGCGCTCAACTCACTTCACTGCTGTCTGGGGCCAACTTAAGCCTGACAGTTTCCTGCTTCTTCTCAGAACACTTGATAGAAAATGGTATAGTTGTGCGTTACAAACTGAGATTTCCACCTCCTTATCCATCTTGGGTCCTTTGCATGTTTGTGTAACCGAGGAAAGAGTGCAGAGAGTGTGTGTGTACATATCATAAACACTGACCTTGTGAAATGTATACATACTGTGATAAGGGAGGCGCTGCGGTGTTGGGTTACCATGGAGGGGGAATATGACTTTTCAGGACAGTTGCCTAAGGAGCTGAAAGAGGTTTTACCAGCACACATAAGAACCCCCCCCCGAACACACACACACACACACACACACACACACACACCCCATTGCTATTGAACCAAAGACGACCAACGTGGTTTGTAGCACAATGAGGGACCCCTGCACACCACCCTCAACTCAATTTCTATTGATCCTTCCTGCCTGTCTCTGCTGCCGCTGTTTGGCTTTAGTGCAAAAGAGCCCAATGTGCAGACTATTTGCTTTTCATTAATTGGATTCTGACAGCGGTCCAATATCATGTTTAAGATGATGAAAATGTGTCGCGCTATTGTTTTAGTAAAATTAAAATGATCCTATTCATTCATTACATAAAGCACTCCATCTTTGTTTCCCTGCTACATGTGTGGAAAGTTTTCATTGGCAGCATGTACATGTAGAATAAACAAACTGTTGGACATTTCCAGGCATGCCATACAACAAATCAGCACACGGATAGTGTAAAATGAGATTTAAAAAAAATAGATGCAACACTAGGGCTCTTAAAATCTGCCTCCCAAATATGGCTAATGGACTGCTCGCATCATCATCTCTACTTGTTCCTGCCTGTTTAATGGGTGGGGTGACTAATTAATTCATTATCCAAAAAATGCAAATGAGCCCAACAAGCTTCAGCAGATTCCAGTCGCCTCCCTCTTGTGTTGTTTCCCTTGAAGTGCACATAGTAATGTTTTCTGATTTAAATAAACGACATGTATATACGACAGCCATTTTATGCTGTTATTTATATATTTATATTACCATTACAACATGGCTTTACTCTGTGGCTGTGCGCAGAGATAAATAATAGACTATTAAGCCATTATTTACAAAGGTACGAGCTTTCACGGCTCTCATTGTCTCGCTCTTGTGTTTCAGTCACATTCCCATAAGCGTTATCATTGATCGCTGATGATGGTCGGTCGGGCCACTTTGGCTGCCGTGCATCTCGCTTCCTCATACAGTTGTACGCAGCCACACACACACACACACACACACACACGCACGCAGCGCTTCCCTGCGGGGCTGCCATCAATCAACAGCCCCATTGGCGTCCCCACAGCCACCGCCACCTCTTTGTCCCTGACGATTATTATTTGAATCCAGTCCATGTTTTTGTTTCGCTTGAGTTTTTTTCTCGCTTTTTTTTCTTTTTTTTTTTAGTGTGGTCGGCGTAATTCTACTTCACTAGTGTCTGGATAAAGAAAGACTAGGTCAGCCATGTGGATGCGTCTGTTGAACAGCTGAAGAGGAGGAGGGAGGGGGGCGGGGGGGGTTACAGAGACGAAAGCAGCGATAGGGAGAGTGTGTGTGTGTGCATAGAGAAGAGGGAGAAGAGGGGGGAGCGCGTGTGAGTGTGTGTGGTGCGAGTGTGTGTGGAAAAAGGAAGCAGAGCCTGTTAACGGCGAACTCGCTGGTTTCCTACCCCTCGAAACAAGCGCCGTGTTACTTTTCATGTGGACACTATCATCGGTAGCAACAAGACGGCCGAAGGGAACAGGAGCAGTTTCGAGGGGAGACTTACTGACGTTATAGTGCCTTTGATCGGTTATTTCGGACGTGAGCAGTCTATCAGTAAAGTGAAACCGTCTTTTGTTGAAGCAAGTGCTCTCGAGCCTGAGCCGTAACGTGCGGGCAGCGGTTTTTTTTTTTAAAAATTTGATTTGTTTGTTTGTTTTTTAACGAGGGATTAAAAAGTGTCCCGTGTTCGCCTCGTTTTGTCCCGGTTCTTGGATTTGGTTCAGCTGGCTTGTATTTGACTCCCTCTGCCTTTTGAAGGGTCACCTCGGGCAAGAATCGCGTTTTCAACTTGTTTGCAGCGGTCTGTGGGACTCCAAGAATCAGCAGACTGGCGGGTGAGTAGTTGAACAGAGGGGAAAAAAAGGTTGCTGGATAGTTGTAGTTGGAGGAAGACGAGGGACGGGCGGGGGGTGAGTGTGGGTGATAAAGAAACGAAATTTAGGTAATGGTGGGAGCTAAAAGCCGGGTGACACTTGTAGTTTCAACCAGACTTTCCTCATTTTGTTTATACCCGGAGGAGGAAGCGCGAATGACCTGGAGTCAAATGTTTTGAGTGCTCCGGGGAGCTGAAAGTTGGCTGCATTGTTGTAAAACTTGGCTCTCTCTGGATTGTTGTAGACCCCTTAGCAACCTCTTTGACCTGGCCAACCTGCTACAGTGTTTCAGCAGCTAATGGTCTGAGAGTGAGAATAATGAAGTAAACAAAAGGTTCGACATGACAGCCTTGCTGCCCAGGAAACATAAAGATGTTGAAGTTTTTTGTGCCTGTGTATTGGAGGCATCAAACAACCTTGAGGAAAGAAAGATCAAGTTGTGTTTTCACTAGAGAATAGCTGAAAAAGATCCTGAGTGGGAGGTTTTTCTATAAAGGAATGGATGTGTGATTTGGAGCTTTTCTCATGTCATAAATTGTTAATAGGAATGTAATAATGGAAAGCAAGTCTTTTTTTGGTCTTCTTTAAAAAAGAATAAATATGTGTAGTGGAAACGTGGGTGTGAGACTAGCTGTACTAGTTCCAAACTGTTGAAGGACCACCAAATTAACTTCACACCCCCCTTCTCTTTTGCACCCCAGAGGCTATGAACTCTGGCCTAAGCACATGCAGCTCTCTCTGTATGTGTGTGTGTGTGTGTGTGGTGATTGGGAGGGGGGGTCCTAGCCTGTTGTTGAAAAGAGCATGGGGGGGCTGCTGGCTGGTGGGATATGTGTGTGTGTGTGTATTTAGGAGGCAGCAGCTTAGGATTTAAAAGCAGACTACAGTTATTTGTCTGAAAGGCAGCTTATGTAGTGTTTTTGAGTTATTGTAAAAGACTTTACTTTAACCACTATAAATTGATCATAGTAATTCCTGATGTGATATGCTGAATCTTTGGGGAGTGTGGCCACATAAACACAAAGAAAGCTTCCAGTAGGACAGGGGGAAGTGGGGATTGCCTTCAATCTGTGCCATATAAAAACAGTGCCTTTCAGAAACCCTGCTCCTGCTGTTTCATTTTTCATTGAGTGATTACATGGATTCAGATGTTACATTGCTAATTGTGAGAAGCTGATCTCCCCCTTGCCCAGTTTCTTATCTCTTTTTTTTGTCCTCTTGATGGCTGAGAAGTGACCTCTGCTTTAATGATTCAGATGTGATTAATCCACTTGAGTGGGATGGTACTGCACTGGCTATATAACACTGCAGACAGTGGTAGGTTGTTGGGGTATAATTTACATCACTTAAGCATTGTTTAAACATTTGAGGGATTACACAGCTTTGAAACTCATGTGGATGTGAATATGTGACATTATATTTGATGATAAAGTACACTTCCTTTTTCTGCATGGCTCATCTCTGATCAGCTGTTCATTGCTTTCTAATCTTGAATGTGATTACTAGTTTTAGTGGTTTCAGCTTTTTAACGACCATATCTGTAATGGCGTGTAAAGACTTAACAGATAACAAGACCTTCTCCCCCTTCTCTGGTTATATTTAGTTGATGTCACATGTCCTCAGTTTGTTTCATGCCACCAAAATTGTCTTTTCAACAAGACATGTTTGAGCATTCAAATAATATGCATGTCATATTGAGGCTTTCTATGTCCACTGAGAAGAGCTGTCTTTTCTTTTCACACAGGGGTATCTATTTTTTTCTGTCTGGTAGTCACTAAACTGGCTTGCATTTAGTCCTTTTTCAGACTCATGGGCTTTGTGTCAACCATAAAAACAATCAACGGTGTCACAGAAATCATTGCAGAAGCTTCATCTCAATAACATGTAATCACAATCTCAGCCTACACTGTCACATGGGAAAACTTGCATAGCTTGTCCCTCTGAACTCATTTTGAAATGGCATCCTCTTCACTTCCCCAGAGGTTAGGATATCCATTTAGTTTCACTACTTGTGGACTGAATGGAAGAGGAAGTGGTCGGCCCTCTTAATGGAGTTGTATACAGGAGCCTGAGTTGTTTTGCACTGTGGGATTTGTATGGCGAGAGAGAGCTGAGCATTTTGCAGTAAAGCTGCTGTCAGATGAGACTACAATGGCCTAGGTCCTAATTATGTACACGCAGCCATTCTGCTGTCGGTATCATTTCAATCATCTCTATTTGCAGTGCTTCATACTAGTGTTTGTGGGAAATTAAATCTGATGTGGAATTTGATCTGAGTCTGAGTCTGCAGTCTGTGTTGTTGATTCATGTAAACCAGGGCAAGCATAGTAGCAGTGTGAGTCACCCCTGCTTCACAAACACAAGTCTCACTGCTGACAAGGTACAGAGTGCTGGTAAACATGCAGCTCACATACAGGCGTGTGTATGAGTGTCACCTCTGAGGTATCAGAGAGGCGATACCGGGATCAAAGAGGCTGTTTCTGACCATACAAAGGGAGAGATGCTTCATAGCGTGAGGCTGTAACGGCTGTCTAGCTGCGCAGAGGCGGCTGAATGTTTGACAGGGCATTGGAAAAACGTTATTTAATCTGCTCGCATGATGGCCCTCACTGGGATTGCACCACGCTGCGTCTCTGCCCCCTCTTTTTTCCCTCCCTGTGTCAGGATGATGGCAATAGCTGGGTGGTAGAATAACACTTTAAGGTTCTCTGTGCATTGTTTTTTTTCCACATTATATTGTAATGCATCAAGAATCACAGAAAGGGTATTCATATTTGATGCCATGTTGATGTGATACTTGTGTTTTGTTTTTTTTTTTCCCCAATGAGGAAGTCTGATGGGGTATTTCCATTTGGGTAATAGTCTGACTTGATTGTATGCTAATGTAATTCAAATACCATGATCCAGCTGTTATTGTAATCTTTTACATAAATGCGTACTGTTTGACTAATAAAAATAAGATCTTTAGCAGATCCAGCTAAATTGTTTCCTCCAAATGCTGTCTGTGTAGATCTCAACCTCAAAGAGCTATTATTTATCTTTCCCTTCCCTCTTTTGACTAACTACACAGTGTGAGAGCTGCATTGTCAAAAAGCCAGTTGGAAAATCTAGGAGAAGTCATTACTTCTGTACCATTGTTAGTACCACCTCCATCCCCCACTCTGAAACTCAGTCATGGTTTGGGGGTACAATAATGATTCTCTTCAAGTCTTGTGGAGTCTTTCGTGGGGTTTCATTTCCAAATGGAACAAACTCAATCTGCACCTCATGACCTATTGTCCTTGCAGATAGTCCAGTGACTCATTTAGAATACATTATCCACAGATTGACATGGTAACAATGGTAGCACTGTTAAGGAGGCAGTACCCTCTGGTGGGTGACTACAGAAATGGAGGCCAATGAAGGACTGAAGAGGTGCTTTGACTGTTCATAGAAAATTCCAACTAACGTGCTGTGTGTGCAGAAGAAGTGCCGATATCTTTAATTAACATAAACCTCGGGAGCAAGTGATGAGTGAGAAATTGGGATAATTGAAAATAAGCCCTATCTTTTCTCCCCCCTCCATGTTTGTACACAAAGCAGCTGAGCCCATCAGAGGGCAGTTTTCTCACATGTTAAGTGGGGAGGGGGACATCTGGCCTTGTTAATTCAGTGCATGGTCATAAAGTGGAATGGCGGTCCCCACTGAGCCCGCCTGCTCTGAACACTGTCAGATGGAGCCTGTGTGTCCTCTCTACCTCTTCATCCTCCCTGTTGACTGTCCCTTTGACACCAGCTCTTGAGACATCAACAAGAATAACCTTGCAATCTTGATATGAGGGTTAAACAGAGCTGATGTCTGCAGGACATAAAGTGACAGTACATAGATCATCATGTGGTTGAAAATCAGATTACTTCATAGCTGTCATGTGCGGTTTTATTCACCAATCCTGATTTTGTATTTTTGTAGAAAAGTTCAGTGTGGAATTTTTGTGCTCGACTCCATCCGGATAGTTGTCATTGTTCAGATCACACGTTAGAAACGAGTGGCCTGTATCCAGTCCGTACTCGGGTATCGACCTGTCAACTGTGCATCCACAGAAATGGTAATAGACTACACCAGCGGGGAAGCATTCATGCTGTGCATTCATATCCTATTTTATCAAGTAAACATTTAATGTGTTTAAATGTACCACAGCTTTATTTATGCATAGAATCTGCTGTTAAATCTGAATTATACATTAGCCAATGAATAATTTATAAGTGCCATTCCTTAATGATTACTTGCCAGGCAGCGAATGGTAATATTTGCTGATAAATTTGCCCATTGATCTTGCTTGTGTTTAACCAGGCTTGTAGAGATGATGTGTGCTCCATTTTGTGTTAACGGTTTCTTTATCTTTTTTTTTTTCCTTTCTAAAGCATGTAATCAAAAGCAAGCTAATGGTCAGAGTTTCTTTCTCTAATAAAACATCCTAAACAATGACAGGTGAGCCCAGTGGAATTTACTCAGATGGAAACAAACACATTTTTCTAAGTAGATGGTATTCAGTGCGTACATAGACCTTTTTTGTTTCTACTTTTGTCTTCAACATCTGGAGTTGCTTTCTTTATATACATTTTTTTATGGCTTTTAGAGTGAGTTGTACATGCCTGCACCTCAATAGATCAAAGTCCAGTTACATTTTTTGTGTTTGTTTTCTTGTAGCTATTACATGACAGGTTGTTCTCAGTCTTGGTAAGAGTCTAGACGCCTACTGTGGAGTTGGTAAATTAGCCACTACTTGATAAAGGTTGTCTTTTGATACGGTGTCTTTATTGGCACAGGTCTTAACAGCCTCACCGAGCAAGATTATCGGCACATTATCCTTATAATGCTGTGAGTCTAGTATTGCCTAAGCCTGGAAGCACAGGCTGTAACTGTGCGGATGTATTGCTTGTCCACACAATGAGAAAATATTGACTTGTTGTCACTCATTCATTTGATTAGTTGTGTGGGTGATTCTGCTTTTCATTTGTCACCCAGGCAACCTAAATGGGGAAAGCGCAGCAACTGCCTCTTTCTATTCTGAAGCGAGCTCTGGAGCATTGCAGGCGATCACATCTGGAAAAATTCTCTCTAAGCAGGATTGAATGTCTTTATCATTCGTCGTGTACCTTTGGTGCTTGTCAGCTTAGTTAGTATCCACGTAAAACCGACTTTTGACAGGTTTTCTCACTTCAGAGTGTACAGCAGTGTGGGAGGGATGCGGCCCAACAAGTCACTTGGATTTTGTAACTCAGTTGAGTGCGATTTATCTCTTTATTTATTGTGTGGGTGTGGTGCTTCATTTTGCTTTTGTCTGTAAGATGAGCAGCTTAGAGCAGTCAACTGTTGTGTGTAAGCCAGGTCATAGCAAGAGCACCTTGCATTTAATCCAGCAGGATTCATCAGTACCCTTATTCTTCTAAAAAATAACGAGATAGACAGCAAGGGCTACCCCAGGCTGCATGTCGGGAGGTGATCTCTCTGAACCGGCAAATCATTCCTGTTTTTTATGCTAAAAAGACAGGCTAATGACTATTCTTGATGTGTGTCAGTGCTTTAAGTTAACTAGCGTTAATTCACAGAAAGATTTAATGGGCTTGATTGTCAAACTGAGCCAAGGCAGTCAGTGAGATGCTTGAGATCGGGGTGGGGGGTGGGGTGGTGTAATTGTTTTTTCTGGCGGTGATTCTTTCTGGAAGGGATGACTGCACAATCCAGATATGTAAACACAAAGAAACTGAAAGGCACTATGCTGATACTGAAATTTCTAAGCTCTGCCCAAATGCTCTTTGGATTGCGTTAGGCTGTAAATGGTTATTTTACAAACCTGTGTCTACCCAACTGTGCATTTCAAACATGTAAATCATATGTGGAAAATAGAGTTCTTGAGGAAATTATTAACTGTGACAGCACACAGTAAAACAAAGAGAGGGCGAGTTAAAGACAACAGCTGCTCAGAGGGTTTGATTGTGCTTACTGGAGCATGACACTTTCAGTGCAACACAGAATCTTTGCGTTCATGGGAGACAATGATACCATTGCCCTGTCAGTCGTCTGTTCCTCAGTGGCATTTGCAAAATAAATTTAATGCTTAAACATTTATCTGAAGACTCGCATGTCTTCGTGTGTTCATGTGTGGTGTCATATTTGAGAATTAGGTTGTTTGTTTTTCACAAGACTGCTTGTAATGTTTATCAGGCTGTTGTGGCAGAGAAGACTTCCACTTCTCAAGTTTCATAAATAACAAAGCCACTCAGCCCTGCACCAGTAAAAGAGACGGGTTGCCACAATAAAGTCTGATTAAGATCAACATAAGAACCACCAGGAAGTAGTCCAGTTTGCAAACATACAGTTATTGGGGTTAGTGCTTAAGTCAGCGCTGGGACAAGACCGGACATCTGTCTCCCAGTGATCTATAACGCCCACAATCCCTCGCACAGACTGTCTGCTTTGGCACCAAAGCAGTACACCGGTTGCTATAGTACACCCAGCCACCTACAACAGTGGCTTATCTCGCAAGCATAACAAACAGCAGGCTAACAGAAAGGATTGAAAGCTATAGGACACACTGCAACAGAGGACCTTAAGAGCCCTGTACCATCATAACTCCACTTCAAAATACAGCCCTTTGTTCTGAGATTGTTGGAAAGGACATCATAGCGCATCGTAGCAGCACATCTTTTCATCCTCAAACACACTCACTCCCACTCAGTCAGTCTGCTGTCGGTGAAGGAGATCCTCTGCCTGATAGAGCTTCAGAGAAAGGTATTCTTCTGGGACTGTTGTTCGGGGATTTCTACGGTTCTGCCATGCGCTGATTAAAGGAACACTTGTAGATAATCCTTTTAAAAATAGCTTTTTGTTATGGCAGTGGTGGAGTGAGCTGGGGGTCTAAGAGGCAGAAAAAGCCCCAGATTTGGTTTTTTTAAAAATGTTAGCACCTTGATATCCGCCACTCTTCAAAGATAAATATTTAATGACATGGTGGCTGAAATAGAGCTGTTACAGACTGCTGGTGAGAAATTGAGCTTCTATTTAGAGCCCATACTGTTCCATAAAGTCATGGCATTGGTAGACAGCCCAAGGTTATTAGTGTGGTATGAGAGTAGTGTGTGTTTGTGGTGTGTCTGTGGGTTGCTGAGAAGTTTGCACTCTTTTCTTGCTGCAGTGATATGAAGGAGAGAAATGAACTCGGTCTGTTATTGAGCATTCGCTCATGAATCCTTGATGTATTATGGGTGTGTGTGTGTATGTGTGCGAGAAGCCGCGCTGTGTAGCAGCAGCAGCAGCGCAGCACTTAATGCACAACAGCAGTACTGTTAAGGCACACTTCACTTGAACTTTTTCCAAAGGAAAACCAGCAGTATATTTTGCTTTTTCCTACCTTTTGCTTTGTCTCACTTCACCTGGTCTCTGGTCTCTGCTCTCTGCGTGCTTGTTCGATGTTACTCCCACATCATACAAAATTGATTGCTAAGGTTAGTGTCAGCCTAGCTGCAATGAAGTTATGACAGCACAAAGACAGATTTCCCGACATCAGTTCTCCCAACCTTGTACTTTAAACTTCAAGTGACTTGAACCCTTAAATTGATAACAGCGTTGCTGTTAGGTTTTGGGCTTGGATTATTTAGCAAAGCTTATATCAGGACTTGAATATTACTGCTCAGCATATTTAAACATTCATCTATGCTCTGCTTGATTCGACCTGTTTACTCATTACATGATGGCTGAGGTGAAAGCAATTACTTTCAGATTTCAAGTACCTTGCTTCTGGTCACACAGCGGCTCTCATTCATTTCACTGGTGCTCCTGAGGCCCCCGAGGCTTCCAATCAGTCCAGCGAGTGCTGTGCACTAACATCTTGCATCTTTGTGTAGAGAGTAGGTGGGTAAACACAGCAGAGTCCTTGAAGCACTTCCCATTGCTGCTATTGGATTACCAGCTGCCTTTCCAGGCCTTATCCGCACAGATGAGCACGAAGATCAATGGAGCTCTTAGTGCAAAGCTAATTCGATCACAAATGGCTTTGCTACTGCTCATCGGAGATCTTTTTTTTTTTTATTCTATTTTTTTATGTTAAATAAAAACGTAATCAAGTCAAGCCTGTATCCAATAGCCAAGTATTTTCAGCTACTCCAACTCCCACAGACATCAATTAGGAGGCTATTCATATTCATTATTGAATTGTTGGGTTGGCCTGCTGAGAAGAGGTGTAGAGATGGAAGTGGTGAACTGCTGCGTAAAGTGATCTGGCCGGTTTTGCTGAGTGTAGCAGAAATGCTGGTTTTTCTCTAGCCGAGCAACTGGCATCATAAATAAGCTAAGAGCGTGTTGTTAGAGGGATGAGGTGTCTTCAGTTTTGACAGTGAGCAGAGAGAAAGGGTTGAAGGGCGTATTGACCCTCTTGTTCCGAAAAGTGAAAAGCAGACTTTTCATTGCCCCTTGTTCCCAGTTAATTATTGTTTGATGCTAATAAAGGAGGGTGGGGGCGGTGCATATTATGAAACATAATTATTCATTGCAGCTTTTCCCCCCAGACGATGCATGTTCCCCCTCCCCTTGTGTTCGGTGAGGAAGCTGACAGGGCTGTCAATTGAGTACAGCAGGCAAAGATGTCCCCTCAGCCTTTTAAGGAGGGGGACAGGAGGGAGCAGGGTGAAGGACGCCATTTGCCCAAGTGATATATGAGGAGAGACAGCAATATATGTAAAGAGCTGCTGAAAGAAAGATAGAAGGTCAAGGCACATTACATCCCTGCCATTTACTGGTAAAGAATACAGTCTAACCAAGACTACAGTAGCTCAGCAGCAGCAGTTTTTGTTTTCAGTAACTGACACATTTCAGATTGATGTGTTCATACAGACACATGAATACTATACTGTAGTGAATATGCTCTCGGTGCCTTTTTATAAGCCTGCAGATGCAGTGGGAAGCTATTTTAACAAGAGTGTAGCCCCACAAACCTGCCCTCCTAGATTTTCACTAAGCAAATGGCAGATGTATTTGAGGCTGATTTCCTTTTCATGAACACGGCATATGTTGTGCTTAAACACAATGCAGGCATGGGATTAGTTAACAATTGCATCAACGCATTTTGGTTCTTTAGTGCAGTCAACAGTTACTCGTTTTTGTTGTTGTCCTGTTGTTTAAAAGTGAAACACTTGAGCAGTTAGGACTAAGTTTTTATTTTCATTCTCATTAATAGACTGGTGATGAGAGGAGACGTCAGTCAGGCAGCCACGGTCAAAGCCCGACATTAACATTCCAAGAATATCTGAGGCTTATTCACAGCAACTCAGACACGCAGATAGCTTTGTTCACCTTCGGTTTAAAGAAAACAATCAGACTGCAGGAAGTCTGAGTTGTGTTGGTGCTGAGATGTGTTTTTAATGTGCCATTGTTGTTGAACTGTGAGGGATGCAATGTGTAATCCAATATATTGCAGCTGTTAGGTGTTGGGGAAGATGAATAATATGCAGCCTGTGTTTGCTGGAGGCATAGCACACTATCAGTTGGGGATCAAGTCTCCATTTCACACATGAACAGACAGAGTTAATCTGCGGATCACCACTGTACACTGTGTAATACTCAACCTCTCAAGTTTTTCCAAAAGCCCATTGTTCTACTGCAGAACCCTGCTGTTAGTATTTTTGAGAAATAGTTGCTTTTTTTGTTGCTGATGTCTATATTTAGGTGAAGACCGAAGCATTTGTGTGTTGCAGAAGTAGTAAACTGTGCAGTTTTGACTCCCTCACAGTCTTTAAAATTAATTGTGTGTATTTGTAGGCAACCCATGTGTGCGGCCTGTGTGTTTGTGGTAGGGTGCACTAAAATGCCACTGCTGCAAGAGGCCCAGTCCCCGGCACTGCATGTTTTATGAGCTGTCCTCAGAGGATATGGGAGCTCTGAACTCAGATCATGCTTGTTCCAGCGGCTTTTTCATCACTCCTAACTGATTCCCTAACCCTTTTTTCTTGTGCGTATGAAAATAAATACATCTATAATCGGGTAACACTTACAACACCTCCCTATCTGTGGTTGTCATTGAAGAAGCATGGCTAGTTTCACAGATTGATCATTCATAATATTCAACTCAAGCACACTGCAGAGAGTTCCTTCCCCTCTGCCTTGGATCACTGGCCTGCATGACTGAAATGGTGGATGACAAGGTTGAATGCTGCACTGAATTTTGCACTCCTCCACTCACCTCCCCCACTGGCTGCACTCTAAACCAGTTCTCGTCTCTTTAACAAACACCTCCGAATGCAGAGTTTTCTGTCTGCCTCTATTTCCACTGTTTGCATATTAACTTATGAGTTAAAGCTATTGTCGGTTGCTGATATCGCCACTTATGGCGATGAACAAAATGGGTTAAAAATAAAATCGGTCACGATAGTTTGTGAAGTGACGGTTGGTGGTTAGTGAAGAGCCGTTTGCTTATGAAATAAAAACCCTTCCACCCTAATTAGAGGTAATGCCATCCTGTGGTACGTAGAGGTGGAGGTGCTGTTTAGCTTGGATCAAGGCTTTGAGAGGGGGAATTGTCTTCAACCACCCCGACCATCTGTTCGAAGAACAGTTTGACATGAGATTGTGTAATATTTTCGGTAGCCAGAGAGAGAGAGAGAAAGCTTTGTGTATTGACCTAATGGCTTTGTTTTTCGGAGCTGTTCTTAAAGACATTCTTTAGTGCCCCTGCTGGTCTGTACTGTCAGTCTGAAACCTCAGAGCTGTCTTGTCTGTCACTCTAATCTATTTGTGTTAGTTTTTCCTCAGTGCTGGCGCGTCTCTCTGTGTGGCATAGTGATTAGTGTAGCTGGAGGATGTAGGGCAACCGTATGAATACATTTCCTCCCCTCTCACACTCATTTAGACTACCAGTTGAAGTTGAGCTGATGGATAGGCTCGTTAAGCTGATAGGCAGATTGCAGAGGAAGAGTGGGGATATTTGATTGCAGAATATCACTGGAAGTGATACATGATTGAGTGCTTAGATATTAAAATCTCAAGAGTGCTTTAAACAGTTGGGAAAAATCACTGTTTGCTCCCCCACCCCAGTAAATCTCTTTACTGAATCGAAAATATCATGTAACGCCCTCTCCCCCCCTCGCTGTATCTCTGCTCTAAGTCATAAAGATAAATATTTGGAGACATATACATGATACAGATATTCTCCAGTTCGGATCAGTCTTAAATATGTCCCTGGTGTGTATTTCTCCCTCTCCTGACCTCAGCTTTACCTTGGTGTAAATTTCCATTTCAACAGCATAATGCACCAAAAAATTGAATTGCCAGTGCCTTACCAAAACTGAATGACGCAAAAAATCCTTTTGAATCAGACACTCTATTCACACTGTAAAAAAGCTGCTCACAGATCTACAGGACAACTCAATTAAGAGCCATGTTCATGATAGCGCTGTCTGCCACCACATACCTCACATTCTCCGGTTTCTGTTATCAATGACAGATTGGGAAAGCTTCTTGACCAGCTCGCTCACAATTACATTTCTCAAGAGTGCCTCATTTAGAAGAAAGGGGAAGGGTGTTACTGGACAGCCCTGGCATTTCCCCCCTCCTAGAGTCGTGTTAAAACATGATGCCCATGAACAGTGAGAGCTGATGAAATGGCAGTCGGCTTTGCTCCAGTCAAACATTCGTGGCAAACCCAGAGGTACTGTGTGTTGAGTAGCAGGTATTAGGCTGCAAAATGAAGGCCTGCTCACAAACCTTGTAGATAATAGGCATCTTGGATTGTGGAGTGGCCCCCTCAGGGCCATTTGGAGCCTTCATGGAGAGCCCACAAACTGGGAGAGGAGGATTTAGCCTTGTTTTAGAGATAGAGGAGAGGCTTAGACTCTGAGGATCACAGAGGATGTTCCCTATCTCTGCGGCTTGAAGTCCCTTTGGACCATTGGACTGAAAATATGTTTTATTAGTTTGTATTGCCGAAAGAAAGGTAGCATTTATCCAAATTGTCTTTGTTTATCTTTTTAGATAGCGACACTTCTTTGCACTCCAAAATATGTTCTTGTACAGCGGTGATTGTCTTTGTCCCATGTGAGTCTAAGTAGGTTTAAATGTTTATATTGGAAAGCCCCAAGCAATGTTTTTTTTTTTCTGTGCATGGCTTTTACCTACTAAGCTAACCCCGGATGTTGGCTAAAAATAGAGCGTTTGTGAACACAGCTTTAGCAGAGAAAGAGGGGGAAAAAAATGTGGTTATCATCAGTGAATTGAAAAACAAGTGGAGCAGACAAGTGTCTTTGCCCTGCCAATGTGAACTAAAACAGAGAGGGCCTCAGAGAATAAAGCGAGCCATGATTGCACCAGGTAAGACAAAGCAGGCAGGGTGCAGAGACCACAGAGAATCCCATATGAAGTGGCCTACCCCTTGCCTCCAGCTGAGCCTTTCATTGTGCTGTTGTTTCTAGGGAGTTTGGATGGCAGCTTAGATTAGATCGCACTGAGTAATGGATTGGAGCTGACGAAAACCTGCTGCAGCTCCAAATCACCACAGTTGGGATCCCTACACTACTGAGGATCTTGGCTGGTTTATTCGGATCAATTTGAGTCGCCCTCATTGTTAATAACCCTGTGTATATTCATGCTAACATTGTTCTCCTCTAATCTGTATTCATGTGAGTATTTCATTCAATCCTTCTGCAAAGCCGGCCCTAAATCCTTGCCAATCACATTTTGCTACTTCATAATTCTCCGATTGAATATACCATGAATGACTTTTCAGTCTCTCCCAAATCCGAGTGGATCACTGTTTTGGCCATATTGTTGTTACATTCTATTTGCATTTTAATATAGGAATTTATGTTTTTCTCTATTTGTTTAATAGAATCTTCTATGGAAATGTGTACATCTTGTGCAATATTTTCAGTCATTTGCTAAGATTTTCTGTGATAAAGCATAGACCTCGCAGCCTTATCACATTGTGTAGGCACTCAAGCAAAGCATGGTAATTTGAATGTTTTTCCTATGACAGGTTTGGATTAAAAGTACAGAGATGAGCATGGATTTAGTTAAATGTGGGAGTGATTGAAATGAATAAAACATGTCTTTTAAAAGGCTGTTCAGAAGACAGAGCGGGGGAAAATAGCTGTGTTTGGTAACAGAAACCTGCTGTGTGGCCATTGTGGGGGATGATGTGTTAATCGAGCCACAAACTGTGTGGTTTTTCAGGCCAGAGGTCTCATTTTAACTGGCACGCAAAAGAGAAATGTATTTGAGCGTGGCCCCGCTGGCTGGTAGCCCTTGACTCCATTGCCGTAATGTAAATGGTGGATTAGGTGCCGTTAGCTGGGACCCCCTCAACCCCTCTCTAGCCACTTCCCCCTCCTTCGCTTTTCCATTAAGACAGCTGGTATCTTTCAAAGGGTCCTGGCCTGGTGATTGATGTGTAATAGCTCCAAGCCTCACCTGCCCCCTCACAGTGTTATTCATCGGCCAGGCAGTCAGAGCTGCTTTCCACTAAGCACTTTGTTTTTCGGGTGGTGGGTGAAGGGCCATCTTTTCTCTGTATCCTTTTCTCTGCACTTCATTCTCTCCCCTCAACCGTCAAGACATTGTGACTTTTCTTTGCCACAGAGTTGGTACTTCAGATTCACTCACTGCTTTCTACTCACTCAATTTGTTCAACCTCAATTAGCTGTGTTAGACCACACTACTATTACAAGCGATGGCAGCACTGTTTCAACACAACGAAATATGAGCAGGTGCCATTCTGTATGCAAATCTTTTGTTCCTTTTAGAGTTGATAAATCCAAATCCAAATAATTAGTTAATTGGAGATTCAGAAATTGGAATAAGGCAGTTGTAGAAAGTGTATCCAGATGCAAACTAATAGCAGGTAAAATTTTACAGGGCAATACATCTGCCCCCAACATCAAAGGAGAACAGGTCAGCCCTCCATTTGCAACAGTTTAGAGTTCTTTTTGGTTTCACTAGAAGAGGCTTATGTTACTGATTAGAGGACAGAAGAGGTGCTTAGCATATACACAGATTCTGGCAGCCCGCAGTATTAGAGCTGTGCTATCAAATGGTGCCATTGTGAATGGGTTTTATATATCTCACACCTCCAAGATATGCTGCTGGATATGTACAGAGTCATGTCCATCCATCTAACCAGAACCCTAACTGACCCTAATAAATGCTTGTCAATTTGAGGTAGCCTTTAAAAAAAAAAGGGGGGGGGGGGGGGGTGGGTATAAACTCAATTTATCTTTAAAAGTGAGGAGTCTGATGAGGAGGTTTAAGTTGATACGGTTGTATACGGTCTTAAAAGGTTAAGCAAGCTTAATCAGTCATATAACCTAGTTCTAAAGTCAACATGATGCTTTATTATTTCAATGACTTCATTTTACCGTACATTTATATGACACAACAAAATTATTTGTATTTTTTGTTGGAGGGGGGAAAAAACATGACATGTGGGGGTTTATTTCTACTCTTTGTCACTGAGTCAGAAAGTTAATTTCGGACACTGGACACACAGGGGCCACACTATGTCTTTTCACACCATCTTAGGTATGTATCAGTGGCGGTTGTGTGTCCTTGCACAAACATGCCCGTTAGAACGCTCCAGAGCCCTTTCATCATCTGTGTTCACTAATGTGTTCCTGTGTGTCTATGCCGGCAGCCCAGTGGTCGCCGTGGTAACTCATCATTAGGTGATTAATGGGGCTGTGACGAGGCTGCAGTTTAATCAGGCCCGGTGTTTGTGCTGAAGTCGACGACAAGAGCAGCTGCCCTGTCAGTTGGTGTCTGCTCACGAGATGACAGCACCCGCTGCTGAGGAGTGCCGTTGTCAAACATGCATCATTGTATGCGTTAGGGTTTTGGCTCGAGCCAAAAGCATTTCTCCAGCCTTCTTCTTTCTCTCTATTTTTCATCTCACTTTGTTTCTGGCTCTTTCAACAAACACTTGTTCACCTTTTAGATGTGCTGTTAAGTTTTCACTCAGCTGTGGTTTTTGCTTTCCTTGACTCAATCTCTCTCTCTGCCTCATTTTTTACTCTCGCTTTCCTCCCTGCCATCATGACCATGGTAATGCGGGTGCTGATTGCCTGGTCTGTTCCCTCTCGGGGCTATAATAACTATTTGTAGTTAATTTGTTGCCGTGGGGATGGAGGAGCTGAACACTGGCAGTAAATGAGTAGCCTCCTTTGTAGGCACTGTGTGTAGGGGCAGTGTAGTGCAGACAGCAGGCTGCTTCAGCTATACCCCTTTCACTGTTTGTGGAGGATTTCTTCATAGCATGAGAAAGTGGTAGCTGGGTGAAGATAGCTGTAAGTGGCAACAGACTAGGCATGGTAAATGACTGACTCTGCCTCCTTCCTCTCCCCTCCCTCCCTTACCCAGTGAATTACTAGATTCTTCCCTCCAGAGCTGTCACTTCACATTATCACATTGGTGACTGTCAGCCAGGGCAGAGGGTTGGGATGGGTGCAGTCCAGTAAGCCATAGTACACACACACACTCGAGGATGAGCAGAATTGAGCCTGGTGTCATCAGAAATGGTCTGCTGAGAAGCTTGCCTGTTAACTCTGTTATTGAGCTTTATGCTACATATTTCCTGTGGCCTTACAAACCAGACTACTTTTTGTGCCGAGAAAAAAAAGGGAAGAAAAAAGTGACATATTTTCCCAGGGGAATTCTGTACACTGCAAGGCTCTTTTTTTTAATACATAGCTACCTTATTCAGTTATAACTCCCCTTTAGCTAACTCTGTTACTTGCAGCGCTTGCTTCCCTTATTCTCTCTTTTACCCTTTAAAATAACGCTCCACCTCTCTGAAAGAATAGAAACATGTTAAAGCAGGAAGCTAGAAAGTTTGCTCTTTGATAAAGCTGCTTGGTTCTCTCCAGAGTATACATGATAGTGGAGGGGGATTGCCAAACAATTACTGTGATATGGAGAATAGTCTGCACAGCTGCCTCATCTCCAGGAGCTAATCTCGCACTCTCACCCACAGGATATCTGTAACAGCAGAAACTAACCCTTTTACTTTTGAAAATGGAGCTTATTGTTTAATGAATTATGCTAACTGTATTTCTACTTTTTATCCACAGCTTTTCTGAAACACTGGGGTTGTTGGTGTGGCCAAATTTTCCCTGGATTTGACTGGTAAATTCAGAAGACTGAAGCCCAGGCTCACAGTCTACCTTTCACGGAGGCCCAGCCGTGAGAGGACTGAGGAAGGCACGTGGCAGATCATGACGGCCGACAAAGAGAAGGAAAGGGAGAAAGAGCGGGATAGAGACAGAGACAGGGACCGGGACAAAAGAGAGTCCGGTAAGTCCCGCCGGCAGGACGGAGATCGGGGCGACCGTGAAAGTGAGAGCTCCAGGCCCCGACGCAGCTGTACGCTGGAGGGTGGGGCCAAGAACTATGCAGAGAGCGAGCACAGCGAGGATGAAGACAACGACAATGGAAGCACTGGTGGAGGCAGCGGCACGGCCGAAGAGGCCGGCAAGAAGGGCAAAAAGAAGATGCCTAAGAAGAAGTCGCGCTACGAGCGCACAGAAAATGGAGAAATAACGTCCTTCATCACAGAAGATGATGTTGTTTACAGACCCGGAGGTGAGTCTTTGTAACAACTTAATTGTGTTCACAGGTGGGCTGCACTCATTGCTTTGTTTCACTACAATAAATACACATCAGTATCATAAGCAGAACTTTTTTAACATCACATGCGTTCACTTCTACATCACACTTTGATCTTAATAGGCTTGTTTTAGGAATCAAGAAGCAAAAACTTAATTGATCAATAATTGATTCTTCTTAAGAAGCAGCTATCTCTGTTGCATTGAGCTGCAGAAGGATTGCAGACTCTCAAAAGTATCAACTCACTAACAGCAGAAACACTCCCTCAGGCTAGAGGCCGATGCATCATGCAATCAATTCCGTGACCCACTCTGAGCTTTGTCTTGAGCTAAGTCAATAAAGCAAAGTGGTGCTTCACTACATGATGTGATCGTGACGACAGCCATGATAATGATTTCATCCTAACACCGTCTGACTCACTGAAAGTATGCTATCTCCCCTGCGGCCAAAAGGTACTCTAGTTTCATGGAGAGATTAGATTTTTATTTATTTATTTATTTTTTTCAGCTGTAGTTGTCTTGATTGAGTCAGAAAAGTGAGGATAGAGGATCAACCTTTTCCACAGTTGTGAACATGGCCTCACATTCACATACTGTTTATAAACTGGTTGAATTACAGGTGAGAATGTCAACATTTACTGACAGAAGGAAACCCAGTCCTGCTCGTCTTCTCTCTCCTGCTGCTCAGCACTATCTGCCTTGCTACTAAATCATTTCTGCTGTGTCTTTTCATTTATCTAGGAACCAACAAAAGGTCAAGTAGTGGAGGGGAAGGTCATGTTGCTTGAGTATCTAATTGGAAGACTTAGAAAATAACATCCAGTGTGTTCTTCTGTCTTAACGCACACACATTCACACAAATACATGGTGGACTTTCTGTCTCTGACTCCAGATACAACCCTGCATACTACTACATTTGACTTTTTTACAAGCTTTGAGAATTTTTGTGTACTGAAAAAGGCACAATAATCAACCACGCTAATCGGGCAATTGTTTATTTTTCATAAAAAAATAGACTAAGAAAATGGAGTATGTGAATGGAATCAGTGAAACGTTCAAAACAAATTTGACCATCTCAGTTGATTAGTCGTACCCATTATCTTTGTTTCCACATTGGAGCAAGCAGCACTGCCACTGTCTTCTTGATGTGCAATATTTATGTTTCCGTCCTTCTCCCTCAATTAGTTTGACAGGTTTAGAGGGGCTTGAATGTCACATCCCACTCCTACCATGAGGGCTGGAGCTGTTAGATCGGTTTAGATTAGGAATGAGCCTCAACCCGTTAGTGACAGCCTCAGCACCCGTACACTCATTTGTAATTTACCTCCTGGTGTCAACATGGAAGATCCTCCACCTTACCAACTGCCTTCCTGCTGTCTCCTCTTCTTACTGTTTAAGTGATGAACTGTGTGTGCCTGTGTGTGCGCTTGTTTTCCTCCTGCTTGGTCATTGGTAGGAGCCTTCTTGCAATCAGATTTGATGTGTGCAGCTTAGGCAGGCACAAAGCCTGCAATGGATTATGCTTTACTAAATGTTAAATCCCTTTATAGCCGTCTAGTGACACACAATATGTAAAACTGACCACCCTCAGAGAGGGATTTGCACCACCCGAGACATAAAGAGAGGAGGGCTGTGATGAAGAGCAGTGCAGAAATTGAAACAAATTCTGAACCATTTACTGTTTTGATTGCTTTTGTCAGAAGGAGATTTCGAAACATACAGATCTGTGTTGTCACATAAGAAATAACAGGTAAGCTAGTATTGAAAACCTCCCAGTCTCCAGCCACCCTCCAATCTCTCTGCTTAGCCTTTCTATCCCTTGAAGATGGGTTCAGGCAGCTTAGTGCACATCGATTGGATAGGGAAGGTTGGGAAGGGAAATGCAAGTGGCCAGAAGGTGAGCCTGCAGCTAACTCAAGCTTTGCTGCTGTTTTAAAAGGCTTGGAATAGTATATCTGGTGGTGGTGTCCAGGCACTGGTGTGAGCAGCCTAATGCTGGGCAAGCAGACATGCATGATCGATCTGTACCTTGTGGCTGAGTTTTCACCACTTCTCCAGGCCTGGCCAGACACCTCCGAGCCTGTTCTCTACACTCATCCAACCCCCACCTTAGATTATAGATCTTCTCTTTAGAGATTATACACACTGCCAGGGGGATCAATAGGAGACACCCTAGAAGCAGGGAGAGACACACAAAAAAAGTCAGTACACTTCATTTATACAAAGTCTGCTGATAACCAATATTTATGTACACCAACAGCTGGACTGTAACACACATGTATGCAAACACTAGCGGATATGCAAGGTCGACTCTCATTAAATAGTACCCGGTCAAAAGAAGAAAAAAAAGAAGAAAGAGAAGGGTACCATCTGGATTTGACTAAACATGGGAAATGGGGTCCTTTCAGTTGGACAGGTCTCCAAAAAATTGAGGTCAGCTGACTACCTGAAAATGAATGATCAGGTTTTTCGTTAGGTTTTTTTCTTCCCAGATGGTATGGGCATATTCCAAGATTCAGTGGGCTGAAATTGTGGAAGAGCAGTTCAGGGAGTGCAAGGCATCATTTTTGAACATTTATTGGCCACCAAAGAGTCAACACTGTAGCCCCACTGAAATTCTTCTGAATGTTTTGGAGAAGACTTAATGCAACAGTGTGACTCTCCGATCAAAGCTATAAGATCTTAAATAAATGTTTATGCAACTTTTGGCGGATATCAATGTTGACTTTGTATAATCTTATTGAGGCCCATAATTAAACCTAAATGCTTTTCAACAACCTATTAGTGAGACTTTTGCAACCAGGTGGCGTTTATGTTTCTGGTATCTGATAAGGAGACTCCAACACAGCAGCTCAGTCTTGTGCACACACAATACTATTCCCTGTGCTCATCCCCTCTCTCCACTGCAGTAGGACTGTGCTTGTCGCTTCGCTGGTGGCTGGCTGCCAGAGCATGTCTCCTTCCTTCCTAACTGGCGAGTTTAAAATGGAGACCCCCCCCCACCCACACTCACAAGCACAGGCTTTTTCTGCCCTTCCACTTGGGTGTATGTCCTACAATTTGGTTGCCTCATCTTTTCACTTGACCAGACTTGATCAGTTGATTTCCCCATGGAAAGTGATCATTTTTATGGTGAGTGCAGAACATAATACAAAAAAAAAAAATCTGTCTAGACTGAGAAAGATACCTTGTTTTTATAAGTGTTGAGGAAGTTGTTGATGTGGACAGCTGGCACTTCTTGCTGCAACCACTACAGACTCCTTGGGGGGGGGCTTGCAGCACAGCAGGAGTCTGTCTGACACAAACACTCAATAACTAGTCGTCCTCTTTTATTTAAACTTAGGACCAACTGCTGGCCAGCATGCTACAATTTTATGTTCGCTAAGTCTCTTACAAGAACAAATGTAGAAGCTTCTTGACTTCTTGATTCTTACTTTGCAGCTAATTACATACTTCTATACAATTATTGTGTAATTAGCATTTAAAAAACAATACAGTGTATTATTGAGAAGAAATTCTACTTTTTTAAAATCTGGAGCTCCTATGATAGGCTTGTAAAAAGTCTGGCTCAGTAAATATAAGTCTATTTATCAAGAGCCAAGACAACTGCTACGGCCCATTAGCATAGCACATCCCCTGTGCTACAAGGCTAGCTGTCAATCACTTTGCGACTTCTAGTCAAGCTTACATAAGGGACAAACCCTGGGAGTCATTTCCTATTGAAACATGGCAGTGTGAATCTGTAGCATGTCGTTAACTGAACAGATCTATTTTTAAAAGGCCCTCTCTGCTCTGCTGTCTCTCCCCACACTAGAGACTCTGGGAAAAGGGCTTTTTAGTGAAATCCAACCACCTGCTGACTGCTAAACGAGAAAGCGTGGGCTTGCCGAAAGGGAAAGGAGAGGGTTGGGGGGTGGGGGGGGGTGGGTTGTCAAAGAGCCTCTGTTCTCCCCCAGGAGCTCAGTCAGCTGTAGGCCTGCCCTTATTGTAGAGGGCTGATGGTATCACTTGCCAGGTATTTCCCACTGCTTTTCCAGAGAGAAGAAGAGAGACTTGTTGTGTTAGTGGAGGGGAATAGAGGAAGGGAAACTGTGGAAGAATCAAGTGTCCTTGCACCTTCAGGCCATGATTGCTTATAATCCCACCCTACTGGGACAAACCCAGCAGGAAGTAGTACAAGGTAGCCTTGGCCATGGATTGGTCTTGATCGAGCTGCTGGAGTCTGTGATGAATCAGATGTAATGCAGGTCTCCTTCTCTGTTGCGAGTTCTCTTTGTCTTTATACGCCCTCTAGTTTCACAGCCCTGTCCTTCCATCATCCCGTTCCTTGTGCTACTTCATTTTACGATCGGTACACTAAAGGGAGGGGTAGCTTTTCTGAAGCCACACACACTCCTTTGTCGTATGCCTATCTGTGTGTGTGTGTGTGTGTGCTCTGTCAATTTGAGCCCACCACCAGTTTTAACAATGCAGGTGCATCCTGCCTCATGGCTAACACTAACCACCTGTAAGCATGGCATAAATAAACACTCTTTTTGATTTAATAAACCTGTCTTGCGTTCTAAAGTCGTCCCCCTCCCTCTCCCACAGCACTGTTTACAAAACACTTGCCTTATATGACCACGTTCTCAATGTGACTTGCTCATTGTTTTCGGCTCGTAAAAGAAAGCCACACTGACATTATCTAAGAACTCCCCCCCCCCCCCCCCCCCCCCCCCCCCCCCCCCCCCCCCCCCCCCCCCCCCCCCCCCCCCCCCCTCCCTCCCTCCCTCCCTCCCCCTCCCTCCCACCCTCCCTCCCTTCCCTCTGCTGGAATACTGCAGCAAATTAAACAGCATCTTATTTGTTTGATACAGACATGGCTCTTTTACTGAGGGTAGGTGTGTTTTAGATTAGTCATGCTTGGCAGCCTTAAGAGAATGGCAGGCTGAACAAAAGGCTTCAGCTGAAAAAATGGAGTGTTTGTGTGTGTGTGTTTCATGAGGTTATAACAATCTGTTTGTAGTTGTTTGAAGACGGTTGTGATAGTGTAACTGGGGGAACACTGGATCCAAACACATTACTGAAACCTTATTTTGGTGGACAAAGAACTGTACTCTCTAACTTCCCAATTATCTTCCATTGTCAAAGTATTGAGCTCCAAGCCAGAAATGGATTTTAGGTGTTAAACTTGAAGCTGCTGAGGGGATGACAGCATCCATCTACTAATACTGTGGGTCTCTCTTCAAACACAGCGAAGGCTACATCCATGCAGCCAGCACACTCCAATACTTAAAAATTCTGCCCATCCCCCATATAGACCCCCACCATAGTTAAACCTCTCTCGTTCCTCCCCTTTCCACCTCTCCACTTGAGCAAGGAGACCACTTCCAAATGCACAAAATGGCAGAAATGTTTAACAAGCCACGCAGACCCTTGAGGAACTGGGTTGCCCATCTCAACCCCCCCACACACTCCCTTCTCCTTTATCCCACGCAACCTCCCCAAGCTCCATTGCCTCTTTTTCATTCATTCAACAGATTCTGAAGCGTTAACTTGGATTTAACTTTGGTGTTATAGTCACTTTTACAGAAATGCCCTTAAGACTTTTAGTGCCTAAAATGAATTCAAAATTTGCTTTGACGTTCGAAGAATAGACTCACATGCTGTCTGTGAATGATTAAACTACCCCCCCCTTCCCTACCACCACCAACTATCTTTTTCATTCTCACTGAATGTTCTTTATGCCTGTTGATGTGCTCATGGGTGCAGACACGGAGATCTGGCCTCTCTAAATGAATTTGCTGCCAAGGTGAGGGGATACTAAACCCTAATTCCCCCGATTTGACTCCTCCAAAACATGTCATCTCATTCAGATTAGTCTCTTTTGTTCTCTGCCCTCCCCCCACAACCCTCCGTCCTGCTCCCTCCTCTTCCCTTCCCGCTTTGCCCTGTCTCTCAACACACACACACACACACACACACACACACACACACACACACACACACAGTCTTTGCGTTTCTCACAGATCACACAATAGCACTGATGGATATTTTCATTCATGTTATCTTGTAAATGACTTCCAGGGATGGTGTAGTGGAGGAGGGAGTAAAGGAGGGAGAGGAGGAAAAGAGGGAAGAGGGCAGTAGTGAGAGAGATATAATGCGTCACTCAGACCCAGTGTGGGCGATAAAGCACCCCCCCCCCCCCCTTTAGAACAGCTCATTCAGCTCACAGCAGATAACAAGCCCACTCTGGGGTTACACACACACACAAAACCTCTCAAAAAACAAAGCCAATGATGTCAGAGGCGCACTTGTACACACCAGCCCCTCTACAAATGGTATCTTGGGTGTCAGAGCCATTTAATATCTTTGCCACCCCGCTTTTCTCCTGCAAGCGGTAAGATAAACCACAGCCAGATCGATAACTGTGTTGACACAAACAAATAAATAACAGACGATGGCCGTGTCAGTCATTGAAAATAGGTAACTGCAGATCTTTTGTTTGGGAGAGTGTGGTTTAGTTGTTCTGCATGGAACAGCTCAGTTTGCGTTTTGATGACGTGAGTTTACGTTGTCTGGGTAAACCTTACCTACGATGGCTTTTTTTTCTTAATCAAACCTACAAAATTATTGTCTTCCTTTATGAATGCGCATGTTAGCAGAAGTGCTGGACTCCATTGCACCAAATAGTTAGGGAGACATTCCTGGAAGCAGTATGTGAGATCTGTTTTTTTTCATCTGTTAAGGGAGCTTCTTTTCAACGTTTTGCCTGTCGACTAAATAAGGATATTATTTGAACCAAATAAAATATATTTTGCACAGATTGGTCAAGTTCTTGCGTTTGTGTCTCTGCTAAGAAGAAACACTGGTGATGTGATTTTAAATCTCTCTAGCTATGATAAGTCTAATAACACCTGGCTGTGTCTGGAAAGTGCTGTGAGAGCCTTAGGAGTAACCATTAGCCATTTCCCCCGCCGCCTCCTCCCTTTTCTTCTCCACAGAAGTGGCTGTGTGTTTTTGTCCTCTGCAGCGTGAATGTTTTTGTTAAGGAGATGAGAGTTCACGACCTGGCCATACCACCAGTCACATTCAATTTAACAACACAGCCAGCCAGTCACTTCTTCTCACTCTGTTGGAGTTGCTGATGACATCATTAAGCACCATTTTAAAAATGAATCGGAGACAAAAGAGTGGATTACTTTTTTTTTTTTCACTTAATCTAATCCAAAACTAATTAAACATATATGACATATTAAATATGCATAAATTGCTGCACTACTACAAGAAGATTAAATCTTGTTGTGGTTCAATTCAAATAAGAAGAAATAAAAAAAACCTCCACCATGTATATGAGAATTTGTAGTTGTGATGTAAAGCCAATTAGATGGTCTTTCACCCGATTTATCTAATCCAACAACCGTCTGTGACAGAGCGAAGTGAACCACTTGCTTTTAAATGCTGCATGAAGTTTTTTTATATTACCATCTGGTTTTTATAAAGTTTGAAATGTCTGCGTTGTAAATAGTTTTTTTTTTTTACAAGCACAGACTAATGTTAGTTAAAGCATTTCTATACATTCACAGGTGATACTAGGAGGTCTAACTGCAGGAAAAATTCAGTGTGTGGAGGAGGAGGAGACATCTTATATGTTTGCACCCAGATTTTCAACAAGGGCTTATTATAAACTGTTGGGAGCTTCAGTGGAAACTGTTGGTATATAAACTTATGGACATGAATTTCTAGCCCTCGGAAAAGCAAATTTGTTCTCAGAACATTTGCAAGTTGAAGCAACTCTGATCTGGCACAAACCCACAAGCAGCTCCTGGTTTGCATCGGTTACATTTGGTTCGTCCAAGTAGTTTTGTGGTGCACCAGAAAAAAGCTGTTGGGTTTTTTGCATCACTGTCAAAACATTTATTACTTATGTATTAAAAGGGGAAAAACACAGTATGCAATGTAAGTATTACATAAACTGTATCACTGTCAACTGTGTATAGGGCAATGCCTTTTCAGGTGATTAAACAAATAGATTGCATTTCTTATTTTGGTGATCACCATCCAACATCACAGGTAGCATATTATATTGATCTGTTCTTCATAATTTTTTACAGAATCTAAACCATTTCCATGTGACTGATAGCCTTTTTTGTCAACTGCTTCAACAGTTTGGGAAGATAACGCGAGTCAGTTTCAGTCTCTCAACCAGCTTTTGCGACTACTTTCAGCTACACTCATTCTCACCTGTATTTCCTTCCTCGGACCACTGGCAGGTCATTGTATTTTTTAGATATTTTTTTTCCCCCTGCCTTTGGAGTTTTTTGGCATTAAGCACAGAATGTAGCACTATCACTGGAGTCCACTAGCTGGATATATAGCTGTTTCTCTAGGTAGATGGATTGAAAGCGTCTCATGTTTATCACCAAGATAATTTTGAGATTGCTTTATCACCCAGCCCTGACTGTGTTTATTATAACAAATAGATAAATATATAGCATGGCGATGGATGTAAGAAGAGGAAAAAGGCAGAGCAAACTCCACTGCAGCCCACCCAAGCTTAAGTCGAAGTTTATAGAAACTATTGTCTAAACCATGGCTACATTATTTGCACTTCTCTTCATTAAATATTATTGAGAGTTCTGATTATCATGTGTATGGGTGTCCTGTATTATTGTGCCATATCTGACATTACAAACAGTGAAAGGAGAAAATGCATAAAAAAATATACACCATTTGATGTTACTTTAAAAAAAGGATAAGCGTATTATCCTATTTACAACATCAGTTTTTAAAATGTCCAAACCCCCCCCAGCAGATTTGGTCCCTCCAATGTTGAGTCCATGGTTACGGTGATGATGACTTGGGGGTGTGATGAGGGTAAAGTCAGTATTGCTCACTGGTGTATAAATGGAGTGGAACAATAACATAATTCCCCTTGGGCGTAATGTTTGCTTTGGAGAGGCAACCTTGTAGAGCTCCAAAAGTCTTTAATCTTATTACTCGCATTCCAATTGAATTTGACTCGAGGAGAAAAATTTCTTTTCAGCAAAGGTAACGGCAGACAAAATAATGCATTACTGAGTGTGGCTGCTTAGAAACATGAAAGCTTTGATAACTGTGATCATTTTTAAAACAACCCCCCCCACCTTCTCTGTTTTTTCCTTCTCACTTGCAGATTGTGTGTACATTGAGAGTCGGCGGCCCAATACTCCCTACTTCATTTGTAGCATTCAGGATTTCAAGCTGGTGAGTAGATTTTCACTTCCTGTCCTTATCTTTCTGATGCCCTTTTGTGTTTACACAAACCCACCAAGCCACCCCACGTCCACTGCTGGAAAATGTACAACTGTAGCTCTCAAATAAAGAAAAAAGATGTTGATGCTACAGCTGCACGTGCACTGCAAAGCCTGCTGAGAGTTTAGAATTGATCTTAGTGACAAGAAGTTTGATTTTAAAATGACTTTTATATCTTTAGTTTGTTGTGTGGACAAATTAAAATTCCTCTGAGAATCTGGCAACGTGTAGTAATGAAAATATAGATGTTTACAGATGCACTTAATTGATTTAATGGAGACCCTCACCAGTTTTCAATAGACTTTCTTTCTTTCTTTTTTAACAAACTAATGTACCTAAATTACCCTTTTCCCTAAATAAATAAAGAAATTCGTTTTTAATTTGCTGCTGAGAATGGCTGATTCATCAGGCTCTGTCAGTTTTAGTGTGGTGGTGCTGGTTTTTCAGCAGCACAACATTTAAAATGTATTACATACACAGGCACACACACTGGCAATTGATTTTTCTCTCACTGCATTCTGTCTTTTCTAAAAGGGAAGTTGCACTGGAGTTCACCCACAACAGATTGCTCTTTGTTCTTTCAGATGAAAGCAAAGGCAGCGTTATAGTTTGGGAGATGCTGTTAGCTTGCAACACAGTAATTGACTGACACAATGTACATAAATCATGAATATTTCATGGCTCCATGCAGATTCTGCAGAGTATCTTGTTCAACTAATATACAGTATGATCTTGAGTAGCTTTATTGTCTAAATGCGTGATGTCCATGCTATTAGTAATAATGGATTGCTCTGTGTTGGATTTTTCTCAGAGGTCAGTGCACCCAGACAATTGTTGCTTCTTGGCTGAGGAAATTTGCTGGTCAAAGTTGGCCAAATGCATGTTTATTAGTGAAGCCTGTAATTGATTATGCAACTGAGTGTGATTGTTTTTAATTGGTCTTTTGCATGGTTTCCAACTGCCATGAACCAAAAGCAAAACACATTTATGATTAAGATTTGTGGTAATATGACTGTGTTTAAATGGGGAAGGACTGCTGGAATATGGAATCGATGGGATGCTGTTGCCAAATGAAGGCACAGTTAAACCTCCTGGAGTGAGTATTGCCCATTTTGTAAGAGATGGGCCGTCTAAGCAGAGCACAATACACTCCAGGCCCTGGGGCCAACACAATGGCTGCCAAAAGCCAGTCAGCCCAATACACAACTCGCTGAAAAAGATGGACTAGCGAGTGAATGTATACATTTGTGTGCACGAACTGATCACACAAATGTGTGTGTCAATGGTTTTGTGAATAAGGTGCAGTTATTGTGTATAGAAGAGGTTTTAAGGTGAGCTGGAGTGCTTGCAGGCAGGCCCCACAGCAGCGGGGCTTTAATCGGATTGCAGCTAGAGATTGCTGAGGACGGCAAGAACCCCTTCGCGTGCACATACACACTCTCACATGAAAACCCATGCACCTGCACCTTGATTAAGAGTGCCCGGAGAGGTCTGGGCCAGACAGAGGTAATTGTCCAGGGAAAGAGATAGAAAACTGGCTGCATTAGCTGACCTCTCTCTTCAGCTCTCTTTGCCTTTCTGTCTCTTTTTCTCCCTCCCCCAGTCCATCTGTAATTAACGAACAGCCATCTGCATGCTTGTATGTGTTTGAGCAGACTGTACCCTTGTCCTCCAATGTTAAAACAACAAGCCCCGCTGGCTTTTTAAACAAGTACAGCATTTTTCAGTGAGCTCACTTTGTCACAGGGTGACACATCACGTAAAGTCTGCCACCATACTGACAGCATGAAATCCTCTTTCAGGATGATGGCTGATTTCTGTTGTAATTACACATGTAGGTATAAACTTACATCTCACTGGCCAAACTTGAATCCTTTCTGTAACCCCTCAAAACTGGGTCGGAGGCTTGTGCCTTTGGGAGGAAAAAAAGGAAATGTTCATCCACTTATTGTGCTTTTTTGTGGAACATAATGACTGGTGTTGTCTCTTGTCCTCCTCCTTGCCATGAAATATAAAAAAAATAAAGATGACAACAGGCAACTAGAGAATCATGTAAGGAAGCCACACATTATTCTCCCTCTCTTTTTTTCTTTATCCTTCCCTGCCTCTGCCTCCATCCCCCACTTTTTTGTGCCGCACAAATTATCGATCAGTCCCCCCTCCATTTGGGGGGCTTTGGAGGCGCAGTAGAGGGGGGAGGAAATTTTATTGGTCCTGAACCAAACAACCTCATCAATATTGCCCCCTTCACACCCTTCTCTATTTTCTTGTCTATCTGCCCCAGTCTTTAGGCTGGAACGGGCTCACTTGTGTACTTTATCTAATGACCTGTGAATCCAATTAGTGGCGTGTAGAAAACATGAATGCAGCCATCAATCTCTTTTGTGTGGATAAGAGCAGGGATAGACGCCCGCCTCTTTTTCTCTCCATCTTTTTTTTTTTACTGTGTGTATATTCCTCCGTTGGGATCATTCTGAGCCCAGTCATGCTGCAAGCATTTGGTCTTTGATACACATACACACACTGAGATGTCTTTAAGCAATAACGCATGCAAAAAAGGAAAGAAAAAGAGGAGCGCAAAATCAATTCTGCAGCATGATTGGGGTCATTCTTGACTTGGAGGACAATCATTTTCCCTACCTTGTTTACTCAACGGTGGCAGCTGTGGTGCCCACTGCAACCTCTGTGACATATTGATCCGGCTGTATAGATTTCAGCCTGCCGCCTTCTTCCTAACATGCCTGCCCAGATACAAAGATGACCGCTGGGAGGCTATTTCAACCATTTTAAACAGAAGCAAGAGCGGATGTGGTATTTTGATCAAATGCAAAAATGCTGCCACCAATGAATTCTCTGCCATGATGACCATCTTGAAATGAAAAGACACCAGAAAATGTGTAATAGGGTTGAAGATTTAAACTGAACAGAATGAACTGAACTTGCACAGAGAGATAGATAACTGAAGCTGTAATGCAGGACGAGTTTATGGTGGAACAAAGCCGCATCACATGAAAGAATTAATCATTTATGTCAAGGTAACCAAAATGCACAAAAGAAATCCTGATTAAGATGTGTATTTGTGTCTCCGGTGTGATCAGTTAGGTTCAATTACGGACTAAGTGTTCTGTGTATTTTCCCACAAGGCACAGTTTCAGTTTTCCCTCAAAGCCATGACCTTGCAGTGTGTTAACAATCTATATTTGCTCAGAGTAATGCCGTGAACCTGGCTGCTGCACACTTGTATGTTTTGTGCGATATGTTCATTCGTCGTGTATATATTCTGGTTGCACAACTTTCAACTTGAGTTTTGATGCATATTCATCTGGTTCAACACAAGTCACTTACACACAAAGGAAACTGCTTGTCGTTGCGAGCACAGAATCTTAAGACGATAAAGCGACTGAGTGCCGAACAGTCTGCAGCCAGATCTGCCCGCTGACCCTGACTTCACCAATCCATCCTGCTTTTCTTCCCTCAGCTGTCTCCTCTGTCTCCATTTCTCTCACTCTCTTATATCCATCTCTACACTTCATTCCTCCCTCATCCGCACTCCTCTTTATCTTCTGTCACTCACCTCCCTCCCTCCTCCCATCCCATGTTCAAGTCATTGTGTCCATGTCCTCGATGCTCATTGACCCTCCTACCTCCCTCTCCGTTTGTATCTAACCTCATTTGCTGTTATTGGCCAAGTCAGCTGTGTTCTGTCCTCCCTCCCCTCCCTTCCTTCCCCACATCTTTCTTTCTCTCTACTTCCTCCTAGTGTGTTCCTCCCTCTTTAACTAATGGAGTGATTGCAGTGTTTCTCCCTCCAGGAACAAGGGATTGAGGAGACTGGTACGGCAGCACACACCCACTCATGTTCTGTCTCCCACTGTTATCCTTACATGTACACATACACATCTCCACCCCTGGATCTTTCTGCTTATGGACATTTAATTAGATGGCGTGTACAATGCAATTATCTTGCCACAAGTCCATCTTATACGTTGCAGGTCCAGTCAGCTTAAGCAGATGAAGGTTTTTCTTTGTCAACTAATGTGTTTACAGCATGTGTGCGCGCTGTATTCACAGATTTTCCCATCGTTTCTTTCATTTTGCCGCATTATAAGTGTACAGAATTGACAGAATGTACAGAATTTTTTCCCCCACTGTGAATTTTTTTCCAGCAAATCTGCGACACGCAGTACATTCATAATAGCAACAGTACATTTGTAACGTAATTGTGTTTGTTCAGGCTTTTAGCGCTGTCAAGTAACATGTCTGTACGTGCACTAATGATATGTGTATGAAGGACTGGAGATAATTGATATGTGCTTCTTAAATTTATGAGATGTGTTGGAACAAAAAGCCAGAGAAACCTATTAAACATAGCTTTGTTCAAATTTTTTTTCATGCTTTTTTTTTTTTTTTTTTTTTTTTTTTTTTTTAAACCAAGACCTGTGCGTGTTTTGTGACATGCAGTTTAATTGTGAAATTACTTTATATCTTTATTTTTGTTATGTGGACAAATAAAAATAAAAACTTCTGGCTTGAATATTACCCGTCTAAGTTGTAGACAGGTTTGTTTCTTCAAATAATACCCAATTTGTGAGATTACTTTTAAGAATTAGCATTTAATTGATAGGGGGGGGGGACAACAAAAAAAACACAGCTATGATGCACATAATTCCTCATAATCCTAAAATCTTGATAAATTCATATAGAGATGATGTGGTGATTTTCAACATGCGTGTTTCTTTCTGTGGAGTGAAAATATACTTAATATCCAAATGTGATCGTACATATATTTATACATAACTCTGTGTTGGATTGCACAATAGTCATGCAAAAAATGTATGTATACCTACACTACATACATGCACATACACTAAATGTTATTTGTATCTCCCACAACTGACAGTTTGAGCTGGAGCTTATCATGCTGCCTTGGAAAATGCCACCTATTCAAAGCCCATAATTAAAAATGTTTGATAAAGATGCAAATATATGTGCATAAATACGCATGCTTAACATGAGCAGCTAATAGGTTTTCTGTGGACCCTGACTTGCAGTCCTAATGGAATCCAAAGTGCTGAGAATTAGCTTAACAATGAGATCCTCATGCTAATTAGCTGGCGGCTATAAGATATTCAGATCGGTGCCGAAATATCACTTAATGTTCATGTGGCGTGGATGACGTACTTGCCTGGCACCCCTCTGATCCATCCCCAGATTTCTCCCTTTATGTAAAGTTACAGTGTCAGTGGTGTGTGATGCATGCGGCAGCATATCAGTGAAAGAGACAGCGTTGGATTGTAATGCTCAACCTGCATATAACTCACCAAAGAGTCTCTCGCTGGTGCTGAGCTATTGAGATGATGGTAGGAGGTTGACTAGACAGCCATCACTTGTCTGTTGTCCCTCCCTCGAAGCCAGAGTTTCCTCTTTTTATCTTCCCTTTTTTTTTTACCCTCCACCCCACCCCCCGTTGAACATTTGAAATGCAATTATGGATCAGTGAGCACCGCCATCAGTCGCACTTCTTGTTAATATTTATTGAGTAGAGCAGCAGCCGCTGCCATCTCCTGAGAGAGGGGCGCTACGGTCATTAGGGGCAATTTTGTGTGCGTGTGTGTGTATTTGTGTGTCTGTGCTCAGCTCTTCTCCTCATTCCACAGTCCACTCAGCTGCTGTAAAAGAGCTGGTACATTTCACAGGCATGAGCATGTGGAGGTGCACGCTTCCACTGTTGTGTGTGTGTGTGGGTCTGTCTTAAGTGTTGGCTTGTCTCTGCGCTCTCTGTGAGGAAGCAGCTTTGACAAGGGCATCTATGCGTCTATAGACATGGCTGGCCAGGCGAGCCTGCTTCAAGCTGTTTGATTGAAGCATTCTGCCCGTCATGTCTCCCATTGAGCAGCTGCCTTAAAGCAATAAAACCCCACTAGAACAGCTACTAAACTCTGAATGGCCCTTTGTTGTCACTTACCTACAAAACAACAACAAAACTGAAATTGTTGCCAATATTATACAGCTTAACCCATTGACACCATGTAAACATGGTAGTTGGTATACCTGTATGGTATTAATGGTTTTAATGGTCTAATGTTAATGTTAGTAAACCAAAGCAGGGAAAAATCTAAAGTTTTATTCACATGCTTATATATATATATATGTATATATATATATATGTATATATATATATGTATATATATATATGTATATATATATATGTATGTATATATATATATGTATATATATATGTATATATATATATATATATATATATATATATACTATAG
>JAOXYM010000014.1:15816883-15829300 GCA_028567055.1 Leptatherina wallacei
TCCCCCCTTTTTTTTTTTTTTTTTTTTTTTTTTTTTTTTTTAAAGAATGTCTGATCTTAGTAAGAGATGACAGGTTCAGTTTACACTTTGTGAAACCTTTCTTTGTTCTGAATTAAAGAACTCAAATGTTTTATCACAGTGACTTAAAATTCATCACCAGATTATTCGGTTCCAAATTACTTTAAAAAGTGGCTTTCGGACAGATGCGTAACCTTATCCTTAATCATGTTACAATATGGCGGCTGTTGCTGGTCTTGACTGAGAGTCATGCAGTACATCTCCCTTTAGCACTGGGCCAGCCTTGTTATTGCAGCTGTGTTGTCTACAATACACCTCTTGTTGCAGCACAGCAGGAGGCTGTTCTAAGCTTCTGGCCTCTGTGTCTGTGTGTGTGTGTGCATGAGTTATAATCACATTCTTCCCCAGCTTTCATTCTACAGTTGGTGTGAGTTAACTTTTTAACTCTGTTTGGTGAAAGGCCCGCAACCTCTTTAAATCTTCTAACGCACATCAGATAGCGTTTTTCATTTGCATCCATTGCTGATATATTATCACACACAGAGGCAGGTAATTTGCATGTGATTATTTGCATATTGTACAAAGCAAGCATGCCTGACAGACCACCCACTGCTCAGTTCGAGCAGCATCTGGCTGATACACAGCTTACACGATGTATTACTGATAGGGCCGGTGTCATCACTAGAGACTGACAGACAGACGAGGTCACCTTCAGACAGAGATGGTGGGTGGGGGAGGTGCTGAGAGATGAATATCTTCAGAAGGAGATAAAACAGTGCAACCCCAAATGGTTGAGCTCGTGGTGTTATGGGTTCTGCGAGGTTGTGTACCATGCTGTCTGTCTGATTTCCTGTTCAGCCGTAAGATCTGTTTTTGCCTGCTTGCATTTAACTACTCATTTTCCTTCAATCTCCCTGTTTATCAAGCCTCTCACTCATGGGTGTCTCTGTGTTTATGTATGAATATATGTGTGGGGAAATAAGCTTTGGTGTGTGTATTAGATCATAGATACTGATAGTTCTCTGAATCAGTTTGTGCTAACCGCACAGAGCAACACAGACACATGCGAAAGTGTCTGTACCTGTTTGTCACTCTCGCTTATACTCGCCTCAGATAATCTTCTTTTGGTCTAAAGTAAATTAAAACATTCAGTCTCAGAAAAGAATACACTCTTTCCTGACTCCCCCTGAAATGCACAACCAGTTCACCCTTCACACACAACCTCCGTAAGCTACATTTTAGCCTGAATGCGTATTTGTGTGTGTAAATAACACTAAAGTGGCATATTGATTAGCTTTGCCCTTAGCAAACCCTCTCATCAGTCCACAGCTCCATCTCTGTTGTACCCTCCTCAGGAGGCTGCCACTGGTAGTGACACATACATACACACACGTGCACGCACGCAGGGTTCGGATTAGCTGGCTGGGCAGACATCCAGTATGACAAACCCCCCCACACACGCACACACACAGACTGACTCTCTGCACACCCCTCTCTGTGAGCATTCCTTCTGTCCTCCTCTACGACCACAGTCCAGTCAGTATTGGTGAGAATGTTTCATTACCTTCTCATGCTATGCTAGCAAAATGAAGCTAACAAAGTGGATTATAGAAAAAGGAAACACCAGATGGTTTAAGCACTCTGCACAACACAAAGCAAACCTGTATCTCCCCCCCCCCAAAAAAAAATTGAACATTCCTCTGTGTTTGTGTTTTTGTGCCTTGTTCTGAATTCTGACTCATGGGTATTATCTTGAGACATGACAAGTCGCTGCTCTCCTGAGAACATCCCGGGTTATACACAAACATACACATACACTGGCAGACACACACAGGAAGCCAGGTATCAAATAAGAGATTGCTTTGAAGCTGCTAAATGAAAGGCTGAAGGCAGGAACGACAACGTTTTCTGGCGAGCTTTAACTGTGTGTCTGTCTGAGAGCGAGAGCTTGGGAAATAAAGGCGGCATTATGATCTACCACCCAGATATGAGTTTTCCTAAATGCCTCTATCTGTCCTTGTGCCGCCTGCATTCAAGCCTTTCTTTGATCTGTGTCGTAGTATTGGGGAAAAAAAGTAAAAGTGTGCATATTTGAATTTAGCTTACATTACTGAACATTGGTTGTCAGGCCACTGGTGTGCTTCATTTGTGTTCTCCAGTTAATGATCCTCTGTAATGAATGTGTTCTTTATCTGTCTTCTTTGAAATTGAACAGTAATGCTCTCTCTCTACCACCACTTAACTTGTCTTGAGTTTCTTGGCTAAAACTGCCGTGCAGCAGAAGTGTGTTGGAGGCAAAGACAAATATTTAAGTTGGACACAGCTTAGTTATTTCATAGAGTGAGCAGCCAGCGCCAGTGTTCTCAGTTCTCACTGTCGTTCGCTGTCTGGAGGGAAAACAGTATTGTCCACACAACGCATTTTCTTATTACTTACGTTCATTTAAAAAGGGGAGATTAAACAAATGTGAGTGCAATCAGCCCTGTTTGTTACTAGAATATGGAGTGGAGCAAAGTTAAGAGCTCAGATCTGGTTGTCATGGGTGGTGCTTGTGACTCCTCACTGTTTAAAGAGCGTCTGTTGTTGCTAGTGTGATCCACCAGTAGTGACCCTCAGCCCTGAAGTCTTAATTAGTATCATCTGTGAGTTCCGCGTGACTCAACCCCTCTCCTGTTTTTTTTTTCGGTCTCTCTCTGCAACTCTCTTGCCATCATATTTCTGGCTTTTGCCTGGATGAGAAGAGGACCTGTTAACATCCTCAGATGTGTTGCTGTCTGTCATTAATTTGCACGATGACACAACTAGTCAGTCTGTCATAAAGTGATTTATGCTCATCATCTTGCTTCCATAAGTTGGGGGGGAGGTAATCTAAGGCAGGCATGGGTGCTCATGCTCAAAGGCGCACACATAGCATACACACAGTGAGAAACCAGAGTAAATCTGCCCACTTTGAATCGGCTAATGCTCATCCAATCCAATATGGACACGGGCTGACAGATGGGCCCAGTGTGTTCAAAGCAGAGGGTGCCGATTTAATATCCAAACAGGTCAAGCCAAAGGGAGGCAGAGAGAGAGACACCCCTGTGTAGGCACGATGCAAAGGCCCTGCCATCACCGCCACGCAGCTGGGACTCACCTCTCCTCATTGCCGCCTCCTCCTCCCTCTGCCTCCCACACGCTACCCATTTGTTCTTGCTGCCAGGCAGGGAAGCAGCCTGTGCACAGTTTCTCCTCACAAACATTGTAATCAGCATTTGTTTTTTAATGATATTGTATGTGCCTCAGAGAAGGTGGCTTGAGAGCAAAGCCTTTCTCCAAGTAGCAAAGTACTCACAAAAACCCATAAGGAAAGGATTTAAATCCCACTGCTGCTGGCTCTGACACTGATTTTAGAGATCCTTTCTCTTACCTCTGACACAAAGTCCCAGCCTGCCCCGCTCTACTATAAGGCTGAGGAGAAGAATATTGCTGCATATCCTGAGAGCCTGTTATTTGTGTGTACATATGCGTGTGTTGGTCCACACAGCATGCTTGCATTTCTTCAAGCCGCCTCCTTTGTCACTCACTGAGATGTCAGAGATTGCATGAGCACAGCAGATCTCTTGTACCTTGCTATTGTACATTCACAAACACATGCAGGTCTTCAGTGTGTGTGTTCTGTCGTCCAGATGGAAGTGCTTATTGAGTACTGGTGTGCTGGCAGTGCTCTCTGTCTCTGTGAGCGGGGGGAAATAAGTGAGGAGAGAAAGCAGGGTGGAAAACCTTTCCAATCAGATCCAGCATCTCACTGTGTTTCTGTTAATGCGAGTGAATGTGTGATCTTCCCAGCCAGCTCTTCCTACCTCCCTTCTCTAATCTTATCATTTCGGAGCAGCAGATTAGTCCTCCCAGATCCCATCTCTGCCTCCAAATGCCACAATCAGCCTTTTGTTCTTTGGTTGTGCTTACTCTCCCTTTGCAACAGGCAAGGTGAACATTCCCACACTCTACCCTCCCTACCATTTTGAGCCCCCCGTGTCAATGTCACACTACTACCAGCCCTGATCTCCCATACCCAAGGCTCCCCTGCCCTTGGGCATTAGCTAACTAAGCTCTTAGCGCAGCACCCTGCTAGCTTAGCTGAACTGCTTGACATTCCTTGCTAACATTGAGCTGCTGCTGCTGCTCTTGTCTGTCTGACCTCCCCCTTTTCCCTCCCTCCTTCCCTTATTCTCCGCCATCTCCTTTGTCAGTGTGTTTGAGATATGCTTCCTTACTTCTTGGTTGCCACCTCCAGAAGGAAGCCATAGATCCTGGCTGCTGTTGTCACCAGTTAGGGGAAGAGGTCACTAAGAGGGTTGGCAGAGGAAGAAGAGAGTGTTTGAAAAGCAGATAAAATAAACAGAGCTTTCCTGTTAACGAGGTGCACTGCTGTGGCTGTCGTGTGGGAGCAGGAGGATCTGGTATTGTTTAAGGCAAAGTTCTAATATTACTGCGTAGGGAGGAGCAGGAGGAGTGGGGCATTAGGTTTGAGGGTTACAGGTTGCAGCAGCATTCCCTTTCTGAAAGGCTGTGGCCACGTTGGAAAGACTCGTGTGGAAAGACATGAGAAACTCGCTGTTCGACACCCTCGATTCACACAAGTGCTTTCAGGGATTTGTTTCAGCATTTGGAGTGGTTTCCCATTGAACTGCACTGCATTTATTTCACACTCTTAAAAACCCAGAATTAATCATTCGCTGAGTTCATCTTTTTAAATGTATATAACAGATTACTCCCTTAGATAAGAGAGCTGGTTCTTTTTACATTTAAAGACAGTGTGAAGAGGAGAAAGCTGCCCCCTTTCTTTTACATCCCCTCTTACTCCCAGTCTTTGTAGTATTGTGGTAGTACACAGGGGCCCTAGCTCCAGAGTTGACTGCACACACATGCAGCAACACAAAGAAAACCGCACAGCCATTATAGACCCAAGGGGCCTGCCACCTTTAGCTAGTCAGAGGCAGAATTAACTGGCTCTCACATGCTTGTCTTGGCTGCTGTTACAAGAAAGATGAATGCATTCATTGTTCGTGTTTATTAATATTGACACATTTTTTATTGGCTTTTCAAGAAATAAACATTTAAATCTTGTAATGTTTGCCACAATGTAACCCTCTGGGAAATAGCTCTCCTATATTCTAGCCTCTGTCTGCTGAGTGATCTGAATGCCACAGGCCAGTCTGAGCCACCGGAGGAAGGGGGTGCCATTGTGTTCATCCCCAGAGCATGACTCTCAGATTTATATCACCTCAATGAATAAAGGGGTAGCCTTGTACCCTGGGGGTTTCAGTAAAGTAGGAGGAGGGGAGTAGTAATTTTAAGTCTGAGGAAATGAGATGGCCTTACCCCCCCTACCTTAATCCAGCTCCTTTCTCCCCCTATATTTTGCCCTCCGTATCTCCTCTGCTCTGCTTCTTTGCACTTTCTCATTTTTTCCTCCTCTTGTTTCATTTCTTCATCTCAGTAGTGGGTTCGTAAGTCTTTTGGCCTCTCTGCAGTGTGCACTATTCCTAAGGTTGAGGGCCCAGGAGGAGGGAGGGCAAGGCCATGTTTAGCCTCTGGCAGGGCAGACAAAGATGTCTGACGTTGTGCGAGGCTCAACTATGCTCATCTCTCTACAGGCTGCAAGGAATGTCTCTAATCAATTCAGCATTGCGGGTTTTTATATGCTCTTGCTCTGTCATTGTCAATGGAAGGCTTTGCAAACCCAGACAATGCAACCAGTACTTCGTTTGTCAAGTCTGGGTTTGTCTTTCATCTCTTTCCATTTTCTCCTTGTGTTATCTACTCATTTTTCCACCTCGCATGTTTATAGAATTGTGATAATTGAAAGCTATGCTCAACTCCCACTACGTGCTCCATATGTTGCACTCTCAGTCTTTCTCTCCATCGCCCTCCTTCTTTTGCCTGAGAGTGCTTAACGCTGCTGTGAGCTTCATAACAGCAATCAGCTCTGAAGAGTGGCAGCTTTTCTGTAGCAACAAGGATACTGATGATAGTGGAAGTAACATTTCGTCTCTGGTTTAGCACGGTTGAAATAATACAAGCTATATGAATAAGAAAAATGTGCCATATGGTTTTCTGTTTGCACCAAGCCCTGCTCTCAAGCTCTCTAAAATCCCTTTGATTTAGTGGTTTCACAGGCAGAAAATGAAATGTTCAGGTAGCGCACTAGTCGCGTTTACCATATCTTTAAAGTATTAATTATGTATAAGCACCAGATAACAACTTGTTCTGCTGTGGCAGGCAGCCTGTTAGTCTAGAAGGCAACAGTGTCTGCAGATACACAAGAGGTTCGGGTGGCTGGGCTGACTGCTTGGAAGGGAAAGGAGGGGGAGGAACATGACGTCATTGCACACATTTCTTCACACACAGTATGCCTTCATGCTTGGGGGTCCTTGTCTCAGTCCATCAGTATGGCTCTCTGTTGACTCACAAGAAGGGTGTGTGTGGCTGTGTGATGTTGCGTGCATGCTCCTGTAATCATCCAGAGCAGTAAAGCAGCTGACTGACTGCATGCCAGCTGCTGTTTAACACATCCAGGCTCACTTACTCACTCATTTCCCCCTCCCTGCTCAATGTTGGGAGAAAAGGAAGAAAATGAAACGGTGATGGAGTGAAGAGTTGGATTGAGAAAGGTGGAGTGAGGGAAGAAGGAATGGAAGGAAATGGGAAATCCAGAGGAGGGCCTGAGGTTTTAGGGAGGTGATGATTTGCTTGGCTGCATGTGCTCAGTCTCCTCCCCAGTGACATAACAGAACAATGTACTCAAACGGCTTTAAATATCTTAACTCTGACCTCATGTTCCTTTATACACAGACGTTCACACACGTACTAGAGTCTGGAAAGGGTGGATGTTAAACTGTCTGTCTTAGATTACCGTAACCTCTTTCCCTTTTTTTACGTTTTTTTCCCACATGTTCATTTTTCTGGTCATCCACTGGTGGTGGAGGGGGTGGTGCAGGTCCCTCAGTCTGTTTGTTCAGTGGAGTGTAGTGCAGTGCAGACAACTCTCTAATAAAGATGACCAGGGCCAATAGGATTGTGTCGCATTCCAGCGCCCAGTCTCGCACTCTCTCTAGTGTTCTCTCAAACCACTGTGACGGTCCGTTGGGCTTATGTGAAGCCACAATAAATATTTTATAACCTGAAATGAAAACAGTATTTTGCCCTTTTCATCCCTCACCTCAGCATTGGCCTCAGTTTTTACCATTTTTTTCTCCCCCACCTGCATTTTCCTTTCCTCTCTTTTTTTTTTCTCACTGTCTTGGAAAGGCTCTCTTCTTGCCTCAGTGCTGCCACTTGCTGGTCATGTGAAGAATTGCACACTCTTGGTTTCATGTACTTAATAAAAAGACCAGTGGGTGGCAGCAATAAGAGTTTCAAGTCCAGAGCATAGAGAAGAGATACTGTACCTGTACAAGAATAAAGCTGTAAAAGCCTTGATAGAATGTTAAATGCCTTATTTAAGGATTTACATTAAATGAAAGCAAACTAAGGCAGAGTTTTATCCATTCTCCTGATCGTTCTCCTCCATAGTTCCCCAGCAATGGCCATCCCACTATTTACTTTATTAAGTCTCTAAATGCCCTACAATCCCTTTTTAATTGACTTGGTCTCTCTGTGGGATTTTTGGCATCAGTCTATGTGAGTCATAAACAGTGCATCTGCACAGCATCATTCTTTGCCAAAAAGCCAGTTTGTGACGTTGTTATCAAACAAAATGATGTCTGTTCATCTTGGTGTGGGATCTTTTTGTGTCTCCTGCTCACTTGCTGTGTGCCTCTCTGTGTTTCAGAGTAAACGGGACCATCTGCTGATGAATGTAAAATGGTACTACCGCCAGTCAGAGGTGCCCGACTCTGTGTACCAGCACCTGGTGCAGGATCGCAACAATGAGAACGGTGAGTGACTCAAGAGCTTTGAAATGCACCCGCATATGTACACAGAAACAAAACGGAGGTGCAAAAGGAATTGTGCTTAATTTCTCTTTATCACCACTCTCAATGTATCATCACAAACACACACACACAGGCACAGACCTACTAGCCATTGCTCTCCAGGCTGTTTGGTGATATGTGAGCTAGCTGTGAATTGCATTTCAAATAGAAACCAGATGACAGTGTCCAAGGCAGCCGAGCCAATCCCATGGCTCTGTGCTGTTCCCTGGGTAACACTCCCTTAGGCCAGACAGCAGCACTGTCAAGTGTTAATAACCAGCAGTGTCATGTGGGTCTTGAGCATACACACTCAAGACTGATATCATCAGTGTACTCATTACACTCTTAACACATACACATCTATAGAAACATGAGCTCTGCCAATGATGTTTTGCTACTAAATATTAAATCTTCACGATAAAAAGAATACAGAAATAATAGTTTATAAATAGGTGCTTATATTTTTACAAAAAACTAGCCACATAACACTTTTTTATTGTATTAAATGCAGAAAATGTAAGATTTTTAAGAAATTTTTCATTTATTTAGCCATTGCATTGTTGTATATATAATTTTTTTTAACTTGGTTATCTGATCATGTCAACATTTAACTTTTATCATTTTAATGTTCTCTGTTGTCCTTTGACTAATCCATCATGTATTGTCCTAAAATGTTGTCTTGAAGTTAGTTTTGTGGCAGCAAGAACTCGGCCATCTGATCTCATATTTTGTATCACATAGTTGAAGTTTATTTACGATTTAAATCATTTCTTTTTAAAACTGTAGATTGTTCTCAACCTCTATTCTCAAACTCAGTTTTAGGATTAGATTGTAGTGTGTACTCACTCTCTTGACACACAAACACACTTGCTAACACATTTTAGCAGCTGGTAGTTCTCGTCAACCATTAAAGGCTGATCTCTTCTCAGTTTGCATCACAGAAAACAACTAACTGTAAATTTATACTGTGGAAAAACAACACAGATTGAACAAGCATGCGATCAGTTACAACCAAACATTATGATTCTTTCTTATCTTTGTCTCTTTTTTGAGATTATCAACCAAATGCAGTGTCCGCTGTTCATCCCAGTTCACCTCCACACACTGCTATCTGCAGTTTACCCTTGCAGGACCCAGGATTAGTAGAATTGATGTCACAAGGCCAGAGCAACGTGGCCACAGCACGCCACAGCTCAGGTCATTTGTCATAGATAAGTCCTCAGCTCCTTCTTGGAGATGCATCTTAATTCCCGCAGTTAGGCTCATTTCACTTGAGAACATTACCTTCCCTTCTCAGAGGAAGGCAGATTATTGATTTTATTTAATTATGTGGCATAATATTGACCTCAGCAGAGGTAATTGTCACTGCCTTATACACAAAACTGCACACATGAGTTGAATACAAAATTATGACTTCTTCATCTATGTTGTCTCATTTGTAATGAAGTCATTGTGGTCATTTTATGGGGAAAAAAAGAATATCTAGTGAGTATTTGTTTTCTTTAACGCAGACTCTGGCCGGGAGCTGATCATCACAGACCCAGTGGTCAGGAGTCGAGAACTCTTCATCTCTGACTACGTGGACACTTATCATGCTGCTGCTCTCAGGTACACAAATGAAAACGTTGTGGAGCGAAAGCTGGACTATTGTTGGAACAGCAAAAAGTTTTCTTTGACTTTCAGTTGTCTTCTTTGTGAGGTCCAGGTGCTGCTGTTGCAGTTTTTGCATTTAGCTTTTTTGACAATACTCAGATATTATCTTTAGTATTAGTTGACTTTATGTGTTAGCTTAAAAATCCTTGCACATTTGAAACTGAAAGCAAAATATTTAGTTGTTTTTTTTTTAATCTGTTTTTTTTTTTTTTTGTTTTTTTTTTTTTGTTTTTTTGGAGGAATTTAAAAAAATGGATTTCTAACAATTTCTGAAATTTTTTTTGGCGCCCTCTGCTGTTTCTTAGGTTCAATAATTTTCTGTCTGTTCAGACAGCAGTTGATGTAATTAATTTGGATAATTAGCATATTTAAGTGCTAAGACATATTTCAGGGAAATAATGTTTCATTCTTGAATAACATTTCTAATAAAAACAGAACTCATTCAGTTTTGCATGGTCAGGAGACACTACAGTGTATTTCTGACAGCTCAAATGAACTAATACCACGGCAATATATGTTGTCTTAATAAAAAATTCTTAAATAAAAATAGAATTAAATAGAAAATAGAAATGCAAATACTGTCTTCCATTAAAACACTGATAATAAGCTTCTGCATCACTTTCACATACACACACCTGTCAGAAACTGAGGCTCCACCAGGTGTTGGTACTACCCCTATGCTTAATGTCAGTGGGAAAATATGCAGGCTTAATCAGTGTTCAATCCATGTCCTTGCCTCTGTCTCTTCTTCCATTTCTGGCTGATCACCCCTCCCTTCTCCCCCACTTCCCCTTCTCTTTAACCAGAACCATCTGTGAATAGCAAAGCTATGTCTTCCAAAAACCACCGATTTCAGGGAAAATTAGCTGCAACCTCTCCTACACAGAGTTCCCTTTGATTTAACTTATTCTCCAGGATTTAGATAAATGGAAGGGAATTCCATTGGGATGCTGTAATGCTGTACTTTTCCAAAGATGTCTCTCCTTAACACCCTTTAATCTTTTTTAAGGGGAGGAAGATACTGTTTCTCTGCAAGACAGCCTAACTCCATGTGCCTCTGATGTCTGTTATTATGACAGAGTCAGACACTGGGGTGCTGGAAAAAGGAAATGGTATCAAGATGCACTCCGAGTTTTAGCCCTCTTTGGGGGGTAGTGGTGACAGGGAGGATACATACAGGTTGAATTCCTCTTTAAATCTGGATGACATCTCACCAATCTCCCACATTTTAGCTGTAGCAGACAAGTTAGGGCAGATATGTTCAGCTGCTGGTGTTTACTTCTATAGCAGCCAAAGCCTGCTGTCTCACCACAAAAGTCAGCATGCACTGACAGGCAGAAGATACCTGCTGCTGTGTTTGTCACCTCCAAGAGATAAACATCCAGAGAGTTTCTAATTACAGCAGCTACCGCCCCTGCTATGACATCATTTTGTGAACTTGTTTTTGTCTAATCGAGTCTGTTTTCTCTTCTGCAGGGGGAAATGCAACATTTCCCATTTCTCTGACATTTTTGCTGCCCGGGAGTTCAAAGCCCGCATCGACTCCTTTTTCTATATTCTTGGATACAACCCAGAGACCAGGTGAGAAGCTTATTTTTAAGTTAATTAAACTGGTAATACTGGTAATGTCTGAAAAGAATTTTAACTAATCAGGGCTACAACTAATTATTTTCATTCTTAATTAATATTTCTTTTTTAAATAAAGTATCTGAAAGGTGTGAAAAATCATTATCATTATCCCTTAAACCCAACCGTACAAAACTCAAAATATCTTGTTATGTTTAAATAAGACAAAGAAAAGCATCAGGCCCTTCACAATAAACAGGTTGCAATCAGTTCAACTGCAGCATTATGTCTTCAGAAATAATTTTTGAAAAATTTTAGGAGACTTGGTAATATAAGAGACAATTTTCTGTCAGCTGATTGTTCTATTTAACCCATCAGACCTGGTGCAACATATGCATGCTTTTACCTTCTAAAATAAATAATAATGTGATAGTCTCACCATTTTTCAGAAGCATCACTAGCCACTAAATTATTGCATGGTTGCAGTAATTTGCAGGTTGACAACTTTTTAAAAACGGTTATATTTACTTGTTACCTAATCATCTGGCACTTGCAATATTCTATTTTCTCAGGACAGGACAAGTTTTTTTTGTTTTTGTTTTTTTTGCAGTCTTCTGTGGTTGCAAAATCTAATGATGCTGTCTGCACATTATGCTGCTAATCTTATCTGTACACAAAAAATGATCTTAATACTGTGTGATTATGGAAACCCCAATGGCTTTTTAATTGTTGAGCATTTGATGATGTCTGTCAAATGACGTCAGATTTAAATTACTTTGATCTTTTGTATCAGATTTCACTGTGGAATTTTTTTAAAATCCTGTTTTTATAATAATGATATTAACAATAATAATAATAATAAAAGGTAGCCATCAAATGCAACAACAATGATGCAGACAACAAATAAATAAAAAGAGACTTTGTGATGGTGTCAATATCCTTTTGTATTATTCTCAATGACACTAAAATTCTGTAATGATTTTGGCTCATTGGTGCAACAGGAGTGCAGCTGTAATAAATCTTCGAGTTTTTTCCTTTTTTATGTATGTCATTCATTTAGCTTTTATATATTATATGACGTGCAATCACTGATAACTGCTTCTGCAGGCATGAGAGGTTGATCTGTTTCAGAAATGACCTTTAAAATAGATGTGTAATTTAGTGCTATTCGATGTATCTCCTATGCTTTTTTGATTTCATAAATCCCCAAGACTATACATAT
>JAOXYM010000014.1:15838120-15874920 GCA_028567055.1 Leptatherina wallacei
CCCTTCTAGGACTCACATCATTATTCCCGCCTGCTCTTTTTCACCCCGCCCGTTCTTTTAAAGATGTGAATAAAAGTGACAACGGGGGCCGCTGAAATGACAGAATCAGCCTGTCTGCAGGGTCACTTGTCACCTTCCCTTCCCCCTCCTGACATCTCTTGCTCCCCCCCCCCCTACTACTTCTCTTGTCCTCTTTCTGCCTGCAGCTGCTGCCACATAGCATATAATCCTGGACCTTGTAATGACACACTAGATTGGATTTAATATTATTTAAGATTTTTGCCCGTACACACAAGGATAGAAGATTATTATAGAAACAATTTCTTTCTTTCTTTTTTTTGTTCTGTGGCGGGGAAAAAAGACTAGCAACAGCTAACCTTCATAGTCTTCCTGTGACAGTAGAATCGTTTTCACACTCTGAAGATCCACAAACTCAAAGTGAGCGCAACTCGTGCCATCCAATGCACTAGTGCTGTCGGTGGTTACTCTAGACGACACCAAAGAAAATTCTCATGCATTTTGAAATGGATAAAATATCAAACTATAGCTAATTCATTGGAAACACCAATTGCACAGCCTCACCTCCTTGTAGTTTCTACGCAGTGGGCTGTTGGCAGTAGAGCGGTAGTTTATTTAACCACCAAGAAAAGGGCAAAATGTAATCTGTTGTTGTGGCTCAGCAAAAGCTATTGCAGACGTGGTGCAGTCCTCTGCTTTTCCACTTTTTATATGTGTCTTTCCTCAAATGCTAAATCAGTGCGTACAGTCACCACAGAACTCCCTTCTCATCTTTTTGGTTGTGCGACAGCTTCAATGATGGAAATCAACTGTTTGATATTAAGAACAGAAAGCACATCACAGGAAGAGCACACAGGTTGTTCCTTTTTTCTCCACCTGTGTGTGTGCCCTGTTACTAGATACAAGTAAAGTTGCAACACAGAACAGTACTTCTAGATGAATGAGTGCTTGTTGGTGTTGTACATGAAACCGCAATGGGTTGACGGGATATGATTAGCAACACTGGGCACGACTTCTACATTTCAGTCCAGAAAAACCTATTACGATGAGATGCATTTTTGGTGGTTGGCTGTCGGTCTGTAGCTGACCACTGCTGACACGTGTTCTGAGTTATGAAATAAAGTTGTGGTTCAGCAGCTGAAAAATCTGTAAAGTGGTGAATCCAGTTTTTCTTAAAAGTCATTTTGCAGAGAAACTTAGAACCTACTCAGACATTGCTTTTACTACCGTTATGAAATACGGTAAAAGACAAATGCCACTTATTTTGCAGCAATGTATTGCAGTTTATTTTCAGGTAATGATGTGACAATATTTTAATTTGTGCAGAAATCATCCCAAACTGAGTATATTTTAGTGTCAGGTGTGAAAAATCTGTTTATTTTTTATTTTTTTTTATATAAAGTTTTTCTCTTTAGATGCAATATTTTGCAGGTGAAATGTCTTGTCACCTGTGGCTGTTAATCATTCCCGGTTTGTAAACAAGTGGTGCTAATATTACTTTGGCCAACAGGAGGAGCCATTTAAACAACCAGAAGCGGCGGCAGCCACAGCCTTGCTGTGTGTCGCCATGTCAGAGACAGAGGCTGATCTATGACTGCTGCAGGGCGGGAGGTCTATTCCTCAACCAGCTGCACTGTGCCTCGGCTTATCTCCGGCTGTGTCTTTTAGCTGATGGATGATTGTACTGAGGTGGGAGGGGGATGAAGAAGACGAGGGAAAGAACGGAGCAGCAGCCCCCCCAGTGGCTGAACACAAGCGTACAGAGTGAAGACGCACCATCACATGCAGAAAAAAATGCAACAAGCCGCCTTGTTTATTTTGCTCCAGGCTGTAATGTCATCAGGGTTTAATCACATTTACAGTTCAGTGCCAGCTACTTTTTTTCTTTTTCCTTTTTTTTTTTGATTTGGTGTTTGGTAACTAAATAGTGGGCAGGATGGGTGTGTACTGGAATTTCCTGTCACCTTTTGTGTCAGTACAAGCTAGAAAGAGCAGCAGTTGTTTATTTGCCTTCCAAAGGTCATGTTTTAAGCACTGTCATGTTTGTTATTAAAAACTTTACTTTTCGTCTGTTAGAGGAAGATTATAACTACAGAGAAATATTATCTAGCTTAAAAAAAAAATAAGGACACACTTCTTTAACATCAGCTCTCGTTTTAGCAAATCTAAATATAGAATGTGTCTTTTTGTATGATGTCTGTAGAGCGGATGTGGGTTGTAAAGTGTCTGTCAATGTGGTTCTCCTTATTCAAGCATGTTGTGATTTCCTCTTTGCACACCGTGGCCAATCTCATTACAAGTCGATATTTCATAAAATACGTTTTTTTTCTTTTTTGCTCCCTTTGGTTTTGGTTTGCTTACTGATAGTCCTTAGGCCTTTCAGTTTGTACACAGCCGGCTCAGAAAGGTCACCTTTTAACAACAAGTCAAGTATAATGACTCCATATTGAGTGAAAGTAGCTTTGTTTTCTGTTGGACGGGCTTGCGTCAGTGTTTTCATGGAATGACATTTAGCGGGAATTATGTTCCATGTATGAGCCTGCCCTCTGTTTGTCATCATGATACCATCTTTGTGCCTATGTCTACATTATCTTAACCAGTTTTACGACTCCCAACAATCGGCTTTCGAGCAGGATGTGCGTGCACACAACAATGGCCCATTGAATGATTTTTTTTTTCTGGTTCTCCTCCTCCTTTTATATGTCTCCTCTCCAGCTTCACAATGGTCCACTGTTAGGCTCTGAGGGGAAACTTGGGGAGGGTGAAAAGAGCCAGCTCTCTGGAACACACTCAGAAAGAGAAGCCTGTTGTTTCTGCACAGCGGATGGCCATTTGGTAGCACTTCCACTCAGCTGCCTCCAACCTCCCCCTCCCCTTTCTCCTTCTTTCTCTTTCGTCTGCTTACTCTGGCTCTCTCAGCCCCTCCTCTACCGCCGTGTTGCTTAGCAACGGAAGGCTGGAGCAATCGGAGCAGGGGCAGAGCGATTCAGGGAGCAGATTGGCGGATGATTTATTAGCTGGGCTGGAGAGCAGTGAGCCCAGGCAGCTGAAATGGAGCCTTAAACTGGAGCCGACATGTAGAGAGGGGAGGAGGGAGCCAGCGAGAGAAAGAAAACCGAAGGGAGGGGGGGAGCATGCATGCAGCTCCACTGTTGAGATGAACGCTCAGACTGAGTAAATAGTACAGTTGGGGAATATAATTAAGGCGACATAATTAGGACAGACACAGGCGACATGAGAAGGTCTAATTGATTTTTGACTTGGCAGCTCCACAAGCTCAGGCAAAGATACACCTTTCACCTTACGGCAGCTAAAGGAACATCTTCGAAATTTATCCTCACATCGTCATACTAAGAGTCATCTCAAATATTTGTGGATCCCAGGACAAATGTTCCCATTTGATTTTCCTCTGAAACATTTGGAAACTAATATGCCAGACAGATATATTACCTGGTAATGTCATCAAATGTAATGTCGATCCTTCAAATCTGGAGTGATATTCATCTCTTAATAGACTGAGTGACGGTCGAAATGGTAATCTCCCCTTAACCCCTTCTAGTAGTCGGAGATGGGTTTCACATGTGGGGCAGCCTGTGTTAGAGACTGCTCCATCTACTGGCTAATCAACCGCTCCACTGTCAGTATGATGAATACTGCTGTCCCATGACACTGATGGGATTGGTCTTTTTGATTAGCTTTCTGCATGTGGTTTTTGATCAGGTCTATGTTGTTGGATTGTTTAGTCTATACTTTTATTTCTGTTTTATTTTATTTTTTTATAATTAAACCCCCAAACTGCAAAAACTGAGAAAATCAAGTTATTTTGCAGCATAGTGATCTTATAAGTATAGTCTCATTCCCACTGGTTAGATAAACTAACCAAGACAACTGTCTTGGTTAGTCCCCCCCCCCCTCGCTCCTTTGTGTTTGCAGCTGGATGCTACTTCTGTAAATTTGGCCTTTGTTCTGCACCAAAGCTGGATATGTAAACAATCTGTGGTTACATAATGCACTCTACATGGCATGGAAAATGAACTCCTGAAAACATACAGGAGGCTCCATGTCAGGTTTTCCTTCTCACTTGTCTCCTTCCACCATGTCCAGGACCTTTCTCCACACAAACTGTGTCAGCCTGCCTCCCCTCTCAGGCTGCCAGCTAGTTTTGCCTCTGTGCATGCTCACCCTTAGCTCTGAATGCATTTAAAGGACTTCTGCAGTTTCCTCTTATGCAGGCAGATGTATTTGGTATGTTTTTAATAAACAGTCGCTTGGATTCTTTTTCTGTTCAAGGGTAGAGATAAGAAGCCTGCTTTTTCTGTGTTGGAGGAAACGAGAACAGAGTGAAATGAGCGTTGTGCCTCTCACTAACATGAAGCACACAACTCCACTTCAGGTTTTCCAGCCTGCTGCAAACCAGAGGCTCTCTTGCAGAAAGATCACATGTAAAGCCTTCCCCTTTGTAGTGGAAGAGCAGAGAGTGACAAGCTATTTCTTTCTTGTTCAGAAAAAAAAAAAAATCGCCGTGCCGTCGGAGACATTGTGGATTTGTCCCCTGATTTGTTTGTTTTTTACCTGTGGCTGGACATAGAGATTTGTGCTGCGCTCCCTGTGGACTTTTTGCTGGAGTTACTTGGTGGAAACGGCTGGCTGAGATCACTGAGGAACGAGGCTCGCCTCTGGAGCAAGAAAGTAAATCTGTTGGTTGTCTGCTTCGGTGGTTATGAATGTTTTCAGCCGTCGCTTTTTATGGCTCTCAGTCTGTGGCTCTTAAAAGGAAAAGAAATGCATCCAGGCTGTTGAGATTTTTGCTTTTATTTCTTTCTGATGTTGTTTTTGCTCTCATCGAGGTGAGGTGGCATGTTCACATTCACTTTTCATGTCACATTAAAGCCGATGTCATGAAGTAGCGACCTCTGTCATCGTGTAGTTCTGCTCTTTTCTCACTTGTGACGATACATGTGCTGAATGTACATCTTGACATGTTCTTCATCATTTTAAAATTGACAACATTTAAAGAGGAAAAAAAGGAAGGCATTTCCTTCCTTTTAAACTCTCAAGTTTAGGTTTTGACATTGAACTTTTCCTTCATAAGATTTACAACGCGCTCAACATGTCTGCTGTGTGTATGTTTTCACATCGGACTGTATTTATGTAACAGTATTTTCGTAGCACATAAAAAGACGAGCTTAATCTCTGCGTCTCGCTGCCTTGCTTGTCATTTCCTCTCTCATTTTGCCCTGACACGGCTGTGTTTGCTCCACAGTCTAAACTGCTGTAGAGGTTTCTTAAACACACCTCAAACCTCTCCAACCACAGACTGGCGAAATGAAAACAAATTTTTTGTTTCTGCAGTAATGCTCAGCAGTAACTTTATGCAGCCGCAGTTCAGCTGACTTCACATATACTAACTCGTCTTTTTTTTTTTTCTCTCTCTCTCTGAAAAATTGCAGAAGCGCTTCATTAAAGGGTTGAGACAGTTTGGCAAAAACTTCTTCAGGATCCGGAAAGAGCTGCTGCCCAACAAAGAAACGGTAAGGTCTTTTCTTTTTCTCCCCCTTTCTTTTTCTGTATAGCTGGACTTTCACAAGTTGCTTATTCAATTTGTGTTAAAATACAGAAACGTGTAGAATGAGGTTTAAGCTGCTTGAGAACACAAGCAGTAAAACAGCTTTAATATATTTTAAGCACAGCTACTTTTCAACTTGAGGCCTTATTGAGAACAAGTGCTACATTTAATCGAAAAAGAAACTTAAGAAGCTATTAAATGCACTTAATAGGCAACAAGTGCAGATACATGCTGAACTTGAAAAAGCACGCTCTGATAGCGAGTTGTAAACAAGTTGAGCTGTTGTGATTTAAAGTGTTTTTTGTGTGGCATATCTCATGTCTGACCTGCCAGCTTGTTTGTGTTAGATAGTAGCACTGCACATATTTTGTTTCTATTCTCACTTGCTTTCAAAGTGGGTAACACTTAGCAACTGATAATGGTCAATTTTAATTCTTGAATAAGAAGTAATAACTTTAATTACTTTAAAAAATGCTCGTGTGTTAATACGAGTTTTATATAAATATAGACCCACTTGTTTGGAGGCGTTGTAAATTTACTTTTACCGACATCCTGAAATATTAATAGTTCAGTGTGTGTTGTCAAAACACTTCAGCTTTTCAGACTTGAAGGCTGCCGTAGTTCCTTTGTGGTTTTAAGGTTTGGTTGTGACTACCAAGGTTTTTGATTTGGGTAGAAAAAAGTTGACAAGCTTCTTATTTCACAACGTGTAATTGTGTTTAGTACGCAATCAGTGGGGTATTAATTTAGTCAAGTTTCCCTCCTCCGTGTGTTATAGTGCCCACACGCCAGTGTGCCACTCATCACTGAACAACTGTGTGACCAGTGTCATGCTGGAAACGGCTCAATTCCAGGCCTGACAATGATTAACAGCTGTTAACCTTTTTGAATAGGAAAACAAAATACAGCAACTGCAGTTTAGTGTTCCCGTTTGTTTATACATACCATTGTATTAAGTTTTTATAGACTAGATCATGAAACTCCTAAAGCATGAGAACGTTTTTTAAATCCTCATTAAAACTGGCATTTAAGGGAACAAGTAGCACCGGTTGCTTCAAAGTCCTTCACACCTTTGACTTGACTGTTTAAATGATACTCATAAGCACTGTGATTGATAAAAGTGTGCTCACTGTGCTGTTTATGTCTGGTTGCTCCTGCTGGAAGCGTGCCAGTGCAGCGCTGACAGACATCAAAGGAAAATCAAAAATTGTTTGTCATACATCTCATCTGCTTCATTTTCCTCATTTGCTATGAGGTTAGAATGTGTCACCCCTTCTTCCCAAACACCCTTGTATTCATACACTCAAGAACTCTTTATTGTTGCCTACTCTGTTGCCTTTTTTTTTCTTTTCCCGAGAGCCAATTTTAACCTTTTGAATAAGAGATTAAAGCGTATGAATACTGTTTCCTTATAGAGGTTTCTTCAATTATTTTTTACTGGTTTTGAAATATATGACTAGTCCAGTTGATTGGCTATAAAGGCAGTATTAATGCAATTCAACCTGGAGGGGGAGTCTTTTTGGCAGGAAAGGTAATAGACCTCCTCCAGGATCTGGGCTCGCCACCACCACAGAGCAGAGAAAGATTAATTTTCTTCCTGCAAATGGAAAATAAACTGGCCTTTAAACATATGAAAGTATGGCTGGAAGAGCAAGTGGAGGATTGTAGCAACCACAGGAGAAAGGGGTGAAATAGGTATTAGCTCAATATAGACACAGAAAAGCTCGGGCTGTCGTACAGTGTAGAAAAATAAAAAACACTACTTTGTTTCTGATCTGAGTGAGTCCCAGTGAATACCCTGAGGAAAGCTCCATTTATTTTCTACCTGTTTATTCCCAAATCCCATCCCTGGAACTTGAGCACAACAGCGTCTTAAAATATTTTAGGTCTGTGAAATGACAGCGATTTTTTTTTTCTTTTTTCTTTATTTTTCTTCTTTTATCTCTAGTCACACATGTACGTTTCTGCTATTCCACTCACATCAAGCAATGAAAAGAGAAGCATGTTGCACAAATATGCGTGCTCCTGCCCTAAATCCCAACCGGAGTGCAGAGCTTAAAGCCTTTGGGCTGATATCCAGGGCTACAGAGGTCCAGTACAGTGTGTCTGCCCCTCACTGTTCCTCCCGCTAGCTCCTATTAGCTGTGCTGGCCCTGAAGCGCCAGCACGGCTCAAACAGTCAGTGCCAAGGGTAAGCACCCAGTGCTGTGTAAACACACCAGGCCTGACTAACATTCAGGAATGCCTTATATAAAGTCACATAAAGGCCCAGAGGGGGAAGTGGGTGTGTCGTTTGACCGTCTGCAGCTGGCTTCACTGCCACCATTTCCTTCACTCGAGAGAGGACGTCATGGAACATGAGCTCACTGCTTCCAGTGTTTGAAAACTAAATATGCTGAAATGGCAGATCACAGATAACGCTGCGTCTCATATTTTTACTGGAGGCGTTTTCATGAAAATGTTGTTTTAGGGGATATAACAGACTGTATTTGCTGAGTTGGTTTGTATCAGCTACAGCTTTGTTTGTTGTGCAACTGAACATAGAAATGGACAGCGGGGAAAAAAACAGTAAAAGATACAGCAGATGAGTTTTAAATTACATGTTGATAAATGAAAATGTATATCTGCAGTTATACTACTTAGTGACAGAAGAAAACATTTTTTCCTGCCACTCACCAGTTTCATTTCACTTTGCTGAAGCCATAAAGTAAAAAAAAAAATGCATCACTGAGTAAAAAAAAAAAAAGTTATTGTAAAAACAACTCATGCCTGAAATTGTATTCAGTGTGTCTTAGTGTCCTGAGAGGAAGATTTAAAATTGAGTGAGAACACAAATCATTTACTTACTTCATGTGTGTTTTACTGAATATTTACAGAGCTAAAAAATGAGCAATGGAACAGATAGCAACCATAATCTAATAAACTCAGTATGGCAACATAGAATAATATACAAGCTTTGAGTTTGTATATTTTTTATCAATTCCATTTTTAATTCAGTATTTTCTTTTATTTCTTTTGGCTCCATTTCTGCTTTCTGTCATTGATTCTCTTGTGACTTCTCCCCCCTATTAAATATTTAACTTCATTAAGTGTAGAGGCACAGACTTGTATTAGCACTATCACGATTTTATGTCAGTCTGGCTTTATATTAGTTTCTGAGAAAGATCCTTGTAAATGTTTATGTAGAAGTAAATGTTAGTTACATAAAACATCAGCTGTAAACCAGTTCATCTGGATGGGCAAGAAGCTAGAAATGACTACATCATGAAGCATCTTTGAAGTGGCATTTTTGTGCTGTTGGTTCCTGCATCATTGTGGCATGAAGATGGAAAAGATGGATCTGTAGTCACGCTATTTTTTTTTTAAAAAAAGAAAGAAAGAAAAGCCTAACACAGGTGAAACCACAACATGTATTCTGCTCATCAACATCCCACATTAAACAAGTTGGAACAGAGAGCACTTTGGTTTCCCACATCTGGGGAAGATGGTTAAAATACAAAAGAGAATCAAAGTTAGTGAGTTTCTCTGCACGTTAGGGTTTGTGTTTAATGTTCACATTTAATTATAATTTGCCAGGACATACAGGAACAAGTGACCTGAGCAATGTATGCGACTTTTGAAATGTATCCCTGTTGTTTCGGTGCTCAGATTAACCGGGGCTTGACATGCCAAACTGTTCTCAGCACATTTTGCTCTCTCTGAGAAAAGTAAGCTCTCTGTCCCCCCCTCTACTCCTGTCGTACAGGACGGCCAACAGGAGAGCAGTGTTCCCGACACAACCTTGCAGCAGATGTTTGCTCCGGTACAATCTGTACAAACGTCAAATTGAATTCATTGCCATGTCCTTAACTCAGCAGCCAGAACCTTGGGGATGAGTGTGATTATAAATACTTAGATTGAAACACTAATTATACCAGCTACAAACATATAGGGCCTGGTCCAGTTGGCAGCAGCTGTAATTGATGTGATAGAACGGCTTCCATCTATGATAAATGATATAAGTTGTTTGGGCAGTGAAATTGCCGTCGGCTTATGGAAACCCAACCAGCAAGTATTGATGTTCTTTTAGCCGACCACAGGCGATTCAGAGCAGCTGAGTGTAGGCAAAATCTTTTTTTCAGCTTTAATAGACGCATCCCAGAGAGCCAGGGTTCCTTGTGTAATTGAGTTCTTTGGTAGGCTTCGTGCTGTGGTTTTTGGGGACTGGCTTATCAGCAGAACGCACCGGATCGACCCTCCAGCGAAAAGGCACTGTTGCCATCCAATCTGCTTTCATTGGCAAAAGCGCTTACAGCAGGAAAAACACGAGTGCTGATTCTTCAGCATGTGCATCCCTGACCTGTGAAAGCCGAGCTTATTCAGTCATTCTCCGGCAGAAAGGCGCTGCACAGCAGGGACTGGCTGTCTATTTAACCGCCTTTCACATGCACCCTGTTCCACCAGCTGAGATCCTCTCACTCGTCCATGTTCATTGTCTTTGAGGGAATAATTTGCTGCTGCTGTTTTGTTTTTTTTATCATTATCTACAGCTTATGGATGATACTACAGATATTTTACACTAGGCTCTCTTACACAAAAAGCAATAGAAATCACTAGCAATAGAAAAAGGAAATAGAAATAGAAGCTTTATTGAAATTAAATGAATAACTGCTTCAAATATATTTTATGAAAGGAGAATTATTTAGTTTGTAACTTTCTCTTTTATTGTATTGACTTTAAAACCATACATTATTCTATTATCTATATTCTTTAAAGGTCAAAGATGCTTTAATTAGAATGTTGTTAAATACTTAAAATAATATCCCCCATTTTATATTAAGAACACAGGTATCACCAAGTACATCTCAACATCCTTAATCCCATAAGAACTCACCAAGTTGCCTCCTACAGTTACAGTCAGCATGAGAGTGATGGAAGAGTTGAGCATACCTAGAAATGATACACTATACAACCTGCCATGGGCAATGAGGAATCACAAGTCTAAGAGGTCAAGCGCATATATAATTAAACCACGGTTTGATTTAGCTCAGAAATACTTCCCCTTTCACCTCACTGAAATGAATCAGGAACCAATCCTCCCTCCTCCATCTGCAGGCTGTGGAGGAAACGAGAGAGCGCTCAGGTTCATGCTGCACTAATGGATGTTTACACAACTCACCATCAGCCAGCAGAACCTAGAAACGACACACTCGCTGCACTCGGCGATAAATATTTCAACCGGCCGAGGAACAGAAAGTTTTATTTACCGAGAGATTTTTAGAACAGTTTGCGGTTGTTTTTAGTGTTGATTGTCCATTGTTATCCACTACTGGCTCTTCATTCCTCACTCTCGGCTCTCCTCCATGCTCTGCCCTCCCCCTCCTCGGTTCTCCCCAGTTCTCTCCTCCTCCTCCTGCTCTTGCCAGTAACGGCCTTAACCGTTTGGCTTCATGTCAAAGCAGGGGCCTTTTGTGGCTCTGTCACAAATCTGCCAGGAAAAACAGAAACCATCTGTTCAGACCTGGGCCTGGGAGCGGATGAGGGTGTAAATACATGAGTTTAGCCCTCGCCCTCAGTCCTGCCCGTGCGCATTGGACCACCGAGCCCAGTGAAGGATTTTGCACTCAAGCTCCCACTCAACCAGCACTCCCACCAGCAATTATGCTGTAGTCTGGAGTAGTTTCATGGTAAATCTTATTCAGCCATAATCTTATAAACTTATTATCCTCTATTACACTCATATATGTTTTAATGCAGGTGTTCACCCCAAAAATAAAGTACCAACACAAGACATCTGCATCTTTGCCCTTTATTAAGACAAATATTTGACATAATTACGGTTATTCCAGCATAATTGAGAAATCATATTTAAACCAACGAATTCCAGTTGCTGTAAATTGGATAATTACAAAACTCCAGACACGTTCCCTGGCCACGGTTGGACTTCAATTAAACGTCACTCATGGTCTTGAACCTAACATCTATTTCACACGTGTATTTGTATGTCGTTTCCCATTTTAAGTGGCAATAACTGGAATGGAAGCCCTGAGTGTCGTGATAGGAGGGTAAGCCCTTTCCTTGTCGGATAATCCAGCAGCCAGAAATCTCCTGCAGATGGAAGCAGTCTAAAAGGCCTCATAATACTGAGCTTATGTTGTCACTATCTCATGTTCTGCAAAGCAGCAGCAGCACAGTTTGTGCCACTCTGCTGTGATTTGGTGGACTTGGGGAAAATTATGAGGCTAAAACGAAGGCCTGTCTAGATTTCAGTTTCACTTGTTTCCTCTTTTTTGTTTTTTTTTGTTTTTGAACTCGATACTGTTGGAATGGTTTTGGATGCAGGTTCATAGATGTTTGCTTTTTATTTTATTTTATTTTTTTACTGCCATCTTACTTTTAGGAAGAAATTGATCTTCACTTAGTTGGTACACACACACCAGTTGGTCAGACATCCAATCATGGAGTGGAAACAGGAGGTAATGAAAGTTAAAGTGTTGCTGTGGGCATATGGCAGCATGACAAAGTGACTTTGATAGAGAAAAGTACACAATCAGTGTGAAAGACGGGACTGATGTTGCTTCACAGGACTTAAGTTTGACATGCAGGCAAGCTGAGAGGTAATCTGTCAGTCTCCCTTTGACACTAATTTACAGCACAAAGCCTTCTGAGCTGCATCACCGCCTTTTTCATCTTTGCCTTTAACTCACACATTGTATAACTCAACTACACATCGAAAGTGTTGCCTGTAAAGTGTCACAAACACCAATCTCTCCTTTGTTGACCAAACTGTAGCCATAGCTGGTGTTTCTGAACAGCTTTTCATTTTAATCCGTTCTTGTTTTTCTTGGCTTCTCTACCAAAAATGAGTTTTGGCAACATAAATTTACGCTTGCTTTTTTAGGCTGTCTTTTGTGTTCCTTTTCCATCTACATCCAGTGGCAGCAGCTCATCAGTGCACCTGTTAATTCCCATTCAAAAGCCCAAGTTAATGTTTTCATTAGCCTCAGACTAATGTAATAGTACTTGACACAGTGTAAGTGATGGAGAGGCAGGGTGACCTTTCCTTGTGTCTGCCAAGCTGTTGCTGAGACCGTGCAGTTGTCAGCCTGCAGCGAGGAGGCAGAGAGGCACTGCTGAGAACAGTCATTAAGCACAGGGCAAAGCCAGCGCTCGGCACCACTCGATACTTTTGATCTGCACATTTCAATTAGATTTCACATCAGGACGCCTGCCTTCCCTCAGTTAGCACCTGCGGCCTGCCTTTCCAACTGGCCGGCCAGGTTGAAGAGGGAAGCACACAGGAAATGACTAGAAATAGATGCACAAACACATGCCAAGCAGCAAAGCTTTTAGGGGACATCATAATCATTTGCGGCCCTGTTTTTGCCGAAATAATGAACAAAACATGCCCTGTCGTACTTTAATCTTCTGTATCCACGCTGTTGTGTATTCTGAAGATTCTTGCATGTGGAATCCATTGCACTTCTCCAGATGTGCTCATCTGCAGAAATCTGAAAAATGACTATGTATAAGCTGTGGGGCTGCTTTGTCAATGTAGCACCTTAATTTACCCTGAAATGTGAGAAGGTTTCACTGAACTCAAACACCCACAGTAAATGTTCCCAGCACTGCTTGGCCTGATAAGATTGAGTCCCACAGTGTCTGGTAGATATGAATTTCCCCAAAGAGCTACATGAAGGGAGATTTTATTAAAGTGGCCTAGCCCACTGAGTTAAGCGTTTTCTGCCAATCAAAGCAGCGAGGGAGAAAGATTTGTTCTTTATGTACAGACATTTAAAACAACTTGTTCGTAGTGATAAAGGAATAACTGGTGGCCTATGTTTTCCCACCACCACCTATTTGCATTTCGTGATAAGAAATTAGAGCTTGTATTACCTCTTTGTTTCCATTATTACCAGAAAATTTGACTTTAAAACTGCTGGCTTTATTTCAAAGCAGAGTTTTACTGCAATATATAAATGTTTATTTCATCAAACCCTTTTCCTTCTGGTGTTTGTATAGGTTCATTTTTATAGTCAGTGTTGGGGCATTGCTGAGAAGTTGTTAATGCATTTTAGAGAGCAATGAATGGACTAATTTATGTCAGGTTTCTCAGTTGCAGCAGAGAAGAAAAACAATCAATAGCCATTAAACCCTGGAAGCTTTGTTGAACAGCAGTTTAACAGACCTCAGACAGTAGATGGCTGGCCTCTGGGCTTTAAAGATTGCAGGTGACTTACTGCTCACCAAACAATCACATCACACACCTTCGTGGTTTTGCTGTGGAGCCAGTGGAAGACTACTAACTAATAAAAGTTGACGTTTTGTGAGAAAGGCAAAGCTTCACAGTGAAATGCTTAACTATCTCTGATTCCTGTCTGCAATTTTCAGGGCTTATTTGTTATGAGCGTAGCCGGAAATCAGCAGTTAATATGCACCGGCTGCCTCAGCAAAGCGCTTTCTGATCCATGATTGCATGTGTTAATGTTTCAGTTGGGTATTGATTTCCTGGCGGCCTTTTGTACACTGGATTTATCCGCCTGGCTCGCTGGCAAGTGCACCCCTCCGAATGTTTGATTAAAGTTCAATTGACTCTTCCAGTGAAGGGGTGAGGAGCCATTTCACTCCCTATTTGTACCGCCAAAGCTCTGCCTGACATGCTCTTTTGTTCTCATTCAACCTCCTGCCACCCAGGCAGCCACCAATGCACTGATCCTAATATCCCCACATTCAGCGAGCCTCCTCGCCTAATCCATGGACAGACAGGACCGCAGCACAAACATGCCCAGCCAGCTACAAATCCTGGCATGGACTGACCCACTCCATGGCCTTTCACTCTCAAATGCCGTGCTGACTGCTGGTGGATATTAATTTCCAGATATAAATCCACTTCACCTCACATATTCCACAAAGGTTTTTCTGTTTAGTTTAGTTTTTTTCTGCTGTTTTGATCCTGTCCCCCCTTTGCAATCAAAACTGACGTCTCCTCATCAGTATTTATTTGTTTCTTTCAGGGAGAGCTAATTACTTTCTACTACTATTGGAAAAAGACACCTGAAGCAGCCAGCTGTCGAGCCCACCGCAGACACCGCCGCCAACCCGTCTTCCGCCGCATCAAGACGCGAACTGCTTCTACACCAGTCAACACCCCCTCCCGCCCCCCATCAAGCGAGTTTTGTACGTATATTCGACCTCTGTGTTGGCAGCTGGGATGAAAAGATTGCAATTTGACCTGTATACTCTGGCGGTGAAGTAAATATGTGAAGAGTTTTTTTTTCCTTTTTTGTTTTTCCAGTGGACCTCAGCTCAGCCAGCGAAGATGACTTTGACAGTGAAGACAGCGAACAGGAGCTAAAAGGCTACGCTTGCCGCCACTGTTTCACAACCAGTAAGAAAACCACATCAGACATTTTCTGCACACATTTCATCATATGGACTCACTTAGGGCTGGGTTTAAAAAATCGATTCAAGTTAATTTAATATCGATTCATAAAACGTAAGGGTCGATTTTTTTCTGTCCATATTTTCTGATCACGTGACCCAATTCTGGCGTGACTTGCAGAGCCTCCGCGAGATCTTAGCAAACACAACTGGTTTCCTGTTTCACTTCGGTCCAAAATCAGCTTTTCTTGCCGAGATAAGACCGCATTCAGATGTTTCATTCCTCGGTGTGGATTATTTTCACCTTTAAATTATTTAGCAGCATATTACCGCTCACGTTAGCAGCTAACCGTAAGTCTCAGAGCGCCGCCACGTTCAACAACAGGAAGTGATGTCACCACCCATGTATCTCCGAAATAATTCAGATGTGGGCGCCCCATCAGGTCTCAACAGAGGGAAGTTAAGTCACTTTTCTTCTTGAACAGGTTTACACTTTGTCCGTTTACTAAAAACTAAACAGTCTGACATTATTGATCTGACTTACATGACGGCTCACAGCTGCTCTCTGTCCTCTGCAGTGAGCACGCACATACACACACAGACAGACACATGCACGCACACACACAGGTGATCAGCGGACAGAGCGCACATCAGAATATCAAACAAAAATATGAGTTTTAAAAATTCTTGTCAGCGAAGTGAAGATGGAAAACCTCTTGTTCCAGTTCAGGAGCAGCTGGAGTTTTTATCCTGCTCTGGTGTTTCACCGAGAGCGTCATGTCGTCATGCTGCACAGTCATTGTAGGAAGCTCTGAATCATATTGGGGCTTAAAATGGATCCATTATTCTTTGTAATACCCAGCCCTAGACTTACTTGACTGTTCCTGTTCTGTCTCAGGATCTGTGTGATCCTGCCCAGCACTGTGCTGTGTGACAGATGGGCATCAGAGGATGTCAAAACTAATTTGATCAAATCAGACATGAGCCCACAGCTCGTTCACTCTCTGCACCTCATTATCCTTCCTCCTTTTTCCACACAGCTGGCTCCCAGTACCAGTCTCCCATCTGATCATACTTAGGTTGCCATCACAACAAGGGAGCCTAAAACTTTGGCTTTACAGAGTGTTAACCCATAAAGACCTTGTCATTTCATCTCTGAAAGTTTAAATACAAAATGTGACAACGGATCGATCAGACGTAATCCTTGGTTATTATTCTTCTGTATGGAAATAAATGAATCATATTAGATGTTAAGATACTAACTTAATGTATTCTGTTGTCGTCAACTCATTTCTGTGTGTTGTTTGTACCTTTCACCACCTGTGAGAGTGTCTTATTTCACAACTGTAAATGGCTTTCCTCAGCCTCCAAGGACTGGCACCACGGGGGCCGGGAGAACATCTTGTTGTGCACCGACTGTCGCATTCACTTCAAGAAGTACGCTGAGCTGCCCCCCATCGAGAAGCCTGTGGACCCGCCGCCATTTATGTTCAAACCTGTCAAAGAGGAAGAGGATGGACTCAGCGGGAAGCATAGCATGAGGACCCGACGGAACCGAGGCTCGGTGCGCCAACACACCTGCTCACCCTCCATCTATCTATTTTCACATTTAAAAACCTTAGAGCTTTCTCTGGAGTAATGAATAGCCAGACTAAAAAGCCTATCACTGAGCAAGTTTGACTTGCATTATACCGTATACTTGGTTTTAGAGAGGGTTTGTAAAGTTGGATAATGTTATTACTTGATGTCAAAACTACATAGAAGCCTAATATCTGTTGTGTTGACCCTATTAACAGATGTCAACGCTACGTAGTGGTCGTAAGAAACAGACAGCCAGTCCTGATGGCCGAGCCTCGCCTAGCAACGAGGATTTGCGCTCCAGCGGGCGGACTTCACCCAGTGCGGCCAGTACAGACAGCACTGACAGCAAGACAGATTCCATGAAGAAGCCCAGCAAGGTAAACAATAATTAGACTCATTAAAAACCCGGTTTCTCTGTAGAGTGCATACTCATATGGTTCTGCTGCTTTTGCCTTTCAGAAAATTAAGGAGGAAGCTCCTTCACCTATGAAGAGTGCCAAACGGCAGAGAGAGAAGGGAGCCTCAGACACAGAGGAACCCGAGAGGGCCAATGCCAAAAAGTCCAAGACACAAGTGAGTCTTAAGTCTGGTTTTGCTTTTAGATTTGTGATTTTATGTAATTTGTAAGTCAGAAGCGGCTCATCCTGTTCTCTCTGTTTCTACAGGAACTGAGTCGACCAGACTCGCCATCAGAATGCGAGGGAGAGGGGGAGGGGGAGGGCGAGAGCTCTGACGGCCGAAGCATAAACGAAGAGCTTAGTAGTGATCCGAAAGACATTGACCAGGACAACCGGAGCTCTTCCCCAAGCATCCCTAGCCCCCGGGATAATGAGAGCGACTCAGACTCCTCCGCCCAGCAGCAGCAGCTTCTGCAGAGCCAGCATCCTCCAGTCATCCAGTGTCAGCCAGGCCCCTCAGCTGCCCCTTCAGCGCCCCCTCCACCTCCAACTTCAACCCAATCACACCCCCCACAGGTTTCATCAGCAGCTGCCTCCACCAGTCTACCTCCTCAGCCTCTGCCCCAGGCCAGCCCGATGTCTCTTATCCAGTCTGGAGCATCGCTCCATCCTCAAAGGCTTCCTTCTCCTCATTCACCTTTGACTCAGGCTCCACCTACCGGCCCTCCAGTCCCACCTCAGTCTTTACCCAGCTCGCATCACGGTCCTATGCCTCCCATGCCACATTCACTACAGCCTGGACCTTCCCATATGCCTCACCCTCACGCCATGACTCCTCAGGGTTTCCCTGTGGGTCCCTCTCAGGTTCCACCCCCACCAGTTTCTGGCCAATCACAGCAGAGGCCTCACACGCCACCTCCTCAGTCCCAGTCATCCTCTCAAAGTGGAGGCCAGCCTCCCAGAGAGCAGCCATTGCCTCCTGCACCAATGTCAATGCCTCATATCAAACCCCCACCAACTACACCCATCCCTCAGATATCCACCCCACAGTCTCACAAACACCCACCCCATGTGTCAGCACCTCCATTCCCTCAGATGCCTTCAAATCTACCACCGCCTCCTGCCCTCAAGCCCCTCAGCTCCTTATCCAACCATCATCCTCCATCAGCACACCCACCCCCTCTCCAGCTTATGCCTCAGGGGCAGCAGCTTCAGCCTCCGCCAGCCCAGCCTCCAGTTCTCACCCAGTCCCAGAGCCTCACGCCTTCAGCCAGCCATCAGCCTCCTGCTCCTCCTCCTCTACCACCCTCCGCAGCAGCCTCACACCCCAACGGGCCACCTCAACCACCTTTCTCCTCTCATCCTTTCAGTACAGTTCTACCTCCAACAGGCCCACCCCCATCTTCATCAAGCTCTATGCCTGGCTTACAGCCTCCATCTTCCTCCGCCCCATCCTCCTCCATCTCCATGCCACTCCCTGCCTCAGTCACCTGTGCTGGTCCGGGCCCAGTTGTCCCACCTGTACACATCAAAGAGGAGCCACTGGATGAGCCAGAGGAGCCAGAGAGTCCACCACCCCCGCAGAGAAGCCCCTCCCCTGCACCTACTGTCGTCAATACACCCAGCCACGCCAGCCAGTCAGCACGGTACGTCTGGCAACTCTCACAATAGAAGAAGCTGTTATTTATCAGTCTGTTGAGCTGCCTCTTTTTCCAACTATGAAGTCATCGCCTTCATGTTTTAAGACTTTGATGTCGGCAGTGAATCGAAAGTCGTCAGCAAAACAGGCATCCAAGGCTACAATTAGCCTTGAGCTTCATGGTGGCTGATGGCTCAGAATTATCAGGGTTGGAGCGTAGGGAGATTAATTACAGTGAGATGTGAGTGAACTGAGACATTTGAATATGAGTATCTGTAGTTGCCTTGTGCTTAAGTGACTCTCAGGCTGCCAATGAATAGCAATGAGGATTTTAATTCATAGTCAGCATAGCAGCAGCAGCAGAAGTGAATGCCGAGGGAGTTTGTTTTCTTTTGAATAATGGACTAAAGTAAGCGAAGACAAGCTGGCTTTAATCTGATCATGGGACATTACACTGTTTACTAAACAAGATGAAGCTGTAGCTTGTTTTTATAATCTTGCCTGTTTGTACAGAGTGTTAATTTGAGAACTGAAACTTTTTCTTTCTTTTTTATAAAACAAAATGTCAAATTTGTTAACAGGTTCTACAAGCACCTGGACCGGGGTTACAACTCGTGTGCGAGGACAGATTTCTACTTCACTCCACTGGCTTCATCGAAACTAGCCAAGAAGCGAGAGGAAGCTTTGGAGAAAGCCAAGAGGGAAGCAGAACAGAAAGTGAGGGAGGAGAGAGAGGAAAGAGAGAGGGAGAGGGAAAAGGAGCGGGAAAGAGAGCGGGAACGAGAGAAAGAGGTGGAGCGGGCCGCGGTGAGTGCTTTTACCTTCCTTTCTCTCTTAATGTGGTATGTTTTCTTTTTTTTTTTTTTTTTCCTCACCATGTACTGAACATAGCATGTCTGTCCTCACAGAAAGCATCCAGCTCCTCGCATGAAAGCAGGATGGGCGAGCCGCAGATGGCTGGCCCCGCTCATATGCGTCCATCCTTCGACGGCCCTCCGACTACGATTGCAGCTGTGCCTCCGTACATCGGCCCTGACACCCCTGCCCTACGAACCCTCAGCGAGTACGCCAGACCCCATGTCATGTCGCCCACCAACAGAAACCACCCCTTCTTCGTGTCCCTAAACCCTGCAGACCCGCTGCTGGCCTATCACATGCCCAGCCTGTACAATGCCGACCCGGCCATGCGGGAACGTGAGCTGCGAGAGCGAGAGATGCGCGAGAGGGAGATACGCGAGAGGGAGCTTAGGGAAAGGATGAAACCAGGTTTCGAAGTCAAACCTCCAGAGATGGACACACTCCACCCTTCGACAAATCCCATGGAGCACTTTGCCAGGCATGGGGCCATCGCTTTGCCCCCCATGCCTAGCCCTCACCCATTTGCCTCCTTTCATCCGGGCCTGAACCCTCTGGAGCGTGATCGGCTGGCCCTTGCAGGGCCCCAGCTTCGGCCAGAAATGAGCTACCCTGAAAGGTTGGCTGCAGAGAGACTCCATGCTGAGAGGATGGCCACGGTGGCCAATGACCCCATCGCCCGTCTGCAGATGTTCAATGTCACGCCGCACCACCACCAGCACTCACATATTCACTCCCATCTGCACCTCCACCAGCAAGATCCCCTACATCAAGGTAAAAGAAAGCCCTGCTTGTATTTATTCATGTTTTTTAACATAGTATCACTGGCATCTTTAAATCTATTAACGTTTTCAATATATGAAAGGATATTGATTATTAATCAGAAAGTTAATGTGACCAAAGTGTTGTGACTGAGAGTTTTAAGATGAATGAAAGTTGTATTTTCCCCCATTATTGGATATAATGCACGTCCTCATTCATATTTGACTTATTAGCTACAGTGAAGTCTTTGACATGATTAGGAAGATCATTTCAAAGATCTATATAGAAACTTGACTCGCTGTAACAAAGTTTACTGCAGGGTTTTGTGGATGAATTGCAGCCGAGCAGAACAATCTAAAATGCGTAATGTTTGCAATAAGAATCCTGATGTTAAGAGTATGAAAATTTTTTGATGTGAAATATGTAACGGTGACATTTCTGAAAAAAAAGTCTTTGAAATGGTGCCAGTTCTTTATTAAAGTTACTGATCTTGCAACTACCCTGTGGTCAAATGTTAAATAGAGACCGCTGTTGACAAAATGGTTACAGTAAAACAAACTGTACATTAGCATCACAAGCTATGTCAGATTTTCTTTTTATGATTCAAGTTAATCTGTAATAAAGTACAAAAAAACTGTCAAGGATGTTAAAATGTGTTGAATATGTTACGCATCAGTCAGTGTGTTGTTTAAATGTAAATACTTTCAATGATATTACTTCTCTCATCACAGTGAACAATAAAGAAAAGGGGACTTGAATATGTTTCACCATTTGATCTGAAACTCCACTCCATGTTTAAATTCTGACTATTTTTGGCATTAACATGACACAAGTCTCCAGTTACAACAAACAGTGGAGTTGTCCCTGCACTGAAGCATGAGAGGAGTAACATTGTGTCAGAAATACCTGCTGCATGCACTTTCTGTGATACAATATCTTGTAATGAGTGTACCCTGAACCTAAGACTCTGACGCCCAGAAGGTGGTGGTGAATGTCTTGTGTGTCCTCCAGGGTCTGGGGCCCATCCGCTGGCAGTAGATCCCCTGGGAGCTGGACCTCATCTGGCCCGCTTCCCTTACCCACCCGGCACCATCCCCAACCCTCTCCTGGGCCAGCCACCGCATGAACACGAGATGCTGCGCCACCCAGTCTTCGGTAGGTTCTCAGCCATCATCAACTCTCATAACCAGAAATACCACGTCTGATCTATCACAAATTTTCCAGTTTACTGATCAAATCCTTTGTGTTGTGCTTCCTCCAGGCGGTCCATACCCTCGGGATCTACCAGGAGGTCTTCCACCACCCATGTCAGCAGCCCACCAGCTGCAGGCCATGCATGCCCAGTCAGCAGAGCTCCAGAGGCTGGCAATGGAGCAGCAGTGGCTCCACGGACACCATCACATGCACGGAGGGCCGCTACCCGGTCAGGAGGACTACTACAGGTTAGATAAGCATCAAACATCAGATGTGGAACTCGCATGGCTTTGATTGTCCAGATTTTAAAACGTGATCTTTTTTTATTGTAGCCGGCTGAAGAAGGAAAGTGACAAGCAGCTGTAACCAGCCAGGGGAGGCAGCGACTGACGGGTGCAGGTCACAGGAAGTTGTTACAAAGCGGTCTTGTAGAAGCTCTTTATGGACCTTAAAAACTCATTCAGTTTTGAAGAATAGAAAAAACCAAGTGGATCATCTGAGAATTTCTCTGACATTTGGTTTTATTCCTGTCAATCGAGGACACTTTTTTCTTTTTTTTTCTTTTTACTTTTTTTTTCTTCAAGACATTGACCTGTTTTTTTTTTTCTTCTTTTTTTTGGTATATAGCCAGTAGTGACATCCTCAAGACTCCTGCATGACAAGCTTCCCTGACGTTTTTTGTAGGTGCTAGAACATGACACTGTGCTTATCAAGGAAAAAAGGAAAAAAAAAAAAAAAAAGACAAGACCGATCAGACCATTTATGGAAAAATAACAAGTGCTATCTTAAATTCAACATTTATTTTAATACATTATTGGAGGTTTTTCATAATTTAAAGAAAAGCTACAGCATGGCATTTTTGAGTCTGTAAATAGTATATATAAACATATAATTATTATTATAATTATTATTATTACTAGATGTGGACTCCAAACCAAGTTGTTTCAGCCTCCAATATACTTGTTTGAAGCATTATCCCTTGTTTCAGAGGGGAGCACCATGGCATTATATGAGCAGTTTCTGAGAGTTGCAGTTCAGTTGTGACATCACTGTGTTAGATTTAGTCCCACATACACTACTGTATGTAAACCATATCCCCGTCACACCCTCCACATGCATTCATCACCTGTGATACGCAGCAGGTTGTCAGAATGTGTCGACTCAACATGTTGAGTTACTGATTGGAAACACTTGAAGAGGTGACACAAGTCACGGACGCATCAGTGGAGTGCACACTGAGGTTGCGGATCAAAAACAAAAGGAAAACTTTGCACTGAAGGAGCATCCTGAGCTCTACTCACCTGGTTTTACCCTTTTAATCAGTACACAAGTCAACAAAAGGAGCGGTTCTTATCGCTCCCTGCCATTTTTACACAGAAATCATTTTAACTCTGATTCTAAAATTTGGACACCTGCAACATTTTTGGCTGAACTGAAGAAATTTGCAGTTACTTTAATATATATTTCAGATAATCAGGACCTGAATTTGATTATTGTTTACTGTTAGCAGAGCCTAGCAGGACTTTAGGATTGTTTTTAAAGTGTGAATGGTGGTCAGTTGGTAAGAGTTTATCTTCTGGAGTCCCTTACCCCCCCCCCTGGTCATCAGTGTTTGTTGCAGGACTCTCATCCAACTGAGTTGTCCTCCAACTAGGCTGTAATAATGTTCACTGTGACACTAGAGGAGGCCTGCTGACACGCGACCAGTGGGAGGTCTAGGGACAATGTCTGTTTGTGCATTCCTCTATGTTTTCATATGCCTTGGTTCCTTATGGAAACACATCACCTCCTGGGGCTCAGGAGTGGTGTGTTTTTGTGTGCCACTGACTGTTACATATAGTGTTGACGTGTCATACCAGTGCACATGAGCCCATGTTATTCTTTTTGGGGTTTTTTCTACGTTGCAGCCATGACACGAGATCTGCATTTGTTCCATGCACTAAGACTGTTTTGACTGTCATGGACATTTAATGAAAACTGTGGCTTTTGTTATATTTTTATTCTGTTTTAATCAGTTGAAGAAACTGTACTTGCATTTAAAAGTGACCATATCTTCCCATGGAGCACTATATTTACATCAAAATGCCTGCAAACTTCAAATTCCTGCCCCCATATGAATAAGTCTTTAAAGCCCTGACAACAGCCTGTCACTCTATGTCGCCATCTCCCACCGATTCCTGTCTCCTGACAACGTACTCTTCGTCGTCGTCGTCCTTTGCCTCATTTCATGACGATTCCCTCGCCTTTTATTCCCTCTTTTTGTGTCTCCAAACCTTTGATGTTAAGTGTTGTCAATGGTTTAGCTTCTTGTTTCAAAGCGGCAATAGCAGAATGTAAATTCTGACTGCTAAGATTTATATATATACTGGTATCTTGAAGCTTATTGTATATATGAGTAGTCGCCATGGGATGACACAATGTAAACAAAAAGTAGAAATAATAAGAAAAATTGTGAGTCCTGTGTTCTCTCCATTTGAGTATTTTGTAATTTTTTTGAAAAATTTGTGGAATTAAAATAAACAACTAAGTTACACCACACTGCACGCCTCCATCTTTTTATGTCATCTGATGCATGTTTGTCACATTTATCGTCCTCTTCGCGCAGTGTTTGTACATCGAAGTGGAGCACACAAATCCAATCGCCCACTGTAATCCAGTTTAAAGGTAAACAACTTTGATTACTCACTGCTCAGATGCTGAATTGCTTCAAAGTAAGCTCCTAATTCCCTGTTTTATACATTTGTGATCTGTAATTCTCCAACTGACTAGAGGGACTATTGCTGTCATGTCCTACATTTTAGCTACAATAATAGATTTTTTTTTCACAATAGATAAAACATTTCCTGTTTGTGGCTGGGTTTTTTTTTCTTTCTTTTCAGCCTTCCTTTTTCTAAGCTTCACAAACACAGGGCTTTAGAAGATCACCACAGCGGCAGGTAGTGAATCTCAGAGCTGAATATTGCACTGCTTCGGTTTAAAAACATCAAAGCACGGCTAAGCCACAAGGAACACCTACTCAGACTGAGATGCCTTGCTATCAGCGGGGCAGGGCTGTCATTTCATCCTGCGCGTGGGGAGTGATAGACCAGCAATCTGTGATGGTGTGGCGCAGCGATGGCTGTCATTTTGAGAGGGAGCTATTATTCCACTGCTGCTCTCTGAAATGATGCCCTGTCCTCGGGAAAACCGAGGTTCCTCGCAGGCTGTATTCTGTGGATGTCATGTGACGGTGGCAGCCTCGTGAGGAGGTGCTGCTTGTTGTTGGCTGCTCGCCTCACCTCCCCATAAAACAACAAGACATCAGAGCTGAGCAGAACTGGCTGCTTGAATAATTCATCCCCTCCTCCTCCTTCACACCGGCGATGGAGCGACTGTGACTTGTGTCAGCTCGAATCCTTCTCATAATACTGTGTGTACCCCTCAGGCAGGCACACAGGGATTCATCGTCTTAAAAGAATCTGCTCTTTCTGTCTGAATAGCAATATGTCTTTTGCTGTTGTCGCAGTGTTATTGTGTCTGTTGCAGCAGGTCCCGGACATGGAGCTTCTTCATCTCCTCCATCCTCCTCTCTTTTCTTTCGCTCCACTGGGCCTGCCTCCTGCAGAGCGTGATGCTCGGTGGCAGCGAGGAGCCTACATGCTATTAGTGCATTCAGTCGGAAGGTAGCTGTGCAGCGGCTCCAAAGCCAAGCAGGTCCCCGTGTATCTGAAAAAAAGCCGTACTGACATAAAAAGCAAATCTGCTGCTGCTGTCTGGATTTCAACTATAAGAAATATGATACTGTGTGGGAAGATCTGCTGTACACCATTAACCTGTTTGTTGGTTTTACTGCCAGTTGTGGAAATACAATCTCCTCATCCACATCTGGACAAACATTTAGTCACTTAGAAAACAAGCAACCTGTATTTATGTATAGACTCCACTCAATAAATTGAGCCCAGCTGTAGGAATTTGATGTATGCAATTATGGGTAATTAAACACATCTACAATGCAAATGAGCCCATCTCAAATATGCATGTGTGCAGTTTATTTAAACTATTATCCTTGGGTTTCAGTAACCTGAATATTTATATCAATAAAACAGCCTTCATTTTTCAAGGAAAGGTCAAAGCACTGCAAAAAAAACTGGAAGAGTAAACTTTGAGAGACAAACAAAAGACAGAAACATCCACCCGCTCTCTATATATTGTTGACCTCTGAACTCTACTTTTGCTCTAATCACCACTTTCGAGACAGTTTCATCCTCTTCAAGACAATTTGAAAAAAAAGAAAAAGAAACCAAGTGTGCGGATACATAATGGAGAGGTCTGGCAGGAGATTTTTCACGCTCTGAGAATCTTTGGCTAACATTTAGAGAAATTTTACTCACTCAAGACTCATAACTTTTCTGTTCCCATCCACTTCTATCCTCTCCTGATACCAGGATTTATGACCACTTTATTTTTTAGCATGTTATTGTTCTATTCATTTTTAATATTCCCCATCTACACATAAGATCTCTTTGTCTTGAGAAAGCATCTTTATTTTAGCAGGGAGTTTGGTGGAAGGAAACTAGCTATGGTTCAGGCTGTGATTTAGTGCATTTCATTATAAATGAATGATATTACTCTACATTGAAGTGCCAGGTCCTATCTTAGGTTTTATATTCTTTTACTCATCATGCTCTGCCTTTAGTTGGCTGCTGGAATGCAGTTAAGTCTGTTGGAGATGATATTTCACCTCCTCAACCTGACAAGCTCTTTAGCTTTATATTTAGGATCATTGACCTGCTAAATGATGAAATGTCATCCAACGAGTTTAATGCATGTGGCCGAGAGAATGCTCGTATGTATACAATTTAATCCTGTTGCTACTGCAGGCGGTGAAATGATGAATTCCAGCGTGCCAGCTCCCCTGGCAGCCTTTCATACTGAAACTATAACAGAGTGATGTTTGACAGATGAAGTGCTCTGCTTTCGGTCAGGAGCTGATTGTTTTTAATTTCTTAAATGATTATTCATCATTTGTAAAACCTTGCCACGTGCTCTTTCTGGATGTTGTACAATGCAGTCTGGAGGCTCTGTTGTTCACATGCATGGTCACATTTTAACTTCCTGAAAGACAAAATCCAGATGAAATTATAAATCTGAACTGCCAGACCACTCTGAGCCACATGCACATCGCTCATACCTGCAATCACTTTGAAACAATAAAGCTGTCAAGTTTCATTCTAAATCAATGAACCAGTTTCACACTCATTTAATTTTTACTCTAATTGTAAACTTGCTCAAGCCGAAGCAGAGATCCATCAGATTATCTCACACTGATGCTGAAATGGTTTACGGTGACAGAGTGAGTATCTCAGTGAAAACATGGCAGTTTATGACACTTTGCTTTTTTTCTTGGGATCATTTTATAACTCTTTGACAATGTATTGTGTCCTCAGAACAGCAATGAAAGGAGCTGGATAGGAGTAAATATTTTAATGCAGACTTTGTACTTCACAATGATGAATTGGGGGATCATGTTGCCCTACATACCCCAGCATAATACTCTGTGTCTTAACTCTGCTGCCATTTTGACCGACTTAAAGCCTTGTTCTGTGTGAGTTTATCCTGTTGCGTTGCTGCCTGCTGTGTGTTTGAGGCTCCCGTGCTTCTAATGATATCCTGCTCTCACATTCCTGTCATAGCCGATCTGGATTCTCCCTTGTCTGCACCGGCAGATCAACCCAGTGCGGCCACTGGCACGGCCCATGCATTCCTCACCCTTTTCCAACACACACACACAAGAGGCCTCTGCTAACACCCACCGCAAACCTCACACACTCTGCCTCTCGTACTCCCACACTCCATCTACCTTCTGTCTCCATTGTCTTGAGTTTTATTTCAAGAGAACAGCCTGAAGTCAGAGGAACTCTTTGTTCAATAAAGCGTGCCAGGTTTAGTTCCTTGTTGGCATAGGAGAGGCAATGCAAAGCTCACTCACTAGACTTCCAGGCTCCTCTTTAATGTGTTGTCATAAAGCATGCAGCTGGCAGAGATTTAGCATTCAGTGGGACTCGGTGCTGCTGCAGCTCACTCAGCCCCGGGTGGTGCCCCTCCAACTGTCCTTATGTATGTTTCTTACTGCACCGTCTGTACACTGTCAGAGTCACAGAGACCTGACATTTCAGCTCCATCACAGCATAGCATTTCACCATTCACCCAGCAGGAAATCTGGAAAAATAAGGGGCTGCAGTCTTCAAATAAGTCCTCCTGTGTCATCTCAAAATATTGAGGAAAATTGTCTCTTTTGGCAGCACACACTGTCATGAATTCCTTTTTAGGGGAAAATAAGACTTCAGGCTGGGATCTCATTTACTTCCCTTCGTCTTAAAGGGCAAAGAAACCCAAAACAGACTGCACATTGCCATGTGGCTAACCCTAAACCCTTTAATGTGTACTCATGTGGGCTTCATAATGCTGTACAACTCAAAAAAAGATTGGTTTTCGTCAGGAATTTGCAAACAAATTTATTCCCAGATATTATACTGTATGATCAATCACCAATCTTCTTGATTCTTTACCACGCAGTAGTTAGCAAGAATGCTGCTTGAATAAGTTATTAAAGCATATGGTCATAAAGCTGACACGTATGATGAAATAATCAGAAATATAGCATGCAGAAATAGTTCCAACCTAAATACAAAGTTACTGTTTGTGCATAAGCTTGTGCTGCTGGTATAAGTCCCGCCTTAGAAACTATTTAAACAGTGTTGATTGGTTCCAAGCCTTTGTTTCTTGCAGACGTGATAGGCTGTCCCTGATGTCACTCACTATGTTCAAAGAACTACAGTTTACCACCAGCGTCAGCTGGTGGCAGACTGCGGTGCAAACAGTGGCGGAAGTCTTCAGTCAGTCAGAACTTAAGGAGCAAGGAAAAGAAAAGCAGACACCGGAAGTTAGTTTAGAGTGAGTAAACGTAATTTTATGTCACAGAAAAATTATTTTCCAACTGCTACTGATGTTTACCTCACCTTCACATCACATTTAGATTTTCTTTCCAAAGTATTACAGCCATAAAAATTCTGTTAATGGTCATATTTCCCTTCAATGTTTCATTAGGTTGATTAATTAAAGTACTGGATTACTTGTGATGTGGAATTAAATTACATTTCTGTTGATAAAAGTAGTTTGCACCATGGTGGACAACATTCATTGGAAACAAATATACCAACAGATGTATTCAACTCATAAAATCGGAGAAGTTTTTAAGTAAATATTCCTGCATTATTGTCAATCCCTGTATAGAATATTTTACATTTTAAACTTCCACCTGTTCAGATGTCTTATTCATTCATTTACACGATACCGCAAGTAAACGTCTTTCATAAGTGAAACAAAACTTGTACTTAATGTCTTCCAGGAACCTCTTTTATGTCCTTTCCAATATCGAAGTCCAACCAAACCCTTGCCTTATTGTCTATACATTTAAAAGAACAATTCTGCAGCACTGGTAATATATTTTTATGTACTGGTATAAAAATGTACCCTCTGGAAACGGCTGTCACACCTAAGGTTAAATTATAAACACCAGCTAACCTGACATGCATCATTAGGACTCAGGCAGGCTGAAAAAGCCCACACAGATACAGGGAGGACCAGGAATCTTCTCATTAAGAGGTGACAGTGCAGCCTGCACCTGTCTATCAAGAATTTGGACTATTTGACTATCTTAACATTACAAAAGGGAAATGATGTACTTACAGTTGTCAGTCAGTACAGTTGCATGCACAGTTGAGTTGAGCTACAGTTATAACCAGACCTAACATGCTTATTTGCATTTTTAAAGTCCTGTTTTGGTTGGACTAAATAAATAACTTCTTTCTACAGTCATGCACACAATTGTTTGCATAAATGCCAGTCATCCAGGTCACAGTGATTATAGGAGCTTACATAGAAGGCATATTAAAAGTCTTCTGATACTGATCTCTTAGTACAAAGTTATTCAGCAACAGCCCTGTTAAGCCATACTATTACTATTCATACCAGGAAAATCACAACCTCTCTATTGTAGATACTAAACCGCAATCATGTAATGGCTGCACTTGGCCACTGCTGCCTCCAGCTTAATACTAATCTTAGCATGGCAGCATACTTGGTGTTAACATGCTGACAATATCGGAGCAGTGATGTTCTCCATCGTGTCCACAATCATAGGAAACGGCTAACAAACCCAGCAGAGCGGGGGCGAGAAAACCATCTTATTTGAGATATCAGAGTTAAATCAGAGCGAACAAATTTGAATTAAATCCCATAATCCACACAGGAAGCTTATAGTTCAGTCAGACATGAGTCACGTGCAATCCTTCCTATCAGCTTTATTGACCGCTTTCAGCTTCCTGCCATCAGAGTGGATGTCGGCCAGAGAATTCAAGTTTATGACATTGTGACAAAGCACCTACGTGTCCAAAATAAGCTTCTCTCAACGAGATAATGCCAAATTTCGATTTTTATTATGGCATGAGTAATAACTTTGTTGTTACAAATAACAAATAACAAATAACAAATAACGTTGTTGTTTATGTGTTAAAGCCAGAGTTTTTTCACATTGGTATCAGGTTCTGTAGTATCGGAACACTTTAACGAGTACGAATACACACACATAGTATCGGCCCGATACTGGTATCAGTGCATCCATAGTATATAAAGTAGTTTTTATTGCTTAAGTTTCCTCACAGCTTTCCTCATTAAAAGGACAATAGAGGCAGCCCATCTTAACCAAATTGAGCTAAATCTGCTTCTTTTCTGGAAGAAATCACCAAAAGGCACATGGGTTTGGATACTCAATGATGGCTCAAAAACATCTCTAACTTACCCTTTCAGTCTGGTGCATTTTCAATGATCACACAAGAATCCATAGTTTGTGGATGAAAAGCAAGAATTTATACCATTCAGATTCTTACACTGGTGGTGGCTACAAACTAGTTCAAGGTGTGAGGAAATCAACAAGGCTTATTTCATACTGTGGTTCTGCTGACCCACTTGGAGTTTCCAAGTATCTTAGCAGTTTACTTCCCAGGTCTTGTAAAACAAACCATCAGCTGCATCCTATTATAGAAATACCTTAAATTAAATGTTACCACAGGTCATCATGGTGTCATTAGCTAGATTTACTCCTAATCAGATGAAAATCCCATGACTCATTAGATATTAGTCCTCATAGATGTGTATGATTTGTCCAATCAGATTTCAAGTACCACTCCACCCATAAAGACAAGATGGTGGTGGCTAAATGCCATATGTATAACTTGCATTACCAATTCTCTAGCAGTTTGTGAGAAATTACTAACAAGTATTTGACAGAGGATACTTGATTTAGTAATTACAAAATGTACACACTCTCCCCACCAATTTCTGACTCGTGATTTTGTGCATCCTGAACAACAGAAAAGTCTGTTTGCATACTAAACAGCTTACACTTTTAGTGGGATTTTGGTAGATGCTGTTGTATTTGTGTTTGTGCATTAAACAAAAAAAAAGAAAAGAAGGGAAGTTGCTTACAGCTGCACAAAGTAGCACATTGTAGGTGTCTCAGAAAAGAAACTGCTTTAAGAATTCAGCTAAATATTTTGGTTCTGTGTGATCAATGTATAATTTACTCTCAGAGAAAAATTGGGAAGTGTGTTGTCAGCTCCAGTTCTTAATTAGAACATTTAAACGTCTGCAGTTAGTTTCAGGAGATTTTGTAATCTTAGTTCAGCAAATATGGTAATATATTCTCTGCAATGTAGAGGTTTTCCTCCTCCCCTTCTGTCCTCCACATAAAGGTGCTTTTTGATAATATTTGATCCTAGTTGCAAATGTGTAAATTCCTCTGGAGGAAGATTTATTACCTGTGCTCCGTTGCGCTGAGCTTGGTATATTATGATGGTATCAGAGTCTGGATATACACTTCTTCTAGTTCAGGCCATAACTAATAGTCATGGTTAAAATATTGACTAAATATTAATTCTTAGGGTGGTATAAAAACCAACTCAGCAATCAGCCTAATGAGATGCAGTTAGCAGCATCAGTTATTTTAATAAAGTATCTGTACATTTCTCATTTTATCATTGAGGGTATGTTAGCTGTTTCTACCTGATTCATTTAATAACATCAAGCACAGTGGTGGGATATGGGGATCAAAGGCCAACCATCATTAATTGACTGATCTGATGGTTTCTCATCATGTAGAGATAACCCAGCTTTAACCCATGGCCTGTCATACTTGTGGTGGCTTCATAAAGCCTTCCTGTCTCAGGGTAGCAACAGCACCAAAGCTGGATAAATCACAGGCAGTAAATGGCTTCTACTCCTTAGCAATTTCCTCAGCTATCATCAGTCTGTGGGAAAGGACTGATAGCATGCTGTCAGTCGCCTGCTACCTTGGAGTAGCCCAGTGCTGGTTTTCCCTATGTTGAGGCGGCTGTTTGGCCTCGCCTCTTGCAAAGAATAAAACTGGAATGAAAAGGTGGTCTGAGGGCCAACCAGGGGCTTTAAGGTGTAACTGGGGCCGACACACTGCACCTGGAGGTCTATCAGAAGCAGGGAGCATCCTGACCTTGTGTTTGTGTAATGGCCGTCCCTGTGATAGATGACATTGCCAGAGCTTTCGCCCGTTGTGCCGTGGGGCTGTCCACTGGCCCTGACACAGATGGATCAGCCTTTGTTTTTTTTTTCCCCTCACCTTTGCTGCGTAATTAATCTTCAGTGCGGCTTTATGGAAGAAAGTGCACTGCCACTGTGGGCTTCTGCCAGATAAACTCACTGGCGGGCGAGTCGAGGCAGCTTTTAAGGCCCTGAGGACAAACACCACCAAGGAGATGGCAAAAGAAGATGTTTAAATGCATGCCACCCTGGGTCTCCTCCCTCACCTTGGTTATCAGAAGTAGAGGCTGCGAGCACAATATTTGTCCCTGCTCCAGAGTACAATTTATCTTGGATGAAAATAGCATCTGTGGGAAGATTCAGCAGTAATAGCCCATCTCCAGCGCCGCTGCCATCATATTTTTTACACTGAGGCCTGGTTTTTCTCTGCCTATTGCTTCACCCACACCACACGTTTTCTGCTCCATTTCACAAGATAATAAGGCTGTGGGCTAAAATGGCTTAAAGCAAATGGACGTATCTGTGCCGCTACTTTTTATGTTCTGTTTGAATGTGTAAGTATAAAAACTGCGAATGGGCCATATTACACTGAGAAAGATTGGTTACACAAAGGCTACGAAAGTGCTGTTGCATTTTTGTGGACACAATCCAAGAACCATAATGATATATGATCCTTACAATACATTTTCCCTAAAGATTTACAATTTCAGTATCATTTCGGGAGCTTCAATTTCCTTCCTGTGAATTGCATTCTGTGTTTATAGTTGTTAAAATCTAACAGATGTTGGATGTTTATCTCCTAAATGCAGTATTTACTGAAACTGCAGTATGATATTGTATTTATTTGTGTTCTTATACAAGATTACATGAATGCTGTTGCTTTATAGATAATATGGCTTAACACAGAGATCTAGAGCTCAACATTTGACCTACTAATGCTAGCAAGCACTATGGGCTTCAGCTGAAAGTTGTTGCTATGAGTGAATCTCTAATTAAAGTGTAAATATTAATACAAAGTGTAATGACAGAAATCAGAGTTGATATTTCCATGAAATGATAAAACAAATGATAGTGGCATCTTTTAAGCACTGTGATCCAGCAGTGTTTGAGTATAAAATCCTGTTTTGGGTGCAGTGGTGGGCTGCTAATCAGAGGATGTTGTTAATCCCTCGGCTGTGGAGCTTTTCAGCAGCTGAGAGCGGTGAGGTTATGGACACATGGAAGCCCCCTTGAGACGAAGCCGTGAAGCAAATCCGGGCAAATCACTGAGCCTCGAAATAAGCCATGCGGTGACAAAATAGAAGAGGTACACTGTACTTTTTTCTTTTTCTTTTTTTTTAAAGAAAGGGAAGTCCTCATAAAGTTGTTTTTAATAGTGTGCTGAGGGACTGGTCAGTTTAATGAGGTGGTGTGAAGCCTGGAAATGAACAGCGCTCTGATATCCTGCAGTACAGCAAATAGAAGCACTGGGAGCCATTGAGCTCCAGAGCCTGAGGTACAAAGCTGCACTGCAGAGCAAACAGGCAGTGTTAGTTCATGTAATGATGCAGAATGGATGTTGGATTATCACCGCTCAGACGCTCCTTTAAAGGCACCTTGTAGACTTAACTGACAGCATTTTCTTCATAGTGCTTCACTTAACAGGAAAGCAATAATGAATCCAAAGTTATATTGTAAGAAATGAAATTTACAAATAGTTTGCTCTGCGATGGACTGGGGACCTGTCCAGGGTGTACTTTGCCTCTCGCCTGGTAATTGCTGGGATAGGCTCCAGCCCACCCGCGACCCTGAATTGGACTAAGCGGTACAGAAAATGGATGGATGGATAGAAATAGTTTGCTTTGCATTTTTCAAACAGAGCAAACACATGAAACCGGATGCACACCGCTCATCTCCATGATCTGTTTTCATGTTGAACATTTCTCTGGAGCAGCCCCTGAGGTTATGATGGAACAGTGCAAGGCTTAGTCAAGCCCTCCTCCCTCCCTGCACACCCTCCACTCCGGTGGCTGGCTGCAGATTTAATGGGCTTAGCAGCTGTTGAGGAAAAGCAGTGAGGGCTTGTGGCATATGCTCTGGTTAGAACAAAGACTAGTGAGCACACCACATGAGCTGCGACTGCCTGAGCCCAACTCGGTGCTGCAACAGGGGCTGCAGCAAACCAGTAAAAATATTTTACAGCATTCATTTTCAGTTGATTGACTTTTTGTTCACATGCTCCTCTGGGTTCAGTGAACTGCTATGTTGAACGTGTGTCCACCAGTTTACAGAAGACAGAAAAGAGATTTATCCATCATTAGGTCATCAGGTGTATGTTCTTCGAGACAGGATTTACTCCTCTTCCTTTTGTGAGGCTGCACTCAGTGTAAGCTGTTAATTCATGAAGCAAGAGCAGATGATTATGTGTCTAAATGCACTCGACAAGGCCGCCCTCTTCAGGGAGCCCTGCAACCCAGCAAACACATCTGCTTTCAGCGTGCTTCATGATGCTATTCAGTTAGAAAGTGGTGCACAGAGTCCTCTAGTGGAATACATACAAAATATCTCATATTTAATGCACCATGCAAGCCCACTTTTCCTTCCAAATGAATAATAAAACTCATAAAATTTTACTTTAATTTCACTATTTTCAGGAGCAAATAAAAGTTTCATTAATTTTTTTCCCACCAAAATGAACATGAACTCTTTTTTTTTTACTTGAGCATTATTTGATTTGATCTGGCAAAGCGCTCTCTCTTTGCCGCCTGCAAACATGATCAGTTTATTAGCTGAAAACTAATTAACTGGAGTGAATGTGTGATCTTCAATCCTCACAAACTGACAGAAAAAGGCAGGAATATGTGCCCTTCCTATTACTATTCACCTTGATGTATTTTATACAGTATTTCATGGGCATATAAAAATGTTGCTGAAGGAACAAATTCTCTTTCTATACATGAATCCCATCCATGCAGTTTGGTTACGCTTATATTTACCAGCTGTTATGGACACACAGGCTAATAAGTTTTATTGCAGTTTGCACAGTTTTTTCTGTGCATACATGAGCTTCAGCTGGCAATATGTGCAAACAGTGATAAGGTTGTGCTCGTGTAGCGTGTGTTTTTTAACGGTTAGCAAACAAGCTGCAGTGCCATGTTCTCCCACTCACTGCTGACAGAAACAGCTCAGTGACTGTGGGGGAGTGAAGTGGGGCAAGTTTGCCAACTGTCTGTGCTCATATTACAGTACAAGGTCTCTAAATCAAGAAGCTCCTTCCTTGTGAGTTTGTGTAGGTGTATTATGGTTAAAAGCTGACAAGGCAGCTCCTGCATCACCTGCTTGCCCTCATTAAAGGATAGAAATGTCCTGGCTCAGTTGTGGGGAGATATGTTTGAACAAACCAACTGACTTTCAGTAGAGCAAGCTAACATAGTTAACACTCAGCATTGGGAGAGGGAAGCATGTGAGGAATAGAAAATGAGAGGGAGTGAATGGGTGAGCAAAGGTTTGTCATGTGTAACTTGTCAGTCTCTTCATGGCTGACCTTGTCTGGAGCACTGCTATAAGCGTGACCCTCTGTCCTGGCTTGGCTGAGTAGACCCGTCACAGCCTGTTTGTCTGTGAGCCTCTCACCCCCACATCAACCATCCAACCAGCAACACTGCCGCTGTGTGCGCTTCACTTACTTCACAGTGTAACACCATGAAGTGAAGCTGAGAAGAAATAGGTTACATGGAGAAAAGTGTCTCAAATATGATCACACATAGTGTACATTGTTATTATGTTTAGCTGAAATATGGTATAACAGCTGCTACATGAGTCACCTACAGTGTAAGGTTAGACACACTGTGAATGTGTTCCTGGGACTTTATCTGCAGTGTGTTTATGTGTGTGTGTGTATTGTGGGTGGGTAGTAAAATGAGATCGAAAAACAAAAGCAAAAAGTGAGTACACTAGAAATTGCAGTTCTGTTACTAACCTTTGTTAAGTCTTGTTGATCTTGTTTTGTAAGACACTCACGCTGGCTCACAGGATACGGAGTGGCTTTAGTGATCTATGGAAAGGCTCAAAAATTGGAAAATGACTCAATTTTATAGGCTCAAAGATCATTTCAGTCATAACATGTTTACATTTTGTGTTGTGTCTGTCACAAATATTATATAGCACAAATATGACATGTTTAAACGTACTTATAAAAGGTAGGAGGGGTAGCTGGTGGTGTTATACTGTGTTACACATCACAGCACCCAAATTCTTCCTCATAGAAAATTACACAATTCAGCCTGTTAACACATTTTCTTGTGAGACTGAGCTGTGTTTTGGAGCATAATTAAGCCTAGAGCAGACTGTTTAAGAGTATTGGGATTTGCATAACTAATGAATTTAAAGACACATCAAACTAGATCACTGTCACAGGCATTGTTTGTATACATCAACTGTCTTTTAAGACAGTTTTCATCTGTGAGAACCAGTCGCTGTAAGATTATCCAAGCTGGTGTCTTGTGCGATATGTGTCTAACAAGGAGACAGACAACCTTACATGTTCACATTTATATATAGGGGGGTCATTTAAATTTATTTGATCTAAAATGAGGAAATAAACGGCAAAATAATAATACTGCAAATATCTGCATTCTCTAGTCTCCTATAGTCTCAAATAAGGTACTTACTTATTATTTCTGAGTATTTAGATTTTTTCTTTTCACAAAATCAGTTCAATTCCTTTCAGAAATGATTTAAAGACATACAATTTGTGTGTCTAGTCTGCTCACAGAAATAATATATATATAAATATATATATATGTATATATATATATATATATATATATATATCATA
>JAOXYM010000014.1:15889129-15906571 GCA_028567055.1 Leptatherina wallacei
GTTTAAGTGTGTACAGTATTTTGATGTAGTATGCTAGCTAATGTAGCTAGCCGAGCTCTTGCTTTCGCTTCGTTGCCAATGTTTACAAGTGCTCCAAGCCTCTGAGAGGGTGCGATTTGTGCACAAAGGAGATGGTGTTTTTTCAGTCCTGTCTGTTCCACAGCTGTCAATATTCTGTACAGGGTGATATGCAGAGATGGATCCATGTTGTATTTTACAACATGCTGGACCTTGTAAATGTCCACTTCATTAGGAAGTTCACTGAAACCCAAACAGCTGAAAGGCATTTCGGCTGCAGCTGCCAGAGGAACGTCTAGTTGAGTTTATGAATGGAAAACAGCCAGAAATATTCTTGCCACACCGCAGTCATAGCATATCAGACAACCACACACACGCTGCCATCTTGTGCGAAGCAGCACATGCATGTGGAAAGACGGCAAGAACATTCATACTGACATGACAACCTACACTATTTACTATGAGGCTAAATCAACTCGACTACCTTAGAAATCTTGAAAGCCAATGCTGACGATTCTGAGACCTCAGATGATAAAACCTGGCATTTGGCAAACCTATCCTATAAGTTCTTCTTTTGTTTGCGAACCTAGCAATTAACTAACCCTGGATATTAACTTTTAATTTCTAACTCTAACCATTCACGAATGAGAGTAAAGTAAAAAACTGAAACAACGGTTAAAACATTGTTGAGATTAGAATAGGTCTCAAACACCACTTTCTCTCTCTCTCTCTCTCTCTCTCTCTCTCTTTCTCTCGGGAGTTGACATTTCCAACAATCCTGTCTTTATTTTACACAGTTGGGGCCAAAACAACAGTGTTGAACATGAATATTGTCATGCAGCAACATGTAAGCAGCATCTTTGAACTGCAATGTTGTGTGCTGTGGATCAATGTTGCTATTATCACGAGATCTGCAGGTTCCTGTGGGTTGCATGCAGATCTCAGTATTCAGTCTGTGTTGATGTTGGTGGAGAGATGTTGCAACTTGCATCTAGCGTACCTGAGCTCTAGAATAGGTAATTAAATCTATAGGCTCAGAAATGGAGTGTTTTTCATGCTCATTCGTTCTTTAATAATACTAAATATCAGTCATGCAATGCCAGGTCTCCACTACATTTCATTCATTTGTCAGACATGAGCAAGAGCACAAGGGTCGTATAGTCAGCAACAGGGACTGACTGGCCAACCTGGCATACCGAGCATTTTCCCAGTGGGCCGATGTGTTTTTGGGGAAGACAGAGTTTACCTATTTCAAAAATTTGTTTTCTTTAAGAGCGCTTCCTGGATTAAATGTCAAAATTTCAAGGGAATAAACATAAAAGCAAAACTATATGCATGATTATATACACCTAAGTGGCTAATGTTTCTTTGTGTAGGGCCATGAAACACAGCAGATAATAGGGGCTTTGCAGCAGAAGAACAGTTAGAGTTTGTATGTGTAGATGTGCTTGAGGATGAAGGGTCTACACAGCAAATAACACCTACATACCTGGAGAGACATCAGCACTGTGTGCCGATACAAAGAGTGGGAGATAAAACACACACAGGCACCCGAGATCACAAGCTGCCGCCAGCGCCAAGCCTGGCCGGCGCTGAACCGGCAACTCGATACCTCCTCCGGAGCCCTGCGGAGGGGGAGAGTGGGTGTGGGAGAGAAGCTTCCATAAAGTCTGGCCGGCCGTAACCTGAGATCCCAGCAGACAGCCACGATGCCTCGCAGTCAGGCACGGAGGAGTGTGTGTGTATGTGTGTATGTGTGTGTGTGTTTTGAGATGGGATTGGTGACATGCTGCCACATGCTTGTTACCACTCTTGGGACTGGGCCGATGTGCATATGGATATTACAAACATACACCAACACCTAGACCACCTTGACTGTTTGTCTTTCTCCCAACATATCATGTTTAAATCCCCCTACCATAATGTGTTGGTACGTTGAGCTTTTTTTTTGCAATGATCCTTCGTCTCCTTGAAACTGATACAGATCGTGAGATGAAGGGACCTGAGTCACTGAGATTTTCTCTCCTCTGGGCTCATCTCCTCCCTCTTCGCTCTCAATAAGCTTCCAACGTGACCGTCATCCAAAACATCTAAGACGTCAGCAAGCACAAAACTGCCCTCGGTTGCCATGTTGCTTGCTGTTGTGCCAGAGTGCTGCCCTTTACAGATGTGAGTGCAGTGCATGTGGTTTTGGAGGGTATTTTAGAGAGAGGAGAAGAAGATTGAAGGGGGAGGGGGGGCTGGCTTGTCTTTGGACTGGCAGAGGTACAGGAGTCCTTTGTGTGGTTGCAGCGGGTGAGGAGGTTAACTGAGCCACAGCAGAGCCAAGACGCTGCCTGGGATATTGACAGGTTGGAACCTGAGGGCTCCTGCAGGATAGGAACACACTGCCAGAGGCTTGGTTACCACCGCCGCCTGCCTGCCTCAGAGGGAGGGAGGGGTATAACGAGGAGAGAGGGATGAAGGAAGTAGGAAGGGCAAGAAGAGCAATTTGGAAACAGTGGGTAAGGACAAGAATCTGAGATGTCTTCCTCCAGAATGGCAAGGTTGACTTAAGAATAATTTGGTTCGGCGATATTAGTTTCAAAAATATTAATGTATAAATGCACATACAGTAACATTTTGTAAATGAACAATACTGTTGGCTCATATCTCTACTGAACCACCATTATTTTTGAATAATCACCTAACAGTACTGCTTCTCTGTGCAGCTTTTCCTTAAAGTGGCTGAGTATATGGCCTGTGTGGTTCAGGGTTATTCACCATGGTAACGGTGGACCGGGTCACAAGGTGATTGGCTTAGCTGAGGAGGGTGCTGGAGGCTGTTTGTTGATTCTCTGATAGGAGTGACCTCGCCCTGACCTTCACACAGATCAATACTGCCTCCTTAAACTTTCATTTGTCCTCGTTTTGCTCACACTCGCCCCAATTGGGTCCAATTAAAGTGGGGCTTTTTCTTGCTAAGAAAACATGTCTTTAGCTGAAACTTAATTTGGATGGAGAGCGTTTCATGCAAAGCAATAATATTTTTTTCTTTTTCAAAAAAAAGTACATCACTCATATTGTATAGATTTACTGTGTATCTACTGGATGCTTCAGGTAAATTTATAAAGGAACTCGTCTGGCCTTAGTTAAAGTAGGTGAATATGAGGTCAGTAAGTTTCCAGTCACAGCAGGATTTCAGAGAATAATCTCAGTGCAGTGTTAATAGAGTATTTTACTTGTTGCAGGGAGTCCCTCCAACGCAGGAAAGCCTTTGAGAAGCTTCTTCCTGTCTGTTTACCTCCTCTTCATTGCACTTTTCTTTCCTTCCCCTAATCTCACCCCCTCATTCTCACTTTCACTACCTGTAATCCCTGCTACCAGTTTACAATGTTTTTCTGCAGAGCAGCAGTGCTGCGTGGGCGCTTGTTTTTTTTTTTTTTTGGTACCTCTGATATGTATTTCTCCATTATGGGGTCACCCTTTTCCACTCCCCCGCACAGGGAATCACCTCACTGAGAGGCGTTTTGGTTGTTTAGGTGGTTTAGTGGGCAGGTGCACTGAAACATTAGTCTTCAACACATGATGTGATGCGTTATGATGTTAGTTACCACAGGTAACTATTTTTACCTGTTAGTTTTCACAGGTAAAAATATAGTCTTAGAGCATCCTTATTTCTATCTATCAGGCTCAAGCTGCAGAACTTTGTCATATTAATGCGACTTGCAAGAAATTACCTCGGTGCTGCTCAGGTACAAAATCTAAACAGATATTTGATACACGATGACATCACAACTTTTGCTCAACAAATACTCACTTTGGGTTGTTGTCATTACAACATATTTTCATCTAGCTGTCTTATTTCTTTTAAATAGTCTAACATATTTGCCAAACAGTAATCTCAATTTCCTATTATGTTCAGTCATTGTATGCTTTTCGTCTAGCTGTTCCTGCTCAGAAAGTAACAGAACTTGTCACTTTGTTTTCCTGATTGAACTTTCTCAGATGAAAATGGCTGCTAATCTGCTACTCAGTGTATCTCCTGCTATGATGTCCTTTTCTCCACTTTAGTTGTTTTTGATTTGTAACATACTGGGAATCCTTTTCAGCAACACTTGACTCATTACAGTGTCAGAATGCAACCTCAGCCTCTTCTGGAATGAGTATAAATTGGATGAATGATTGTGTATTTGGGTGTGTGTGAGCTACAGTATATCATCTCTGGAGAGTTCAGCTGTCATAGCCTTGGGAGGGCTGTGTCGTGGCCGTGGCTGCGTGGAGCAGCAGCACAGGAAACGCGTCAAAGCGCTGAGAGCTAACTGGAACCAGATGTCTGAGGCTACCGACCGGGGGATTCTCACTGTGGAACAAGAGCGTCAGCGGGGGAAGTTCACTTCCCCTGACTGCCTTGCTGTCTTCTCTGTCTGTCTGTATCTCTAAATCTTTTGTCTTTGGTTGTTTTCCTGCTTCTTTTTCTGTTAAACTACTTGACAAGGAATGAATAAAATGGACATAGAAAAAAGGAACTTATCTCTTTTTAAATGTCTGGAAAAAAATGAAAAAAAAAGATGATAGAAACCTTTATGTCCAGAATTATTTAAGAATTAAGAATGTGAATTGGAGTGTATTGAAGTTGCTTCGGTAAAAACTAAACTAAACAGAAACTTTCGTCTAGCAGCTCTTTTCTATCTCCTGTTATACTGGCCTCTTTCCTCATAGTGGGAGATGGAGTTGGCCTCCTTTCTGTGCCTGGGAGCATCGCCTGCCCTCCTCCGCTTCACTGCCCCCTGACTTTCTCTCACATATACTGTACACACATGTGCATTTAATCACACACAACCACACACACTCATAGACATGTACTTATTCACTAACGCGCAGTAATCATGCATGGGACGTGCACATACATGATGACCCTTGCACTACTAACGCTATGTGCATGACTCCAGCTGAGCCTCCGGTCTACCCAGGGCAGCTGAAATCTCACTTTGGTCCTTCCACGGTCTGTTTGCCATTGGTGGATCTCCTAGTGCGGGCCACTAGGCAACAGCAGCAACAACAACAACACACCCATCCGCCGTCCCAAGGTGACAACTGTTCTCTGATATCAACTTCCAACTGGCAGAATCAACGATGACAAACATCAGTCTGTGAAATTTTGAAACAGGGGGAAAATTGCAGAAACACAACACTTGTGCGTGTGAATGCGAGTCTGTGAGTGGCGGTACGATAAAAACTCCAGTGTTTGGTCAGAGACGCTCTCTTGGCTGCTTGGAGGTGAATTGACAGCCTGAAGGTCCTGCATAGCTCTGGGTAAGAGCAGCTTTCAGCAGGCTGTTAGTCTTATCATCACATGCACACGCTTACACACACACAGACACACACACATACTGTCCCCTCTGACCTCGGCCGTTTCCTGCCCCTGGCTGATCTATTGGCTGATGCCTGCCCTGTGACTGTAGAGTGAGAGAGAAAAAGAGGAGGGGAACAAATGTGTGTGTGTGTGTGTGTGTTCATGGCCTGTCCCAGTGAATCGATATCCGTCTCGTATCCGTGAGCTGTGCCTGACCCCTGGCCGACCTTGCTCAGCGTTGGCAGTTAGAGTTCGTTTTTTGTTTGGGGTCTGAAAACGTGAGAGGCACATTGAGTCTTACCCCATCACTAATAAAGGTCCGGAGCTGCTGGGGAGTGTGAAAAGTCCTGACTTCAAAGTGACAGTCTGAGCAGGCAGCAACAACTGATCTGAAAAATACTGAAATAAGAAAAAATACTTTTAGTAGTTGGTGATGACTTCACAGTTGGTAAAAGTAAAGTTAAAAGTTCTGTTGAACACATGATTATTGCCTCCACCTGTAAATATTTATTTACAAGAGGAGCTTTTAAACTGACATCATAGCCATATTTACCTTCATGTTGTGGTTTTAGGGTGGAAAAAGCTAAATAAAAAGAGAGAGAGAGAAAGAGAGAGAGAGAGAGAGGGACAGTTTTTTTGTTATTTGAAAATATCATATGGATGACCCGGTAGTGCTAATGGTAAAGAAACTTAAGACCCTCTGAGTTTGTGTGGTTAGAAATGTGCGTGTATTTGTGAGACAAACACACAACTTGCCCTGACGTCAGCTTGCTAGTTGGACTCAGCCTTGCGTGTTGCTGTGTGCTGATAGAGGCTCCAGCTCCCGGGCTGAGCTGGGCTACGGGTGCTAGCAGCCGCCGGCACTAATTGAACCCTGCCGCGAAGGTAAGCGGGGGGAGGAGGCGGCTGTCAGTGAGAGAGAGAGAGAGAGAGAGAGAGAAAGAAGGGAAGGGGGGGGGGTGAAGAAAAAAATAATGCAGTGAGGGCGAAGTGCCCCTGGGGGGTTGGGTCCCTGCCTGCCTCCCTTTCCTTCTCCAGCTCCCCCCCCCCCATCTAAATAGCCGTGCCGGCGCTCCAGGGCTTCCTGCGCCTTATCTGCTGATAATTGGGCACTGGAGCTCCACAGCTCGCTTATGAAATATAGATTCCTGACGGAGGGGAAGGATGGAGGGGGGAGGAGGGAAGGTGGTGGAGGGAGTGTGCAGGCAGAGAAAAGCCCCCTGGTCGTATCAGCAGAGTGTGGAGCCTTGTGGGCTCCGCAGTGTTGCTCTGGCTCATTTAGCAAACACTGCCCCAGTAGTTGGGGCGAAGGCCTCTACGCTGTGCAGCCCACACTGTCACAGACAATTGAAAGACAATGCTTTGTTCCTTTTGTTTGTTGTACCTACAGCTTGTTGTGTATTTCATATTGGAGTGTGTAAAATCGTCTAAGACAAAAAACTGTTGCTGAGACCCCCCACCCCCTGCGCGCCCCATATGGAACAAAATTCTACAAATATTCCTCACATTATTTCAAGAATGAGATATATAAAATAGTGATTGACACTGGTACAGTGCAATTTAACTATGTCCTGTCATGAACAGTATATTCCTCTGTGTGAGAAGGAGAAAGGATGTTATTCTCCTGTAACGAGGATAGGATGCCTTCTGTAGTCTCTTGGGGTAACGTTATTGGATCACAACATGGAGACCAAATTCCCCAGAGTCAAAAGCAGGGAATGCTGTGCGGGTGCTCAGCACACCATCATTCTTTTCCAAGGCTACTTGCACTTGGCTTTGAGCAAGTCTGTTCATTTAGAGTTTCATTTCAGAGGTCATCCAATAGGATTTTTAAAAACAAATTTTGTTACCTCAAGAGGAAAACATTTATTTTCTCCTAGAAAAATACATAATTTGTAATGTGCATCACTGTTATGTCTGAAGTTGATGGCAGTGTTTTATTTATTTTTAAAATCCAACTGCATTTTCAACTGCATAAAATGTATCAGATAAAAAAAAAAATCCACGTTGAGTCTCAAGGCTTTTCCCCCAGCTGATCTTTCTGTGTCCTGATATTTATTTAAAACACACACTTTGACAGATGCATGCTTCAACAGGTATGCACACATCTTGGTGAGTTGGTGAGCAGTCAGTTTAATGAGTGGGGAACGAAGACTCGCAATCCTCAATAATGGGCTCAAAAGTTGGGGTAAAGAAAATTGAGCTTACTTACACAAAAACAAACAAACAAACAAACAAAAAAGCAGCGCTGTTACAGATTCAGGAATTAAAAAAAAAAAATCTTAAACAGTTCATATCCACATCTTATATGGCCAAAGGTCAGAAAACTTTCAACCCTTAGTTCTGCCTCTATTTTCACACTGAGCACATTTTCCCAAAAGCCTGCATGATCACTCACCTCAACATGTTCTAACTCCAAACCACCTTTATTTGGGGGCAAAAAATACCAGCACATGGTTATGCGTTGATCTTGGCAGTTACTTGAAAGGCTCCTTGGACAATGGGGCCTTATTGGTCAATAGGAAATGCAGCTCCCTACATAGGCCAGACTAATTCATTTCAATTACAATTAGCACTGAGGTCCAGTGGCTGATTTATAACCTTGTTTTCCTTCCCGAGCATTCCCCGCACATTAATCACCTCCTCGCCGGTCCATTTGATCCTGAGTTCATCTACCTGCCAAAGCAGCTGTGTTGCCGTGCAATCCTGGATCCTATCCCCATCTCCTTCCCTCTCGATCTCCTGCCGTCCTTTCCTCTGACAGCGGGGAACTGTGGGGGGTCCATAACTTAAACCTGATCCCAATCAGAGATCAGTGCTGCACTTGCCACAGGATGTCTGGTCAGGTGGCCATTCATTATAAGCAGATGTTCCTGGGTGAAAGCTCTATGAGAAGCTGTGGTTTGATCTCAGTATTGTTTCATAAGATTTACTTGAATCCGAGCCTAAGGAATGTCAAATTTTTAAGTGTTTGCAAACATACATGCAGGATACACATAAATCAAATCCCACGCTACCACCTGCCTTATGCTCATGTTAACTACGCGAGGGGCTTTTCTGTTACATATTTATAGCTTTTGGGGTTGTGCTGCAGGCTGGATTTTGAAGTTTTCTGTCTTCAAATTGTTTCGCAATCAACAAACACCCCTTATCCTCTTCCTGACATTTGGTTACCATCAGCTCAGGATGAACAGGCCTGTTTTAAATAGTCTGGAAACTGTTTGTGACAGAGTAATGTCTGTCCAGTCCTCTTGTGCTGTGTTGGAGGCTGAGTCATCCACAGCCAGACGTTTCCACTGGGATAATGTCCCAATCCCTGTGGCAATGTTCATTTTGTTTATACTGCATCGTCCATGGCCTCGTTGATCTGGCAGCAGCTTGCCTGCTTTCAAAGGATGTCCCACTCTCTGCTCCTTCATCCTTTGACGTTGTACTTCAAAGGCGGGATGTGTGTTTTTGTGGGGCATGTTGGGGGTGGTAGTGACCAAGGCAAGTGGTACCTTTGTGGAAAGCCAGAGGATGGTGTGCTATTCTGGACAGACAAAACATCTGCTCTAAGAAAGTACTGGTTGGAGCTTCCCAGTAGGTGGGTGGTGTGTGAGCAAGAAGGTTTTTCAAAAATTTCTAGATATTAGTTTATTTCAATTTTGTTCCCTTGACACACACTGGTCAGCAAACTCTGATAAAACACTTTCTATATATTTCTCGCAAACGCTAATTGCAATGCTTGTATTCCGGTTAGAAGAAATTAAGGCAGTTATTTGATTTTATGAGCTACAGTGGCCCCATACAGTGGGAAAATTATATTACTACTATTTTTCCAATTGGCCAGCAGGGTTAAAGCGACACTTTAAAACTTTTGAAGGACACATTAAACTACAAACAGGGTCAGTTGTCGGTTCTTATATCATGAGTTTTTCATTTCTGATGGATTTTAGAGCTTGATTGAAATACTGTTACTATGTGTCCCTCCTTTAATCCCAAATCCATGGGCAAGTGATACATCCAGGTTGCAGTAGGCCACATATTCCCAAACCATTTGAGGGAGCTTTTTTTTGGGTTGTTATGTTCCTCGGATACATTTGTGCATTGAAGTAGCTTTGGAATCCCATTTAATAATAACATAATTTGTATTCACTTATTGATATGTTCGAGTCTTATAAAAGTAATTTCTAAAAGCATTTCTGTAAGCAACTTTCCTCCTGTGTAGATGTCTGAGCCCCTGACCTCCAAAGCTCTTGAAAAATGACCACAGAGGTTCCACACTTACCTTATTAATGACAAACCCATATTCATTAGCTGGGCACTTGATGGCTTCATGCAAAGTGGAAATGAGTAATTAATATTTGATGGGGTTTTCCATTTTGCAACCGCCCATCAAGCTCTCAGTTCTGAATGTTAATAAGCATTAATAAATCATTGTTGACTGAGATGCTCTGTAGTTTCTTCTGGATCGGCCAAATAGTTTGTCAGATCTTTCCTGATTAGAATCAATTTAATCTACAGTATGTAGGTGACACCAAAAACTACTGGTTTGTTATTAATTTCCTTTTCTCTGAGGCACTTGTATATTGGTTAAAAGTACTTAATGCAGTGCAAAATGCTTTATATTAAAAAACAACAACAACAAAGTGTCACTGAGTCCACAAATCAACAAGTTGCATATGCACATACATATATGATAAATACCCACACGTAAACATAAAATGACGCTCTCGACCAGCGCTGGCCTATATAACCCTTCACCAATTGTATTGGGGAAACTAAAACACCGGGAATCTAAATAACAAATCTTAAATTTCACAAGTAGAGTTCACTTTCAGTTTTGGTTCTGTTTGTTCGGGTTAGAGATAATTCTGCTGTAGCACACCTCCGTATGTTTGTCTGATGTTGTGTATTGGACTTTAATTTTTTCTTATGGAGTAAAAAAATGAGCATGCAAGACATGGTTGTTTGATTGTTCATTTGAAAGAGATATTATTTACATTTTTTGATAACATTTGGGGGATTTGGGGGATTGTGCCAAAGCCCATTTAAACAAATTCCACATTTAGTTCCCAGAAGGTTGTTAAAGTAGGACTTAATATTTCAGATGCTGCCATGGTATAATTTTGGACTCTCAAAGAGTTAAACGTGTTACACTGTGCCAGATGTCCACAGCTGACCACATCTGGTATAATTTTGTTCTGGGAAGTGATGCTTTCACCTAACCTCTGTTAGACCTCGGCAGCCTCCCTGCTTTAGCACCTGGATACCGAGTGAGGAGGATCAGTCTCACCCTCTTCTAGACAGGAAGTGAGCTTTCTACAAACAGTACAGGAATCTGTAGGATAAGCAGGAAAAGTAGTGCAGCTAAAACTCAGAATCCTCAAACAGATTTAGAGAAGCAAATGTTGCTTCTTCTGCTAAGATTGAACTTTTCTCTTGCGGACCAAGGTGCCACCAAGAAAATATATTTCACTCACTGGCGCTTAAAAGAAAATAATTGTAAAGAACATGTAGAATTTTTTCCACAAGTCATACTATTTAAAATGAGTAAATACATCCTTCGGTCAGATGTATTATCTGATCAGACCACTTCTTAGGGAGAGTGTAACATAATTTTAAAGCTGTTTGTATATTATAGTCAATTCTTATCTTTTAAACCAATACCCTTACAACTAAAAAGCTCATATCTATCTGGCTTTTTTAGTTCATTTATCACACTATAAGTCAGCGCCACACAAAACCGTTCCTCTCTGCTCCTGCCTCACCCCCACACATTCTCATTGACAAACACATGAACATGAAGACAGGCATCACACTCACACAGAATAAGCTGAGAGGGAATGCTGTATTGGGTTTTCTTTAGGAAGCACAGCTCCTCCACAGCTCTGGTCAGATGAAAGGCGAAGAGTTGTATCGATCGGCCCAGGGCAGGGGGTGGTGGAGCAAGCGTTGCGTGTATGTGTGTGTGTGTGTTCTGGTAGGGGTTGGTGGGGGGGGAAGAGCATGTGCCTGTGTGTGTCTGTCTGATGCAGGGCTGCCAGCCAGGCGAGGAGCAAAAGGCCAGAGGGGTATGGGGGGCTGAGAGGGGAGGGCAGTGAGTTGTCGCAGTGGCCCTGTGGTTCCACCGTAACCCCCTGGCCTCTCAGTGGAGGATGTACAGCACACAAACACTGTTGCATGTGCACACATTTCCAACACCAGGCTGCTGTTGTTGATGAGAGCTGTCAGAGAATGAAACAACATGGCTATGAGCGAGAGAGAGCAGGCTGACAAGCACACAGAAACATCCAGTTATCTTGTCTTAAGCTTAGTTTCATACAGGGAATCATTTGAAATTTTTTGATACTAAGGCTTATGTAACTCTTTATTTTCATAGATCTTTGAGAAATCCATACTTATAACGTTACATTAAAAAAAAGAAGCTGAAAATATACAAGTTCCCCTGACAAGCAGCTGTATTTTAAAAAGGATTGAATGTTCACTAAACCGTCTTGTCAAGTTTTGCACAATGACCCATTCATTTTAATCAGGTGTGAAAAAACAGGTAAACATCTGAAACTTGTATGATGGTGGCCCTTGAAGGACCACAGTTATTCATTCCTGCTCTAAATCCAGAAACTGAAGGCATGTGTCCATTCAGGATCATTTGATGGAATATTCTCCTTTTTAATGTAGTAACAATACCATAAATACTATGAATGTATCATGTCCACATACTCAGCTCTCAGTCCTTTAGTGCTACTCAAACAGAAGATTTTTATATATTTATATTTATTTTAGTTTTATGATTTAATAAAACTATTTAATATTAAGCTATGAATCCATACAATCCTCTTGCCGCAGGCCTGCCATATACATCACTCTGTATTTGTTGTTCAGATAAATAAAACTTAATACAGTTAACAAGTCATTATTTTTCTTCATAAATCAAGTCATGTAGGTTGCTGGCAGCTCATGTCGCAGCAGTGAAGTTTTGCTGCACTCTTTCAAGGCGTTTGCTGGTTTTAGTTTGTTTGACCTGCAAATATACAAGTTTGTATTTTGTACTGTAGGAATGCATCTATATACGGTCAAAAAGCCAGCTGACAGCCAGCTGGGGTATGTATAAATTCTCCCCTCACTGTCTTATCAGATTCATTTGAGCCAATACAAGACCATATGTGGACTTGGGGTAGGTGTACCCGACCCTGTGTACTTTATGCCCCGGGGGAGAGATCGGCTTGGGCGGCGCACTAATTGAAATGTGTTGGCGACTCATTGACGTCTCAGCTCCAGTTTCAGGGCTATTTCGAACCGCAGTGCTGATTGCTGGTTTCACATCACACACAGAAGAAAAAAAAATCAATAGTAGCTGGGAGAGCTCGAGGTTTATTCGTTGCAAGCAGACATTAATGCTTTGCAGAGGAGAGTTTGATATTCAACATTTGTCATTTTGTCTCTGCAGATCAAGCTGAATCATAGAATACATCAGAATACAGAGACTGATAGCTGACAATATAAGTTTTGATTTCTTGTGAAGAGATTCCAAAAATAATGAAGCTTGATTGCAAAGTTCCACAACAGGCCTCTTCGAGTCCAAGTTGAGACTTGGTGGAAACTTCTCACATGATTCTTTTAGCATTTTTTCCTTTTTTTGATTCAGTTAATTAATTTACATATTTGGTCCTCTTAGACTTCCGTGCGACCTCTCAACCTCTTATAAACATCAAAATGGACTTGTCTTTAAATGAATAAGAAGAGGCTCATGAATATTCATGAATATCTTTCCAAAGCATTAGCAGACAGGTTTTTTTCATTCCATGTTACAGATCATTAGACAGCAAATGGCTGATGTAATATTTCTAATCTAATCCATTTTTGTATCAATTGAAAGATCTGGTTCAACCAGTTTTACAACAAACAAATGCTAACTTAGATCCTCAGTTTCAAAGCTATTCATTTAACTTGATGATCTCATAACAAAGTCTGCCTTTGCAGTGATGATAATTGTTACCATTGTTTTGATCATTTGTTGCATTTTAGAGGCCTAATTTGGTATTAAATTGTGGTTATATATGGCACTGCCCATGTCAATGAGTTCTGTGCATATCGTATTGTTTGAAATCACTAAGTCGGATCTCTTGAAGGCTAATGTAGCCTGCTATCTGGGCTTTGGCTGCTGGCGTTGCTACCCTTCAAACACAGAGTGAGCCCTTTGAAAAATGGATTGCGGAAGAGATAAGAAATAATTTATGTTCCTATCACTGCCTCGCACAAATATGGTGGGGAATACTGTGCCAATAACTCCCACAAACTCAGAGAGGCACGCTATCTTTTACTGCACAAATTATTAACGGCGCTTGGGAGGAAGGGGAGAAGCTGTGCATTTTTTTGCTAGATAGACCTGGCTCATTGCTCGTTGAAGCTTTGAGTTCACCACAGAGCTTTACAGTCAAAGATTAGGTGTCCTGAACTGCTGAATGGGTTTAAACACAAAACCGGGCAAAGAATGATGTCAAATTGTAAATTTTTAAATTTTCAGCCACACCAAAATGAGGGAAAGTTTAATTTAGACTAAATGAGAGGCTGTAAACCAATATTTTCAGTGTGCGTGTGTGTGTGCACGCGTGCAGTGTCCATGTCTGTTTGTGTGAGCAGGGGATAGAGGGAGGAAGGGAGGGAGTCCAAAGGGGAGTGTTGAGGGAGGATACTCGGGGTCGGGTGTCCGTTCGCCTCTGTCGGCTGGCGTTGACAGCTACAGACGCTGGTCTAAAATGAGAATCCTCTTGGGCCGCCTGCCTGCCCATCCAGCAAGAAAATAAATCCCATGTGGAAGAGCCGCTGTGTGGGATCAGAGACAGCCGCCTGACCCCCCAGATCCACTGGGGGAGGCCAAGGGCGCCGGCACGACAGCATAACCCCCTCCCTCCCAACCCTTCTCCTCCCCTCTGGTTTAATGTTACGCTGCTTGCTTGCCAACTCTGAATTTCTGGAGCTACAGGACTGTGTTGGTCCCACACTAGTTCAGGTTTAATAAGATTTTGGGCGAGTTTTTTGGACGAGCATTTGAGTGAAGATTTTGCTTAAGGTGCAGGTTGTACCACAGAAATAGCAGAGATGTCCCCCAGTGGTTTCAGGTCTAAACAGAGTTAAAAATGTTTTGAAACTTTAAAAAGATGTGGAAGCACAAAGTGTCCACAAAAAAAAAAGAAAGAAAAAGTGCTGGTGAGCAATTAGAAAAATACACTTAGTTTAAGATTTTTTTTTTGTTCTGCTGTTTAGCACTGCCAGCAGATGGATGGTAATGAAATGTCAAATTTTGTGCTTCCCAAAGACTCCTGTCAGCTTTTCAATCCATATATTTCAACCTTCTCATTTCAGATGATTCTCCGTGTCTGCCAACATAGTCCACTCAAGGCCGCAAGCCTGAATCCCCTGAAACATTTTCTGATATTAAATTCCACAAATTCCAACTTTGGAGAGCTAAACTCCCTCCAGGACCCCCGAGAAGGTTCATGTCTAGATAAAATGAAAACAAGGTAGAACCATTTTAAAGGAGCAGACGTACTTCATAAGAGCTACAACAGAGGGTTGATCTGAAGGAATATTTACAGAAATTATGTAGAGCAGCAAAAGATTAAATGAACCACCATGGGTCAGGATCTAGTTTGTAGTGTGAGTGTAAGTTAGACATTTTCAATGGGGACAACGTTGTTAACAGCCCAGTATCACTGGGTGTTACATAGGTTGTCAATACTACAAGTTGCATGTAAAAATGATATATTTTAGTCCTATCCTTAATTCTGACCAAGTAAGTATTAATATCTAAACCAAACCAGCTGATGTTACGGTCAACCAGGTCAACTAAAGGCAACCAGGAGTTACATCTTAAAGTGTTGCATTAGCATCTTACCACAGTAACCTGTTAAACAGGGCCCATGAAGATGACGGCTATATCGTAAAAGGAATGAATGAAGCTGAGAAAAGGGTTTTAGTAAAGTATGGTCTTGCTGCTGATGCAACATTGGTCTTGAACTCACATCTCAAAAGCCCAGAGTTGAAAGCGCTGTGCTTACCTGCTCCATCCAACCACCTTTGGTAGAGATGGTACTTTACAGGATGGAATTATGAGTCACATTTAAGGGTATAATAGATGACAGATATGAATGTTTCAGCTAGAAGACTTGTTGGAATATATTTTGCTAAATGCAACTGATATGTCTTGTGTGGCTTATTAGATTATCATTGTGACATTTCGATAGACTTTCAATGTTTTTGTTTTTATAATGATACAGAAAGACTTTTCACTTGTAGTCGTTATTTATGAGTTGTAGTCGTGCAAAATGTGTGTTAGCCAAAACGACTCATGTCTCTGCGTGCCACAGTGGAATAAATATGACTTCCATTACTTCCGTTTGGTCTTCAGTCTGAACCTGAATACAAGCAATGAAGACAACACTTAAGATGTTACTAAATGAATAGACATCGAGATGAAGAAGATCAGAGGTGGGAAAGTGAAAGTTGAGCAATGTCTGAGGTGTCTTTGCAACAGTTTCCTTTCAATGCTAACGGAGGACTGCCACTGTCTTTCATCAGTGGTTTAAGCTAAACATGTTTTTTACAACAGTTATTATTGGTTATTTACATACAGCACATATTGTGGCTGTGTTGATAGGTGGGTTTTTAAAACTTGAATCAGTCAATAATGCCACCACAGAAGAATGAGTTGGTTTTGTTCAGAAGAGCGGCTATCTTCACCTGTAAGGAAAATTTGGGGTGAAAATTGTCACTAATTATACTTTAAGGTCCAGGGCCAACTGTGGCCTCTGGTACAAGGAGCACAGTATTGATTCTTATTCCAGTATACATGCTTGTGGAGGGAACTAAGCTATTGCACTTAGAAATTTGCTTTTGATTTTACAAAAAACCCATTTCGTATTATTTTATTATCATCTGATCATACTGTTTAACTAAACAGGACACTATGCAGCATAGATGGCGAACAACAATTCTAAAATTTTCAATGCAGAAATATACATTAATCATAGTTTTTGGCAACTGTATGAGACTTTACACACGTCCAACAGCATTTAGTTGCCCCAGGCAGGCGGACAGCTGTTAACTTTGAGCCCTGTAGTTTTATTGCCCCTAGGTGCTTTTATTATCATTTACTGTTATATTATTCCTAATTAAACAACAAAACTGTTTTCTCTTCACCCTGTCTTACCTTTAACTATTATAAAGGGATTTATAACCCCAGACAAAACAATATAGCCATCAAAATAATTTTCTCTTTTAACTGATCACCTGTTTTTACTTTTCTCCTCCCAAGTACTCTGCAACAACATGTTCTGACCCTCTTTAAAGTCCCCACACCTACATAACAATTGATATTAATGATCATAATGACATGAAAGGCACCACTGGATGAGAATGGTTTAGCTCTGTTCTTCATAGGTATCCAGTCCAGACAAGATTTTTATAGCATGATCAGTTCCCCTTGTTCTTTGAAATACTCAGCAGTTCTCCTTAAATCAGCGGCACCTGTACAAGTACAGCAGGAGCAGTGAAATATGTTGTGAAGCATGTTCTGATCATGACAACATGGACAGTATCCGCACCATGAAAATGACTTTATTGGTCATTTGTGCAACACACATATACCATGATCACAACTGACTTCTCCATTAAAATGTATCAAATTTAGCACAATGATACACCAATCAAACTTCATTTAATGAACACTACTGTGTACCATTCTGCCAAACTGTGTATAAATCTGCAAGCAACTAATACTAGGAAGATACACAACTGTAAGAGTCTGTTTATGTGAATTTGAGGAGATGAATAAAACCAATTGGCTGCCCTAACCACATGAGCAGTGAAGTCACAAGATGCTGGCTGTAACATGTGGACCATGTGTTTAATAGAGATTTATGGGTCTTTGTGTAACAGTGTGTGTTAACATGTGCAAGCTTTAATACACGTGGTATGATGAGAAAAACGACTCTTACGAAGAGTGGATTTAAATCTCTTCTGTGTCATTTTAAATGTTTCCTTAGGGCACTAGGTTAATCAAGGGGAAATATTAGTCTGCATTGAAGGGCAGATCTAAAAATAAT
>JAOXYM010000014.1:15928222-15956349 GCA_028567055.1 Leptatherina wallacei
TCTTCTTTAGTCAAATTCTAGTTTCACTTGACTGTCAATTACTGTTATCAATTTATCAAATGTTCCAAAAGATTCATATATGGTATTCATAGTATTATGTTCTTGACTAATTTTGACAATTGAACAGACTGTTGTGCAGGTGATGACATCTAGAATGAAATGATGCTGACATGTTTTGGAGAGAATAACTATTAGACTGAGAATCAACAATCAGGTTAAATTGTGCTAAATTTAGGCTAACTGTGCTAACTGTAATCATTTGCAAAAAGTTCTGAGAAATTGAGACATGTATTTGCAATTTTAGGAAATGAATGAGAAATACAACTGTGTTTTGAACAATTGCCAAATGGTTTGGAGGTTTTTACATGTAGTTATGAGAATGTAATTTCTGTTTCAAGAAATGAGCCAAACCTATGGAGAAAAACTATAATACAGCATTTTAACTTCTGATAGCAATAAAACTATTTTCGACGGCAGATTTTGTTGATGTCACTTTGTGTATCATTAAATAGGGATTATTTTCTGATTAATTCAGGTAACTATTTTAAATAAAAGGGATTTAGTCAGTGTCAAAAGTGTTGTTTTCATGGCTCATTATTGTTATTTAAATGCTTGGACGGCTTATTATAAGGTGACCCATATTGTTTTGAACAGTATTGAAAGTTGATGATGGATTTTTAGGCATAGCTCTGCATTTTCCTCTGCTGAATAAGCATAAACCATGTACAGGTTGAGGTACTGCCGGACAGTTAAATCAACCAAATAATTCTGAATACAATAAAATGGATATAGGAGTCCTTACAGGTGTCAGACCCTGTTGTAGCTCCTTGGTAACACATAGCAACTGGACTGTAGTTTGATGTTGTGGGAACTGTTTGTATCTGATACATTTGTAAACATATCTTATGAATAACATCTTCAGAACTTTTCATTCTTTAACAATTCCTGGTGAGGAATGATTAAAACGGACATTGACTCTTTGGTTGGAAATATGGAAATGAGCAGCATCGTCTCCAGAGTTTTGTCTTTCATCCCGCGCAACTTCCTCCCAGTGAGGACTTTGTGGCAGTGTAATTACTCCACCTTACTTCCTCCTTTTTCTCCTATCATAATTACTAAGGTCACTGTCACAATGAAACAAAGTTGTGGGTTGAATTAGCTGCTTGCACAAACAACACATTTGTTTATGGGTTTTTTTTTCTTTTTTCTTTTTTCATGGGAGGACAGTCTGAAGATTTCAGAGTCTTACTCAAGGGCAAAACAAAACCTTCTTTCGTTTGTTTTAGTTGGCCGTAGATAACAAGTTTTGATTGAGAAACGCTGACTGAGAGTCTGGATAATTACCTGGCAACCACCGTGGATTTTATAACTTACACCTGCTGACGTCTGCCTTTCAGCCTGAACCCTCTGGAAATAAAACTTCCCTGTACCTGTAATTACACTTTACTAGAACAAACATAAAGACAGGTTATTTGTCTTTAAATTAAGCCATTTGCCTCTTGATCACTTTTATGCAAATGTTTAATCTGTTTCTTCTTTCTTCTTCTTTTGTACAGTATGTATTATTGCAGTCTTTATGGATTAAATCCCACCAAATTGTAGAGTCTGATACCAGGGCTATTCTCTATAAGAGCCTTATTTCTGTAAATGTTTTAAACAAGGAGAAAAAATGCTGATGGAAATAAACATCACGTTGTTTTCAACTGTCATCCCATCTTGTATTATTTTATAAGCTACAGTGGAAGTTGCCACAGCTTTTTCCTATCCCTTTCAGCTATTTTTTACTTCAGTGAAATGCTGAGGCAGTGTGAGCTGTAGTGCTCATTGAGAAAAAAAAAAACCCTCATGCTAGTGTTTCTAGCAGGTTTATGCTGATAAAAAAGTTGTTTACTGAAATTAAAAGCTTAATATTTACTATTAGAATACTTATCATTTTCCATTTAAAACTTGTCGTTGCATAAAGACGATCATTTCTGTTTAACTTAGTTGTTTTATTCACTCTGCTCAAAAACCAGAGAGAGATGAACAACTATGGTATGTTTGTTAAATTTTACATCTTGTCCTCTGGATTTATTGGAAGACTGTGTCATTACCTTATGCCAGTCAGGGGTCATGGGCAGTGTGATGTCACTGGAGATGGCTCGCCACTAAAGCACTAATTAAGCAAGCCTGGAAGTTTTATAGCCTTTTCAAGAAGCTTTCCACTTCAAAACATGTTTGCATAAATTTACCATGATAACAGAGTCAGTCTGTTTTAGTAGTGGACTGGACGTTGGCTATCAAAAAGATGTTTATTGTGTCCACATAAAACAGTGTTTTGTCTTTCACCTGCCTGTCAAAACACAATATTAACAAAAAGATGGCCTGGAACGTTCCACCAGTTTAGTCTCACATTTGGCTCAGAGCATGAGGTTCATCATTTCCACACACACTGGCTATTATTCACCATTTCTTTTCAGATGGTATGCTGAAATTAGGTAACCATAAGGTTTTTGGCTTCTTTGTGAAACTCAGAGGAACTACATCATATAGCCTAAGGTATTTAAAAAAGTCCTTTTTCTGTCCAAACGTGCCTTAAAATTTAAAGGTCTCTCCAAATTAGAAAAATATGAACAAGAACAAGAGTAACTTAGGAAGTGTATGTCAGATGAGAAATCAGGAGTGAAACTAGTTATATATTCAGGAGAACTTCAATTCAACAGCGTGACTGGATATTCTATTTCCATTGTACTTTTCTTTCCTCCCATGGCTGCTTTATCGACCTGATGTCAACTTGTACAGCGGAGGAACAACAGGGAGAAGTGAAGCAGGGCTACTCTTACTTATTTATGTATCTATTTCTGTATTTATTCATTACCCCCTGTGCTTGCAGGGTTCCCAGTTGCAGGTTGCCTTCTGATTCAGCTGTGAGAAGCATGACAATTGTGTGGAAGCTGCTCACAGGAATCAGATTAAATATAAAGATGAAATGAAATGCATCCATATTCCTGCTTTACACTTGATGTATCCAAAAGTGCTGGTTTTCTTGGATGTATGCTTGTTGAGCTCTAGGAAAATGTTGACCATGTCCATACCTTGCTGTGTGCTGGTTGTTGAATATTACATCTTGCTTGGCAGTATTTGATTGCTGCTCTGGGCCACCTGCGCAGGTTTTAGCAGGGTGTGTTCAGGCTATTGTCTTGAGCAGATGAGGGTAGCAAACCTGCAAGCACCAGATGTTACACAGCAATCACAACCCATTTCCCTGTCTCATCTGTCTCTCTTTCTCCTCCTCCACCTTCGCTTCCCTGCCGTCTGTCTGTCAGCGCTTTCCCAGCGGTGGTGTGAGACATGGCGTCAGGGTGCCTGAGCCGCCAACTTCTGCCAGCTCACACTGTGACTTCCAGCTCTGTTGCTTCAGCTTTATGTGCCAATGCCACAGCAGGGGCACTACTGGGCATTTATACTGAGTGAACTCCCATTGCCATGCCAGCAGAAGACCCTTTTCATGTTATTTGGACTATTAGAATAGCAATGTGTACTAGATTGTAAAAGTTTCTAACTAAATGAATATTGCTCGAATATCGGCCATGTTTGGGACTTTTAATGCCAGATGAATAAAGAAAGAAATAAAGAAAATGAATCATCAGAAAGTTTGATATGATCAGTATCATTGGGCACCAGTCATATCTGTGACAGATTTTGGGTAATAACACATATTAGTTGCCCCAGTGTCTGAGGTCAGGGTGTCTGCTCTGAATCCGAAGGTGGAGGGGCAGTATTGACCAGTTTAGGGATGAGCTGAGGATGAGATGATTGTCTCCGGTGTGCACCTGGGTGATAAGAAGGCAGCTCATGTCCTTCTTAGCTATCAGGCCCAACAGTCACGATATAACCCCCCTGTATCCTCTCGGAGGCCCCCGTCCTTCCCAGCTAACTCTTAGGTGCTCCTCAGGGAGCGCTGACTCAGGTGACTGGGTTTTAAACATCGTGCCCAGCCCCCTCTCCGTCTTCCATAGCTTGAGTGTGACCTTGCCTCCACCCACAGGAAAGGGAGGAGGATTTGAGAGAGGGCAAGGGTGGGGATAGGACTAAGCCCTCATTAGCCCAAGCTGAAGCGGGACAGCTCAGGAGCAGTACGCTAATTACCCAACTAACAATGTCCTTGCCGTTCATGGCTTAGAGCGGACACTTCGCCACAGGATAATAAGCCCATCACCTCTCTGAGAAGTTCAGGAGGGCATTATCATGATCACTTTAAATGATGGACAGAGGGGGTGTTATAATGCAGCAAGCTGACTGATAGGTTTGGCTGCAGTTTCTTTTGCATCGTGTGTCTGAGCGGTGGTGTGTTTGCAGGAGTCACTGGGTGGCATAGATGCATTATTATATAACTTTTAACAGACCTTTCCAATATCTCATTTTCTTTTTGGAGAAAATCATTGGGCTTTCAGGCATAAATAGCTACCAATTTTAGCAAGTTACACATTAAAATAGAAGTCTATCATTAGTTTTCAGTTGCAGTCCAATCAAGCATCTCCTTGCCTAGCAACCAATGGGAACTGTTTTGTCTGGGACTTATTTCTGAGTCATTGGTTCTCTGTGACTGAGAGGTGACTGGTGAGGCCAGCATGAGGCCCTTAGCACTACCCTTCATCTTTTCTGAGGAAAACAGCTTGGCGACCGACAGCCTGACATTACAGCAGGAGCCTGTAATCATGGGACTGTAAAAACCCAAATCCAGCAGCCGCAAACAGTGTGGCCTCGTCACGGTGGTGGCAGTTAAGAACCATTCATCGCTTCTGTCCCATAAACTATGCTTGCCGTGTCATACCAGACCCCCTTTGCAGATGACTGTGCTTTCAGTAAAGTTGCCAGTTAAACCAATACATGTGATCCCTGCTCGTAGGAGAGTATGCTTGTCATGATGTCATGAAGCTGAAACGTATAAATGCTGCAAGTTTTAAGACAATACAACAGTGTAGATGAACCTTCACGTGCTTATTGGCTTTGGACCATTCTCCTTTATAAACTGCATGTCACAGTCTCATAACTGTGAATTATATTTAGACAATAAGTTGAGAAAAAATATTTGGCTTTATGGCTCTCCTATCATACACTACTCTGAGAACATTTGTATTTCACAGCTGCCATACACTCCCTTAAAATGCTAAGCACCTATTTCCCATCATTGTTCCTTTTTAAATGCGATCAGGATGGTAATCAGATTGCACATGAAACACCTGCATACACAGTTGTGTGGTTCCACTGGTGTGGGAGGTTTAGAAAGACAGAGGATGGAGAATTTGTAAGGACAGAGCGGCTCCAACCATATCTAGGGCTAATCTGTAAACCCTCATCCTGCTCCTTCTTTGAGTGCTGAAGGGCAGGACAGGGTTCTTGAGAGACTCTTATGGAATTTTTTGTAAGGGACATTTTGTTGAAGTGTTGAAAGAAAGACCTGGGGGATTGTAGTCAATTTCTTTAAAGCACAGATTTATTGTTATCTTCTAAATATTACACTTTCAATAACTATATAAGATCAGTTTAGGGCTGCTGGGGCTGTATTTTTGTCTGTCCTTTTATATAATTTAATTGTAATATTTAGCTTAAACAGCCATGTACAGCCACAGTTGAAAAGGAGTCATAATAAGATTTTAAGCTGCTAAACTACTTATGACTTGTGAATATGTTCATTAATACATCTTAGTGTGGAAGATGAGTAAGGATGAGACCCGAAAGTGCTGGATGCAGTAGTCTGTCAGAGTGTATTACACACCTCAGAGCTAAGAGCCAGTTGACAGGACAGGCACTTGTAGCTGCTGAGTCTATGTGAAGGAGTGCATTTTATAGAGATCAGGTCTGTCTAGATGGAGGATTTCTGTGGTAAGTTGGTGCAAAATGATTTCAGTTAATACATGAAGGCTTTTTTTTACATAGTGGTTTGGACTGCAAAGTGAATATGATTACCTTGTAGTTGCTTTTACATATCTTGTCTTTCCTGTGTGTGTTTGTTACAGTCGTGACAGTGACCTTTCCACAATTATCTCCAACCTGCACCACACCAGACAGCACGGCATGCCCGAAGGCCAGTCAGCTTCTGACCACAGCACCAGTACTGGACACACAGGTAGGATCCCTGTAATGCTCTGTGTGTGTGTGTGTGTGTGTGAGTGTGTGTGTGAGTGCGTGTGCGTGTGCGTTTAATGGTTTGTCAGCATGCAGGAATAGTGCAACTTCCGATTCCAAGAATTTTCTTTCTTCTTTTTCATCTAGACTGATGATATATGCCACCTTTACATCTGCTGCAACACATAAATGTTTCATTACCCATAATTAGCCGTAATTTGTGTGATTTGGGGAATTTAACACAAGCGTATTAGTCATTCCTAAAGGTCCCTCTCAAGTTGATTACTTAATGTTCTTCCCACATTCCCTGCCGCACTCCAGGATTTTTGTTAAACCCCCTGTTTTAAATTAACTCTGAATAAATAGCTTTGTTTGTCTTTAATCCAGTTTCATGTGAGCAGAGGAACCATAGTGTGCATGTGCTAAGCTAAGAGCTTTTCCTACAGCTTACCATTAGAACATAGACCTCATTTAATCACAGCTACTTGTCAAGAATCCTGTTTAAGGATATTCTGCAGCCATCTGTATATCACTATTCAGCAATCAAACCCAATATACTGAATGCTGCCACATTGGGTTAGTGCATATTTTCATGACATACATTATGTTAGGTGGTGCGGTGTATGATACCCAAATGATCAATAACATCAAGGCTACATAGTAATAAAATATCAGCAGTGATCCAAACAAAATTTTCACTTTATTGCATCAAAACCAGACAAGAAACCATTAATTTTGGTTTTAACCCTGAATTCACAACACTATCCAGTCCAATTACAGATAAACATGTATTTCTGTTTGCATAAAAGTATAATAATCATTATTCCAACTTTTTATCTATGTGAGATATTGAAAAAGTGTTGATTTAGACGAATTCATGACCTGAATTGAAAGCATCCATAAGATAACCCCTTTACCCTTAATTAATGATTGAGGTGAGCTCATTGTACCTTTGCTCAAAAGTTGCCCGAAGTTCGACCCTGTCCATTCTTATCCCATTAGCCAGAAACACAGCAAGTGGCATAATCACCCCAGACCCAACACCTCCATACCCTATCCCTGTGTGCTCACCTCCTCTGTCTGCCAGATTAATTGTCCATACGGTGCCTTTGATATCAGTTAGGGTGGGTGGAAGAGGAGGATGGTATTATAGACTGTTCAACAGCCAGCTTTGCCAGAGCCTTAGACCCCAGTTTGGGACAGATTTCCACCAATATTCCAGTCTAATCAGCTGCTAAACTTAATGGAAATTCAGAGCCTTGATTGTTCTTAATGTGGGAGGACCAGAGTGGATAGGGGTGGATGAGGGGGGTGGTAATGGGGGAGGGTATGAGCACAGTGTGGTCTACGCTATAAGGGGGGTCCAAGACCCTAAAATCTGTTAGTTTGAGCATTAAAGAGAGATTTAACATGCTGCCTAAGCGGCTCGCTTCGTGTCTTTAAACAAGTCCAATCCGATCAGCCATTGGCTCTAATTCTGTCTGCCAGTGAAAATAGACACACACTCATTCTCAAACACACAATTACACACAAATAACACATATTTATACAGAGGCATGCCTACGCAAACTCAACACAGGTTGAAATTTGCATCCAAACAATTAGGTGGGTGAAATGTGCATGAAGTACAGCAGTGGATAAATTTGACTCTGAGATGGATGAGACATTAAAATCAGCTTTCTGCATTCATAAAGTATGTATTCTGCTCTGTCGTTCAACCCTGCTATTTGACTTATCTTCCTGAAGTGTTTGCCAGTGAACTGTGGAGGCAGTGAAGAGTAGGGCAGGTGAGATATTAAGGAAAAATCTGAAATGTGAGAGACAGAGATATATTAATGGAGGAACCATTTGGAAATCAAGGCACAGAAGAGAGATAGATGAATGAATGCTGTAATAGTGTCAGAAGGGGGCAAGAAACAACTATGGCGGCAGATTGCTCTGTGTGTGAGTGTGTGTGTGTGTGTGTGTGTGTGTGTGTGTGTGTGTATGCGTGTGTGTGTATGCGTGTGTGTGTGTGTGTGTGTGTGGCGAGGGTCAGGAGCAAAGGGAAGCAGGCTTGCTGGGTTGTCTCTGTGCCGGAGTGGGCCGTTAATTAAATTTGAGGGATAGACAGGAGGGCTGCCTCCCTCCTTCTCTTCCGCGCTCCATCCCTCGCTCCCTCCCTCCATTGCCACTGGCGATTCAGAGGCTCTGTGATGGAAGAGGAGGGGGAGGTGGAGTTTTGCAGGGCGCCGACGCTGAGAGTCTGGCTGCCTGTGGAGACTGTAAACCGTGGCTCTGTGGTCAGACCGGAGACTCAAACAGGCAGATAAGGTGTTTTTGGGCCGCCACTCTCTCCCTCTCCTTTGCTCCTTACACTCAGATTCCCAGAGGCAGTTACAGCCTGTCGGCATGTGTGTGTGGCTGGGGGCTGCTGACTTGAGAACATTTTTGTGTGTGTCTGTGCATGCGCACCTTTCCGTCTGTGGTTCAAAAGCCCTGGTTTTAGATCCTTGCGTGTGAATCTGCAGTCTAACATGTTTGTGCAGGACTTCTTCTTTTAAACTAATTGTTAGTGAGGATGGCTTTTTAAAGTATTACCGGCTTATTATTACAAGATTTGCATAGAAAGGAAATAAACCAAAATAAATAAACCTTCTTGGATCAACTCTGATATGAGCTCTGTCTACAGAAGCAAACAGTTAAATATCATACATTTTTAAAAACATCGAACTGCTTAACAGGGATGTTATTACTCTGCCATAGTAAAGTTGCTGTCCCTTTTTTTTATCATCTCTACTATTTTTGGCTCCCTTTATCTTTCAATGTAAGGCTTTATTTGACATCCCTTTTCTGATTTTTTTTGTACATTTGACAACATTAATATTAGCTAACAATGGAGGAATGCAGCGCACACGATTGTATTTTCTTTAGATCCATCTTGTGAAATTGGGAAAATGTCACTACCCGTGGCATATAATTATTTGATGACGCTTTTAAAACATCAATAGCCTTTAATAATCTGTGAGTTTTGAGGTGTTTGACAGGAATATTGCACATATTCTGGCATTAGCCGTTACCTAGCAACAGTAGCTGTAAGCGGAAGAAGACGGATGAATGTCAGGATGACAGACTGAAAGCAATAAATGGAAGAATGACAGAAGACAGGAGAGAGTTGCATGATATAAACATTTATTTTGGAATTTATTCACTGCAAAAGTCTTCTTGTTTGATCTAAACTGCAATGAGGTCAGAAATGTTTATGTGTTCAAATGTTTCAAAGAGTAAGCCTATATCAAAAATATTTACATGTGTCTATCATTTCTGACCACTGCTAAAAAGAGATGAAAAGTTTGGGCTCTAGAACAAACACTTCAGGGAACATTTATTAAATTTCCACCACTGTTCAAGTGCAAATGCTTCTATACAAACGAGCATTTCTTTCAAGTCCAGACTCAAGCAACAGATGCAATGGAACTCATATGTATTAGAAAGTTTAGACATCTGTTCAATGGCTCTCTTTGACTTTTAATTACATTTTAAAATTTCTATAAAATACATTTACAAAAAAGATGACAAATGATGAGACTGCCAACAAAAACCATCGTAACAAAAAGAACAACTCTAACAAAATAGAAATATAAGTTTTTGAGTTGAAGTGATGGAACATACTGTACAAAGTTACTTTCATACAGTTTTACTGTTTTTTATTTGATCATAGTTATGCAGTCCCGTTTCCTAAGAAAGCCATAGCGTGCCAGACAAAGATATGAATAGTCATTAATCTAAAATCCAATTAAACTTTTCAGACCAGCACCACAGCATTATCCTACTATTCACTGGTGTAACTTTTACTATATGTTTTATCGGTGATGCTTTAAGCCTGTTACGATTAAAACAAAGTAACTAATGTCATGGATATCTGAGATTATTCAAAATAGGCCATTGTTACTGATGATGGAAACATCACTTGGCCACCAGTAGCTGTGTAGATGATTTCAGTGTGAGTGGACTTTCTGTTCCTGGCAGATGGCATTTATGATGAAAAAAAAGGTAAACTTTAAATGCCTGTAACATAACCACAATAAGCCACAGATTTTCATTTTAAGATCAGTCAATTTTGGACATTTCAGTCATCTCTGTCCATCTTATGTAACATTCCATCCTGTCTGAATTAGACATTAGAGGTGGTCTTTAGTGTTACTGTTTCATTTGCATGATGGTAGTGGTGCATCCTCTTCCCAGCATGATCAGAAGTGCCTCTTGCCCCAGCTCCATCAGCCACCCCTATCCATCCTTCTCCCCACCCCATCCTCCCTTTCCCAGCTGCATCGGCCCGTAAGCCAATCAATGGCAGGGCTTTCAGGGCCGGCGGAGGCCCCGGCGCACGGAGGGAGAATCAATAAGTTATTAGCACCATTCTGTCAGCTGTAATGTGGAGATTGATCGGGGGGCTGCGGCTGGCGGCCTACCCCACGTCCCCACCTGTCACGCCCCCGCCCCTCAGCTCCTCTCTCCACACGGTCCCCCCCCCGTCCCCGTCCCACCTCCCCGGCCTGATAAAGATGACAGATTAACGGAGTAAGGGAGGAATTAAGGAGTCTGGCTGTCTGAGCTGTCAACATGCTCCATGGGATGGAGAGAGGAGAGGAGGGCGGCTGAAGTTTGAGGGAGAAGAGGAAATCAGAAAAAAAACAGAGCGCTCTCCTGGCTGTTGCTTTGCCCCGGTGGCATCACTTGAAAGACGTTTAGGTCCTGCTGTTTCCTCTTTCTCTTTTCATCCCTCTGTTCTCATCCATCTCTCCTCACAGTGGGAGGAACAGAACATAAGGAGGAAGTACTAGCTAGGAGAAACTGAAGAAAAAGGCTTGAACATAGGGTTTTGAAAAAGTTACTCCCTAAACTGTGTTGTCTACGAATGGCAAAATATGGGCAAATATCACAGCTAAGAAGGCCTTTTTTGCACTCTAATAGCATTGTTTTGACAATGAAAATCACAGCCTTGAAACTGAATCAGAACGGCTGGTTCCACAACCACTAATTCCTTAGTAAAATTAACAAGCAGGTGATAGGAAAAGGCCTGGGGTCGCAAATTCAACTGTAAACGGAGTTAGTGGGAGTAAAAGGGTTTGCATAGACGCTAGCAAAGCTCGGGGTTTGGCATTAAAAGGGAGCGCCGGTGCTCTAAGAAGCCCCATTTAATTGGCTTTAAAAGCTTTCCGCCCTCAAATCTCTGGCCCTCGGGCACTCGCTCAGGAGACGCAGTGTCTTGAGTGAGGTCGGCTCAAGAGACGTCTCGAGTGTATATGTTTGATCATGAGAGGCTTTGGGTGTGGGTGTAAGCGTGTGTGTGTGTTTGGTAGAAGAGGGGGTTTAACTAATGGGGTTCACTAATAGGATAGATGGATGATTTTTTGAATGGGCAAGTGAAAGAAATGTACTGGATGTGGTTTGAAAATGAAAAGTAGAACAGAATGAGATCATAAAGGAGAGGACAGAGAAAGTAGACATTGGGAAAGGCATTCAGTGTGTCTATGCATGCTCTTGTCCATTAGTGCTCCTCCCTGGTCTGTCTCTTTTGGATGGTATAGGAAGTATATCTCCTTAGGACCTGAGAGGCAACATCAAACACTGGATCATTAGTGAACCTCCTTCCTTTCTCCCTTTCTTTCTGGTTCAGTCGGCCTCTCAGCAACACCAAAGCTCCTGTAGGAGCACAACAGAATCCTCTGAGTCTCGTCTAAATCGCTTTGTCTTTCCTTGCTTTCTGAGAAGTTTGAATAATCTATCTTAGTCAGTCACGTATGTTTATTATTTGAGATCTTACCGAAGCCCCTTTTTGGAGTGAACAGCAGGGAAAGTAAACAGAGTTAGTATAAAGAAGGTTCATGTAAGTTGTAAGTTGTCTAACCCATTTAATTGTTCAACTGGAAGCAGATTGAGAGGATACCATGAGACAAATCCAGCATTGATCCCAGCAATCATTATTTGTATTTTTTATTGATAACAAACACTGCATTGCTGCCTTTGACCAACATCCAGGAAGTCCTTATAATGTTCCTCCTCCAGCCTTATTATACATGAATATTACTGCCTTGTTTTGGTAGACATAAGAGCTGTGAACATATTGTAAACCCCCTGAAGATTGCAGACATTTATCTTGCCCACAGACAAGGTAAGATGGCTGAAATCAAGGAAACTTGCGCCTCGTGTAGCAGCCTTCAATTCTCCTTCAATAGATAATACATTAAAATATAATACAAGAAATGATATGATCATCACCAAACCCTGATTATACCTTGTTGAATTACATGAGTACGTCACTTTACCAATTAAGTATAAAAAGAAAAAACTAACAAAAAATCCAACTTGCATACAGAACAACCTTGAAAAAAAATCCCCTCCAGTATGGCAATTAAGCCCAAGATGCACTTCTGTTAACTCAAGTTTCACGCCATCTGCCATCAAGACTAATAGGTTGAGGGTTAAAGGGCAGACTCCAGAGTTGGACGCATGACAGAAAACGCCAAACTCTGTTGGTTTCACAGTCACAAAACGTAAAAAAAACAAAAAAAAACAACATCTTTTCATTTCTTTCTCTGAGCTGTTTACACATGCTGTGCAAATGATGAAAAATTGCTTTGTTGAATAGGAGAGTGAGCGAGAGAGGAACCGTTCTTGAAGGTGGAAAAAAAAAACTCCCCTATCCCTAAAAATATGCATTGAGAAGTGAGAAAGAAGAGAAGCAGTTGCTGTTGTGGCTCGGCTGTTTATGTTCAGGGAGAAACAGAAGAGTTGGAGAAAATCAGAGGTGCGTAAGACAGAAATAAGAAGAGATAGACGGAGCAATGACAAACAGCTCTTTCCTTCCTGCCAGCGTGATGCGCTCTGCATCCCCTCCCTTCGCTGATTAGGCCTGTATTGATTTGAGGCGTGTTTGAAGGGGTGGAGGCGAGGTGGTGGGGCGGGAAGGAAGAGAGAGATGAGAGGTGGGGGGGCTGCAGTCAGGGGGTTTCTGTAATTGTACACTAGATGCTCCTCTTTGGTGGCAGAGGTTGAGGCAGGGGGACAACAGGGAGGAGAAGAAGGAGGGTGTTAATGGGAGGAGAGAGGGAGAACTCCTGATGGGAGAAGGCTCAAACACAGCAAGAAGAGAGCAGAGGGAGTCAGGAACAGATGGAGAAATTAGTGTTTATTAGGGGAGGACATGAAAACACTAAAAAAACACATGATATAGCCATGAAGTCAGCTTTCAGAAACATATCCAGCAGAAAGGACAGGTGCTCATGTGTGCTTTAGTTCATTTTTAGGTATAAAACCTGGAAAAAGAGGAGAAAAAGAGACTGAGATTGGTGATAACACTTGAGGACAGACTGGATAGAGACGTTGGAGGAAACACAGGGAGACAGAGTCCGTGTCCCTCCTCAAACAGACAAACACACATGTGAATTAAATGGGCAGGTCTGTCATCCACACTGGTGCAGACTTCCTCCTCATTGCTGACAGAACAGGTACATCTCCACATGCCCATGGCTTGCTTTACCTGCTCTATTTTTTCTCTCTCCAACTATCACTTTCTTCTTTGCATTTCTAAAGCAACTTCCATGTATACAGGTACAAACAGAGCAGAATGGCAAAATCTGTCTCTTTTTCCCCCCTGACTGATCTTTCTCTCTATGTGTGTACATTTACAGATGACCTTCTAGGCAAAAGAAGAAGCTTCTCTCCAAACAGCAGCAGCGAGTGTCCCTCTGACAGCAAGAAATCACGCAGTGTATCTCCTAAAGGTAAGACTGACTAGTGTGATTATATGTTGTTACATACACAATTAGTTTTTTTTAGAGATGAAATGATTAAAATAGCAGCGATGACCGTGGTATTAAAATAAGAGAAATATGGAAAATGCATCTCATCCAAAGATGGAGAAAAAACATCTCTGCAGACCTGTGCTGAGCCCCACAGAGCGCCTCATGCAGAGCTGCACGTCAAGCATTGTGATTGGTTGATCCACTTTTCTGCTGGGAAGGGAGGCAGTTTGAAATGAAGAGAAACATGCAAAGGCTACAAGATATCTCTTTATGAACCCATTCTTGTTCTTTTTTTTTAAATGCATATAAATTACACAAAACACACAATAGCTTTTACATATAAAGCACTTATAAGTTTGAAGAGCTCTCATTCAAACTTTCTTTCAAAGATAAATAATGCACAGTATTAAGAGGTACATATTTTTATGGAAAGATGCACATTTTTTTGGATGTGTCTAAGAAATATAACCACTACATTAGGTTAAATTATGGCAAACCTTGACAGGAAGAAGTTTTGCAAAACAACACCCCTCTGTAGCGATGCAATCCCATCGCTGTCCTCTATTATTCATATCTCCCTTGTGTGGTGTGAAACCGGGCGCCCAGTGTGGGGCCGGTACCGCCACCGACTCTGTCCCTTTGGGCTCCTGTGGAAGACTTCTTGACTGATGCATTATATAGCAGGCAGAACCAACAGCAGCTCACCACACAATCAGTCCTATCTCTGCAAACAGCATGAACGCCCACAAACATCTTGTAATCTTACACGAAAAAGTCTAATGTGATGATAGTTAGATTTTGCGTAGACCTCAGCATGAACCCTGTTCTGACCTTTGGCCATTGGGTGACCTGTGACCCGCAGCAGCCCTGCCTGGAGCTTCTTTCTTTGTGTATAGAAGCACTCACTCCTGACCATTATCGTCTTACTCAGACACAACCCAGCTTCTGAAAGATGCATGGGTTTGTTATTAGTTGAGAGAGAGCCTCTGTGTTTAGAAGAGCGTGTGCGTGTCTGTGTACTCTGCATGAGCTTCCTTTTAAAGCAACTATGCTGTGTGTGATTTCATTTGGAATTTGTGTTTTCTCAGAGTATGTGTGTTTTTGCTTTTAAATGAAGCAACCACTGTATATACTTTGCATATATTCCTCTGTGGATGTATTTACATTAGGAGGAGCGATAAAGAAGACTGTGTTTGTGTGGGTTTGTGTGTGTGCAGCCTGCTGCTCACAGAAAAGCCATTTCAAAACACTGCTGATCCTGTGTCTTAACCTTGAGCTCTGTCCACACCCAAGGCCTGACTCGGCACCTGTATGTGTGTTTACTGTTTGTGTGTTATCTGTGCTGGTTACACCCCCCCCCCACCCCACCCCTCCACCCCCCTCCTCTGAGTCTGGCAACAGCCACTATCCTGTAATGACTAATACAGGTGGAGAAATAGACTATAAGAGAGCCTGAGAGAGTAGCGTATGGATGGAGCCAGAGAGATTGGATGCCGCTGTTTAAATGATGTCTGTTTTTCTTTTAGCTGCAAAGTCGGCACCAACTGCTGTGTTTAGAGAACAGGAAAACTTTAGACAAGTGCAGACTAGTTGCACACACATATACACACACAAACACATACACTTTAGGACCTTGGGTGGATTAGCAGGAGCTCGGCAGCGGAGACAGAGATGCTTGCGTGTTTGCTTCCTCCCTTACCACCTCCACCCCACCTCCACTCCTCAGCGCCACTCCTGCTCGCCTGCCCGGGGCCAGACTCAGGTTTCAATAAGGAGGAGGTGGTAAAAATAACCCCTGCTTTCCTCTGCTTCTCCCTCCTCCACCTCATCCTCTATCTCCCTCTTCTAACTCCTGAACCAGCTCCCAATATATCCCCCACCACCCTTACCTTAGATCATGTTACTATTGACAGAAAGGGGGAGGAGGGAGGTCAGAGAAACAGATTAAGTATGGGGACTGACAGCTAGATAGATATCATACACCACATCATTTAAACACCATGTGAATGCAACCCACATACTGTGTACACACATTTTACTCTTGTTTTTCCCCCACTCTTTATTATATACAATGAAAATACAGGATAGCACTGTTATTACAGAAAGGGTTGCGCTTTGAGTTCATTGGGGTCAGGCTCTTAACATTAACATTGCATGGCTGCATGTGTATAACTTCATGTGAAGAGGCTTCCATTTTCTTAATGAATAATCTGTGCAGATGCCTATGGTTGATATCAGCAAAAAGTTGTTGGTCAAAGTCAGCACTAGTTTCAAAAGTCTAAGACTGTGGGAGTATAAAATTATTTTATTTTCTAGTTCCTTGTTCCATGGCTACTGCATTTCCCTCTGATGTTTTGAGACAAGATTCTGCATAAGTTGTGATTTCAATCCTAAAAATAAACATTCCCTCTTCTTAGATTTTTTATGAAACTGTTTAGTATTGAACTTTTTCTAAGGAATTAATCTGTGTGTACTTCAAGATGACTTTAGCTCCATTTCCACCAAAAATAAATGGTACTGTTAGCTCCAGGGACTTTTTCCTAGGAACTGAAAGATTCCCTCAGACCGTGGTTGTCTGCATTTCCACTAATCCCAGGAAGATTAGGCAAATTAGTCTTGAAATCTGAGCTTCAGTAGACACAGAATGAGACACTATGGTGACTACAATAACTGAAACACACATGAATGGAAAAGTTTGAATATTGACTTTATAAATGGTAACCATAAATCTCACAGTACAGATTTTTAAATCCATGGTTCCTGTGTTGGAATGGAAGGGGATAAGGGAGTGCAAGAGTCCGTCATTGAAGTAAGTTGGATCAAGGTTGCGCAATATTGTGTTTTGCAATGACACTTCGATGTGTACGAACACAGTCACACCACACAACAAGACATGCCTGGTGAAATAAAATAACTCAAGCATGTTATGTTCCTTTTTTGCAGCCTGATACAAAACAAGAACAGATTAGTATGCGTTTTTCATGACTAAGAGAGTCTTTTATAATTTATAGCTGCGCATATAATTAACCAATGTGACCCCCCCCCCCCACCCCACCAAAAAAAAGTCACATAAATAATGAAACTCTTGTTCAGCATTTTAGAATGGTTTTCAATTTATATTCAGCTGCACTCCCCCCACAAGTTAGATTAATGTATTCTGAGTCAACTCTGAGTCAACTACGTCATTTTCTTTTAATTATTGTCATTTTTCAAATCACGATGAATGTTTATCAAAATTATAATATTTCATTATTAGGTTTTTCCAATGCAGCACAGCCCTAGCATCTTACTAGTATTCCAGGACTTGTTGTCCCATCCCTTCTTGAGTATAATGTCAAGGTTTGCCACAACAATAAGTCTATAAAGTCTACATTTTGTGATGCTTTAAGATTCTAATATTTAGTTCTTCAACAACAGATCTGTGGTTGATGGCAGCCGTTTGGGACCACTGATGGTTTGAAGCTTTGTATAGCTTTAAAGTCATGACTATTTTGGAGTGTGGATGTGGAGATATGCTGTAAAAAAGCAGTAACAAGTTAACAGTTCTACTCTCTCAAGTTAGTATCTATCTTCTAATGACTTGGATGTTGGCTGTCTCGCCTTACTTTTGCAGAAAACTCCCACAGCCCGGTGGTGGAAGCAGGCGGCAGCCACGGCCACATGAGCCCTGAGGAGCATTACAGGCGCATGATGTCAGCGCTCAGCGAGCAGGGGTCCTTTGAGGAGCAGCAGCAACGCATCTTCCAGCTAGCAAGCAGCATGGGTCTGCCCGGCCACGGTCAGTTTAAAGGCTCTGTGTTATGTGGACTGTGTATATGTTTACAAAATATACAGCATAAATACTTAAGTGAAAAATGTATTTTTAAACAGTTCTTTGCCAGTGAGAACTGATTCATGGAGGATCTAGATGTGCTTATTTATTTCAGAGTGACTTGAGATTTAATTATATTTCAGAGTAAATTGAGAATTATAAGAGCTTGAAGCTCTGTTTCTTTAAAAAAAGAGGGGGAAAAAGCCTCTTCTATCACTTGTCACCAAGTCACCGAGGTGTAGTGCTACTTTGTAACCGTGGAGTGTAGCTCTGTGTTCAGAGCACCATGTTAAGGTGTGCCACCCCGCTGCCATGGTAAAATCCCTGCCATGGAGACGGCTGACATTTCTATTTGCAGTGCTTGCCCACCCTGTGTCAAAGTGTCACTCCGGGTGATTTCTGACCACCCTGAGTCTCCGCTGTTAACAACACCCACATGCATTAACGCCATGATTGATCCGGGAACTCTCATTGGCTGCCTGCCAACCCTCTAAATCTCTCAACACCCAGGAAACCGCCAGTGTGTCACACATTTACTCAATTTCTGCAGACCTGAAATTTACTGGCTTTAGCTTGAGAATCGTAGTTTGATCGGAAGAGAAGAAAATGAGAAAAGTTTCCTCATTTAGGATTTTATAAGTTGGCATTATATTCATGTCACTCTTCCTGCCATTAAATGTGAACATTTCTCTCATATTTTTCTGGAGAATGTAAGATTAAGTCCTACCAGCTCTTATGAGCTCTTTCACAGTAGCATAAATCCAATCGATGCTCTGGCTGAATTGCAGTTTGAGCTACTTTGATTTTTATTTGATTAGTAATGATTTGTAATTGGCTGGAAATCTAAGGGCGAAGCTTATAAATGCTCTAATTGCCTTTTCCGCGAGTCTTAGAGGATTTACAGGCAAAATGCGGTACAATGTGAAGGTTTTATGACCGAAGGCTCGCTCCGATTGCTGGCTTATTTTCCCAGAAGCCTTGTTGGTTTTTAGGCAGGCACTGTGGCACAACACAGACATGCTTTCTCCTCTCCTTCTCTTCCATACTTCAAATCATATGGTAGTTTTCACTCTATCCTTTATTCTGCTCACATACACTCTTCTTCCAAGCCCCACTTAAAAGCTGTCTGTGTGCACGAGAAAAAGAAGCAAAGGTAAAGAGACACCAGGAATAGGGCTGAATAAAAAAGAAACTAGAGGGAGGAGTGGTCAAAGGAAACAAGGTGGGAACAGGGATGTGGATAAATAACTTCTCCTGCTGCAAGAAATCAAAAGAACTCAACAAAACCCATGCGTACAAGTTTATTTGTCACACGCTTAAAGACAACTTCCTGCCAAGATTTCCATATAGTGTCATGTAGTGTGTGTGTTTACATCCTGTCAGATCCTATAAGTATTGGAGGAGCCCTGTGCAGCACACCTGACAGCTTCCTCCAGATATCCACAGCCTGTTAGCAAATTTATTTATAAAACACGTTATAGCACTACCTCCGTATCTTCCCTTTCTTCAATTAACAGGTGGAGCTTGTTAAGAAAGTGACACTCTCACACACAGTGTAGGAGATGGGACCAGGGGAGGGGGGGGGGGGGTTGTTTTGTTTCTCAAGAGGCTGATGTGAATCTCTTCAGCGAAAGCCCCTTGACATTGACCTGGTGTCCAATGGGGCCCCCTGTAACCTTCCCATCCCTCCGCCCTTGGGCCCCTCATCTCCTCTATACATCTCTCTCACAAGCTTCTGCAACCATCCTCCCCCACCCCCTCCCCTCTTCCTCCTTTTCCTTAGCGCCAACTCTCCCTTTAGCCTTGGTCCCCGCAGAGCATCCTTTCATGTGTTTGAAGTGTAGGGCACAGAAAATGAAAGTGTGTGCGCGGCAAAGAGGTGGGGGTGAAGAGGATCTCTGTGTGCATGTGTCTGGGTCTGTGTGTGTGTGTGTGTGTAAGCGTGTAGGTGCAAGGTGTTGTTTAAGAGGCTCTCTCTGGACCTGATGGGCAAAAGAAGAGTTGGGAAAAGAGTCGGGGTGGGGGGGGGAGTTGAGGGGGTGGCAGGGTTGTAGAAATGGCCAGGAGGGCTTTCCCTCCCTCTCTATATGATGAAAGGAGGCTGAGGGAGAGGAGAAAGAAAATGAGAGGTGGGGGTAGAGATCCAGATGAAAGTGAGAGGTGGAGTAGGATGGAGGTGCATTTTGTTTTGTCCGCTGAAGTTCAGTTCTCACTGAAACATCTACAGCCTCTCTTTAGCATCATAAAAAAAAGGGAACTCGAAGATGTGATTAGACAAAGGACAAAAAAATTGCTACATATTTACAGCTACGTGAGTTTAGAAGACCAGCTAAATGCCACTTTCTGAAGAAGATGCATCATTTTCTGGTGTATGCGACACTTCAACGGCTGGATGTTGCCTTTTGTGTACCTGCTAGTCCATAAAATCCATCTCCAGGCGGGCCAAGCTGTATCGTCGCAGCACCCGCCTGCATTTTTGTGTTGAGGAAAACCCGGCTTAGCTGAGGGGATTTAGGCCTAATTCCAGGAATGATTATGGTGAGAAAATGGGAAGACACAAAAAAGGGATTGCAAACCGGGACTTCCCAAAATAACTCATGCAAAGTAAGAGGTATGAGAGTGTGATAGTGTTTGTGTGTCCTTAATTAGGATTCTTATTTGTAGTCAGAGGGACTCTCCTCGTGTCCCAACAGCTGCAGCACGAGACAAGAGTTTTAGAGGGGAAAATTCTGAATCCGTCTACCAGCTCCGTGCGCACAAACACACACAGAAGGGTAGAGCCCCGGGTGACCCTGCTCCTCTCAGTTCACATAAAAGAGAAGTAAAGGGAGGGAGAGAACAAAATATGGACCCACTGCTGCTATGGGGTTTTACAAGCCTGGGCTGAGTGAATAAAGAGAGGAATAACAGAAAAAATAGAGCAATTAAAAGGAGAGAAATTATCAGAAAAGTTTGCATGGGTTTGACAGGTATTGTTTTAATTTAAAGCAGCACTTCACCTGTTTTACTTGTCCAATTCTCGTTTTACTGTAACATGCACAATTAAAAACAAGTTTCTCTGTAGCCTACTGCTTTTATGACCTACTCTGAATGCCAGAAAAACACATTAAACAGTAATAGAATATTAGCACTATAATATACAAATTTAATAAAGACTATAAAGAAAAAAAAAACATTAGGTATTTGAACATATGTTCGAGTTCACTTTTTATTTTTTAGACTTTGACTTAAATTAGATAATCCCAACTTAGAGTTTGCAAACTTGCATTTTTAATTGAAAATATGATAAAAAATGAAATGATAAAATATTTGGTTTGTGGTCAATGTCAGTTTGGATGAAAGGAACAAGTCGCTTCAGTATTTCCTGGTTAAAGCCTTATCACAGAGAGAGGATGACTAAGGATCTAGTGTGCCAACTGTAAAAACTCTTTGTCTGGATTTATAAGGCAGAATTTTGTGAGCACTGTAATGATAAAAGTAACATTTTGGGAGGGCTGTGCCACATTGGAGCTAATGAATCAATGCCCTGCAACTTAAGAGGATACAAGTAAAATGGACATAAATATCTAGCAGTTTAAAAACACATCAAGCATTTATGAACCACAGCCAAATGCTGAGGGAGTAACACGTTAAACATCGTCCAAAAGCTTGTTGCCAATGTGGATTGAGCTAATGTCAGTATCTTCATGAGTCACCATGGCAACAGCTACATGGATATCCAGCTGTTTTCATCACTTTTTAGAGTCCCAAAAATGCTGCATGTGTTGTCACATTGGTGAAGATGTTTTTCTATTTTGTTCATGCGTTCAAAATAGCTTTGTATGTCTTTTCCTTTTTAAAGTCTCATGTCAAAAGTTAGCCGAGAAGCTGCAGCATGGTCAGCAAGCCTTTGCCTCAGCAGCATCGATTCTTTTTAAATTTGTTGCTTTGAGGAACCCAGACTTTGTGGAAGTGCCATATTAAAAATTGCTAAAGTGCCCCTTTAAACTTGGCCAGTCTTACAAAATAATTGGTGAGGTGGGACTGTGACCACAGAAAACCACAGAGGTCAACCGTTCCACCCTGTCACAATCGCACAACACAACCTGTGTGTTTGGGTGTGTGCTTAGGGGCTTCAGTTCCCTCTGATCCCTCCCTTATCTCTCACAACCCACCCTCACCTACCCCCCACTATACCCCTCTGTGCACAAACACACACACAAACACACACATACACACCCTTGTCTGCCGCCAGCCGAGTCCCCTGCGGCCTGGCGCAGCAAACAGATCGATACACCGGAGCTAGGCCGCATTAATATCTGTCGCTGCACCCCACCCCCACCCCGGCGCCCACTCAACTGCTTCAACACACACACAACACACAGTCAGGGATGTACACACAAGCACCTAAATCACGCAGACACACAGAAGCACACATCACACCCGAACCGGCGGCGGAAATGGCCCCTAGCTCCCGAGGGATCTGTCTAATTAAAAAAAGGGTGGTGGAGGGTCGGAGGAGTGCGTTGTGGTGGTGGGAGGGGAGGGTAGATAGATTGAGGCAGGGAGCGAGAGGGAGGAGAGAAAGAGCAGGATGGATTTTTCTCTCATTAGAAGCCATGTCTCCTGGTGTGGCCTGGCCTGGCTGATAATGATGAGTCCTTCTCCTATGAGGGTGAAAGGGAGGATGAAGGAAGGAAGAGGTGGAATGAGGCGAGTGGTTGAGGGCAGGAGGTGGAGGATGAGGGCAGGCAGAGATGGAGGGAGAAGGCATGATGACTGTGGTGGTGGAGGGGGTAAAAACACTGTATGCTTGATGTCAGAAGCTGCTTCTTGCTCATTTGTACAAAACACAGAGGGCACAGTTGGTTTTGAACAACTTTTCTTGGTATCTTGAGGTATTATTTTGGACTTTTATTTCCACAGATCCCTTCATGTATGTTCTCACATCTGCTCGCAGCTTCTCAGCTCAGTTCAAAATAAGTTTGAACACTATGTGCTGATATCATGTCTGTTCTTTTTCTTTATTCAGGGAGTTTAAACACTGAGATTACACAGATTGGGAAAATCATGACCAATATTTTCAGCATTAAAGCCGAATGAGAACAGTGGAGTTTTTAAAATGACTTATAGGGGCTTTTACGAGCTGTCTGCATTCTTAGCCTTTCCATCCATCACCGCAATAAATAATTTCAAAAAGTCTACTTATTATTTTATATTCTACTAAACCTGTAACACATCTAGCTAAGATATGGTGCACCAATAACAAGCTGTTGAACTTGTTATTGGCTGAATGTTTTTCTATAAATGTTCTGTTTCTATAAACTTGTTTTTGACTTCCCTTCAGCATTCTTTCTGTAAATGCATTATTTCTCTCTTTTTTCCCTCAACTATAAATCCATCATTTCTCATCGTGCCAACACTAAGTTCTCATCTCTCTTCCTCTGCTTTTAATTCAGACATGCTGCGTGCTCGTCAAGAAGCGTTGGCTGCAGCAGTGAGGAATCCAGGAGCCTTAGAAGCTCATCTGCCCTCAGCGGGCAGCTCTTCATCATCCAGCCAGAGACGCAAGCAGGGTCTGCCACAGCATCGGGACGCACATTACACCGACAGGTAAGAACCTGCCATGGTGCTGCTGAAGCCGCTTCCCTACTCTGCTTGCAATCCCAGCTTTGCTCGTCGTAAAAAAAGAGAAAAACAAATTCATACCGTACAAAAACTGAAAGAGTTAATCACCTGTCAGTTTGCATTAGCACACTGCTGCAGACTTCTTTTCATTCTTTCATTCATCCCTCGCTTCCTGAGCAGGATCTGATCTCACATTGAGTTTTTTCCAATGTGCTGCAGTGTGTGAGTGCATTTCCACATACATGTCTAAACCAAGGATCCAATAACCTCTTGGCTACCAGTGTGGAGTTGCACGCCTGCACGCCAGATCTTCCTCCCCCACTCCCCCCCCACCCTCCCCCCCACCCCTCCAGCTCTGGCCTGTGCGCCTCCCAAACAAAGCTGGGGGCAGCGGGAGTGGGCGGGTAATTGCTTGTCGATTATTTATGTGGCGCGGGGAGAGGCGGGGGATCGATAATGGGCCGGCGGTGCGGCAGCAGGGGGGTGTGTGTATGTGTGTGTGTTTGTGTGCGTGTGTGTGTGTGTGAGAGAGAGAGACAGAGAGGGGTTGGTGAGGGGGGGAAATAAGCAGGAAGCAGAGCGGTCAGGCGCTGTGTGATGCAGCTTTGGGAGACAGTGGGGGTGTATATATTTTGTGTGTTGAGGTGAGGAGGGGTTGTGGCGGGGGTGGGGGGTTGGGATGAGCGTTCATGTGTGTGTGTTTGTTTGCTCCATTTTTCAAGCTGGCGGTCTGCATGCGCGCTCATCTATGCGGACTGAATGTGGGTTTGTTTGTGTGAATATGTCTGCTAATTTGTGTGTGTGCGAGCGTGAGAGGCCAGTGGTTCAGTGTGAATGTACTCGGTGAGCCGTGGCAGTTCTCCCACAGCACACTGAGTAATTAGCCACACAGGACCTAGGAGAGTTAACCAGGCCTTGCCATCCATCCATCCATTTCTATCTCATTCTGTCCTCTTATCTCCCTGTGTGAGATCTTTAACCCTTTCACTCTCAATATGGGTTTTAAAGTAGAAAAAAGGGAGATTTAAGTGTGCAATTTTCAAGTGAAGAGAAAAAAAAGGGGAAAGAAAGAGTGATGTGAAGTCTGTACTCAGATGCACCTGTTTATGATCATGTGAGCATTATTATATAATGGTATGTAGAAAACAGTGGCAGCTGATGACTTCAAACTTGTGGAGGACAGGAGAAAACCATGCTATTAAACAACAATGTCCCCATATTACAGCTTCGTGGTTACATTTTTTGGGGGGGTTGGAATTCATTTAAGTCATTTTTATTTGAAGTATTTCCTAACAGGATTAAATAGTTGTCTTTAGTTTGGTTGTAAACTAATTTGTCTATGTTGCAGAGTCTCACTTCTAACCACAGTTCCAAAATTTCTAATACTATCAAGATATGTGATAGATGGCACATTTCTGTAGCTTAATCCTTGTTTTGCCCAACAGACTTCAGCACCCAAGTTTTTAACACTTGAGAGGTGTGTTCAGGCCAAACTAAGTTAATATTTTTCATTTGCATTCTTCTTTTTATCTGTCACCTGATGAAAATCATTATGAACAGAAAGTTTGCACATGGAGTCTGATATTTTTTGCGGATATTCCCAATATGAGGCTAAATGGGGCCATCAAGCAGGAACCTTTTCAGTGTAGTCCAATCTGGTGTCACAATCAAAAATGTTCCATCATCTGATAGAAGAGTTGCATAGGTTCCCCGATCGTTGGGCTAGTTACAGTCAGTTGTTGAGTTTAAAATCCTGCTGGCAGTGCTGGAATAAAACCTTAAAAAGATAAAAGTGTTTCTTTATGGTTACATTTATATTTGCATCCTTAATGGTGCAGCAAACATTAATTAATGTGTAAAGATAAAGCGGATTAAACACATTCATATGGGAGAGGGAAGTTGCTCCACATGTGTTATAATCTACGCTCCTATGCTTGTTTTTTTTGCTTTTGTTGTGTCTTGTCACTTGATCAAGTACCTTTCTGTCAGGTTCAATGTGTGTTTTGTTATGGAATGCCAAATGCTATCATTGTTTCTACCAAACAAATCTACCCACAGGTATTAATAAAGTAATCTTGAACCTTGCTCTTTGCTGTGGCAGCCAGTCTGCATCAGGTTGCTTTGTTAGTGGATGTAAAAACTTCCTGATTTTCTTTTTCTGAGTTAGCTATCTTCAGCTATAAAGCATCCCAAAAGAAGTAGGATAAGACCGGAATAAACTCTACTCTGGCTATTCTGAGCTAGAAAGATCTCTAAACTGCTTGATGGGCTCCAATATTAGAGTTTGCTTTTGGATTTGGCTTTGTTTTTTGTTTTAGACTAAGGTTGTTTCACTTTAGTGTGACACCCAAAGGTTGCATCCTATATTGGAATAAATTGAACTATAAAATATTTCATGCCGTAAATTTTTGTTAACCTCAACTGTGACTTTTCACTCGATTCAGCGACTCTCAGCTTGCAAAATAGTCCAAACTTAAATGTAGTTCAATGCGAGGTGGAAAGACTCCTAAGCCATCTTAGTTGTGGGTCCAGCCAACCCAAGTCCTCTCTCTGGGATGTCCCCAAGTCCAAACACACTTACTCTGTTAGCTTAACAGTCCTGGGCTGCTAACTATCCACCTTAACTTCATGATGAAATCTGGAAATGATCATGTCCCCAACACCACTGCTATATTTTGGTTAATTGATTATGGATGGCATCTTCTACTCTAAGTCCCCATTCTATTGGTTATATTGCATAATGTGTCCAAGACGTGTACACAGAACCTGTAGAAAAATAAGGCAAAATGAAAAAAATGAAAATAATTGTTCAGTAAAAACCAGCAATGATATGAAAGGAAGTGAGGAAGTTTCCCTCAAACGCTCTCCGGCTCACCTTTCCATCGACCCCTCATCATTGATTATCTGGGGCCCATTAGGGCCCATTGTTAAAAACAAATCATTAGGGCCGCTCGATGGGCTTAGAGCCTGGCGCTCCATTTGTCTGGCCTTAAATGGCACTAAGCTCACCAAGCATCTGCAAGGCAAATAGGGAAGGGATGGAAGGAAAGAGAAAGGAAGAGAAGGAGGAAGTAGAAAAATATGGAGGCTTAAAACGTGTATAAAGAAAAAAAGCAAAAGGGATGTCGAGGTGACAGTGGGAGAGAGAGAGAGAAAGAGTGAGAGAGAAAGAGAGAGAGATGAACTAAAATGGAGCGAGGAGATCGAGAGAGTGTGAGATAAGGGGAGGTGTGGGGGGGATTCAGGGAGTGACTGAGATAGAGGGAGGAAGAGAGCAAGCGTGGAGGGAGCCTCATCCATTTTAATGAGCTTCCTGTGTAAATGTGTTCCTGCGGAGAGGGAGCCGAAGGCGGCCGCGCAGCGCTCCTAATCCCCCCACGCTTCAGTCATTAAGGGCAGCCCCTCTCTCTCTCTCTCTCTCTCTCTCTCTCTCTCTCACATACACACACACACACATGCACACAAACAGCCTAGGCTGTTGCGGGACGGGGCCGCTGTCGCCACTCTGACAGGTCGCCACACACCAGTGAATTCCCCAGGAGCCCGCGGCCTCACTGTGGGCGCAGACAGACAGCATCCAGTGATAGAGTTTTGTGTTATTATGAGTCCACCTTGCATTTGTGATTCAGTTTTTTTTTCAGTCTCGTGCAAAAACAAGGTGAATGTTTTCGCCTCATCTTTTTATAGTCTGTCAGTGGTTTGCCAACAAAATGCACAGAAAGAGACCCAAAAAGAAAACCACACACGCGCGCGCGCGCACACACACACACACACGCACGCACACAGATAGATAGACATGCACCCAACACACACACCCAGACACATCCTCAGAGCAAAACGACTAATGTCTGCCACTCCTCCCTCAAAATTGCCTCCTATAAAAATGGAAGAGAGAGAGAGAACAAGGGGGGGGGGGGGGGGGGGCAGACGCACACTCTTTCTCTTCTCCCCCTCTCTTACCCGTGATTAGGCCTAATTATGGTGGCGCAGACGCCTGGCAGCCCTAGTCATGCAGCTTTAATTGACCGTTATTCATCTGCGGGCTAACGCTAGGAAAGGCGGTGCAGGGAGAGGGAAGAAAGAGGGAATATCAGAAAGGGTAGGGAGGGGGCGCGTTGTTGGGAGTTTGGCATGCAAGAGCAACGCTGGGGGTGGATGGGAGTTTTGCGGACGCAGTAGCGCATCCTGGTGGAACTGTGCGTCACAAAGCTAATTGCTAGCCCTGAGGGATTAGGCCAGGTGATTACACACTAGGCGGTGTAATTACATAAGCAGCGGCTAGCGGGGCCCCGGCTAGTGGCTCCAGGGTCACGCGCCACAGCCCTCACCCAAGATTAATTGGAGCTGCCACTGGAGTGCGAGGCACCGCCGGAGAGAGCGGTTATACGATTAGTATTAACATTTCAGCTGCGGAGGCGATCGATGATTGCACACACAGACGCACACACACGATCACCCTCTTAGTTCTGGCTCCACAGCCCCCCCCCTATCTCTTGCACATGTGCCCTCCCTCTTCGCATTTCCTCTCTCTCTCCCCCTCTCCGTTTAGAGAAGTGGGAGACATGCAGGCGCTAGCTAATTTGAACACAGTTGCAAAACAATATTTGCGGTTGCATGCGTCCCAGTGTTGGTTTTGACTTTGTTGTTTTCCTCAGCTTGTTTCCTCGTGTTTTCTTTTGTGCAGCGGCAGTCACACGCAGACTGAGCTTTGATTGGTGTGATAGCGGCAGTAGCAGCAGATCTGGTGTGTGTGTGTGTGTGTGTGTGTGTGTGTGTGTGTGTGTGTGTGTGTGTGTGTGTGTGTGTGTGTGTGT
>JAOXYM010000014.1:15956449-15974386 GCA_028567055.1 Leptatherina wallacei
GTGTGTGTGTGTGTGTGTGTGTGTGTGTGTGTGTGTGTGTGTGTGTGTGTGTGTGTGTGTGTGTGTGTGTGAGGAGGGGGGGACACAGGAGAGGCCAGAATAGAGAACTAGATTTGGGAACCCTCAGGACAGCTTTGGACAGGAGGCGGACAGCATCATCATCCACTCCTGGATCAAAACTTCACAAACTTTGACACCTGCAGGGGGTCAAGGTGCATATGCCTCACTCTGGTGACAGCTCAACCCCCCCCCCCTCCTGAAGAGAATGAGAGGAGGAAGGGTTACATCGTCCTTACAGAGGCAATGTAAGGGTGGGTGGGAGGGGGGAAAGACAGGACGAAGGGATTAAGAAGGGGAAGAAAAATACTTGAAGGCAAAAGAAATAATAGTGGAGGGGGAGAAAAAAATAGTGACCACGACAGAGTTTTTCAGAGGTCACAAAGAAGTATAGAGATGGGAGTAAAGACCACAAAAAAGATGGTTAAGACAGAAAGACAAAGAGAAAGGTGAGAGGCACCTTTCCCCCTCGAGGAGGACAAAAGATGGAGCCAATAATGGAGAGGCCCTTTGAGAAGCAGAGGTTGCAGGATGCTCCATCTTTTCAATACAGCCGAGAGGGTGAGCGGGAGGGAGACGGACAGAAGAGAGGAGGGATGAGTGTTAATTAGAAGGTCCTTCAGCCCATGGCCCCGGTCAAGACGCAGAGGCCGCCCCAGCTGTCGGAGCATGACACACTGGCATTGTGCATTCAGCCTTCATTATGTGTGTGGGTCTGGGATTGTGTGTGTGAGAGAGAGAGGCGACAGGGGAAGGAAAGGCTGCAGTCCAGGGTACAGCAATGGCCAGCGGCGCTTGCTGCAGCGTGACAAGACTGATGAGGCGCTGGGGCGACATGGGGGCCTCCAGAGCACCACTGATAAAAATACACTGCATACAATGGTGTTGCAGTCAACACAAAGATACAGCTGCGATGTGCTGAGAACAAAAAAATTATGTTAAGGGGAAACTATTCCATATGTGGAGTCACAACGACTAAAATCCAAGTTTTAATGTTGTTTTGTTTATATTCATATCCTCAGAGAACTGACCCATCCTCCACCCCTCCTTTCTCCGCCAACTGCTCCTCACATCGCCTTAGGACCTCACCTGCGGCCTCCATTCTTGGGCATGCCCTCTGCTCTTTGCCAGGCCCCAGGTGAGTCTTCATTAATGCTAAGGATTTAGTGAATTATACCTCTATGCTAATATGAAAGAAACGCTCAGAAGCTCTGTGTCAAATCAAAAAATGTCTATTAATATTTAAATCTAAAAAAAAAGGGGTCCCGACTTTTAAAATTGTGTTCTGGTAAACTGAGAAGGATTTTCACACTTTGTTCCAGCAGAGTATCTTGGTCACCTTTTGATACATTTGCTCACAGATGTGTATATTTTCCTTCATTTCTGGCAGCAGTGGCAGAATTAAGCTTCTCTATTTAAGTAACAGGATGAACACAGCAAGATAAAAATATTATCTGCAAATTGTAACATAAAAAGTGCATTTGTATAAACAACTTTTAAAGATAAAAATCATATAAAGGTGTCAAGTAATTATTCTCATGTCGAAAGAACAGTAAAGATCAAGTGAAAGTGCTTAATTAAGTTTTCTTAGTTACTTTCCACCTGTCATTTTCTCACATGGTGGGACTACACGTCATGGGGTATTTTGTTTGTTTCTTGAACAGGTTATGGTTTCCTCCAACCAGCTCAAGCAGAGATTTTTGCCCGACAACAGGAGCTCTTGAGGAAGCAGAATCTGGCCAGGTGTGTATTGGAATATTTAATAATGAGCTAATTATGAAACAGCTAGAATTATTGTTGTCAGAAGAGAAGATCAGGGTATGGGGGAAACTCAACAGTTTCTAGTTAACAAATGGATTTCGTTGTTAAATGCTTTTATGTTTCACTGCCTCAGACTTGAGATGTCCGCAGAGCTGCTGAGACAGAAGGAGTTGGAGACTCTCCACCAGCGACAGCAGCAACATCGTCTCCTGGGCTCCGATCCTCTGGGAGCTCTGCCTCCTGGCCTGCCCCCTGACCATCCAGCCCTGCGGAGTCTCCACGACATCCCAGAGGGACATCCTCTTCGTGAAGAGCTGGTCCGCCGATCAAATGCAATGTTGGTGCTTCGCCATGGGGCTGCTACACCCCTCCTAGCCCTCAACCAGCAGCAGCAACAACCGGTGGCGTCCTCCACACCCAAAGAGACTCAGGCACAGAGCTCCACTGCTGGGCCAGACGCTGAATCTAGAAAAGCAGCTCGCAGGGAACCCCAGACACAGCTCCGTGCTGGGGATTACAGAGGGGGAAGAGAGGACAGAGGAAGGGAGGGAGACATGGAGGTGCACGATGAGGACATGAAGGACTCAGACAGTGAGACAGAGATGTGCGAAGAGAGGCGGGAAGTTGCTGGTGCAAAGCCGAGCAGTAAACCCAGGGACAGGGAGAGAAACCGGGGCAAAGAGACTGGGAGCAAAGGAGGATGTGATGGTGCCAAGGAGACAGGAGAGAGCTCCGGCAGGCTGAGCGCTCCTTGTAGTTCAGCAGGTACAGAGTCACCCAGCCGCCACCTTTTCACCCCTGGACTGGGCAAGGCTGATCTCAAATACCACCTACCGCCAGGATTCATGCCTCCGCTGCCTGCTCTTCACGCCCAGTCACTGCCCTTTGGATTCCCCTACGCCAGCCCTTACTTTCACACGGGTGAGACACTCAGACACACACACAAAGCTTAGAACTGACATGTGAAACCCATTAGCGTCACTCTGTGTATGCATGTCTCCAGTGTGGAGACCCGTCCTTGTTAGGGGCCCTGCCTCTGACCCCAGTGTGACCCAAAGGCACACTACCAGCAGCATAACCACGAAGGCAGGATGGGGGAAGGGTTGTTCATTCACACACATACAGTACACACGCTTGTGTTTATGTGGTGTGTTCCCTGAAGTTAAGGGAAGAATCCTTAATGGTTGGTGTTTCTAGAATCATGAGCAGTTTAATGACAAAAGATTTGGATTCAATAAGTTGAAATAAACCATTTATTTACCTGTAAATAAAACAATACCATCATTTGTTGATGATCAATAAATAGTTCTTAATGATTTAGGGAACAAAAATACCAACTATCCACTTATTGCATCATCTCAGACTAAGATATATGTTGTATTGTTTCCCTTCACAGCTTTGCTTAACTAGCATTTCCTGAGCAATCACTAAGAACACATTTTTATTGATCTTCAGTGAATCTGCATCAATTAATCTACTCTTAAATCCACCGGTTCATCTCATTAATGAGCTTTTAATTCAAACTTACCACAGCCTAACACGATTAGCCGTTTTTTTAGGAAGCAGCCTCAAAGAAAAAGAAAAAATATAGAAATCACTCAGAGGCTTTGTACCCACTGTATATTTATATTGACACATCATTTTCACCCGCTGCTGCTTTTTTCAGGCTCTTTGGGAGGTCTTTTCATGGATGGGGAGGACTCAGCCACAGCCAACCCTGTGGAGGACATCAGCAAGTGGAGTGTGGAGGATGTGTGCGGCTTCATAAGCAGCCTGGCTGGATGTGCTGAATACACACAGGTGAGAGTACAGGGAGAGGGAGGACAGAGAGAGAGAAGGGGATGAAGGCCAGGGGCAGGCTGACTATTAACCATAGAAGAAGAGTAGTGACAAAGAAATGATGTATACTCAAAAACGACTGTATTGTTAAGGGGATATAAATCTGCTTAGATAGAAGAACTAAACCTAAAGTTTTAATGTGAATGTGTGTGGATGGTCACATTCAGAGTTTTTAAGCCAGATTTGTGGGCTTTGTGTGAATGAACGCGAGTTAGCACTGCATGCAAGTTGTGTACATGTATAGCTTGTGTGAATGAAATGTGTAAAGCCATATAATGATCAGAATGAACCATTCAACATTTGGGGAAGTCATCAGTTCATTTTTTATTCAAACTTAAATATAAAATGGTTGCTTCCTGGATAGAAGTGTTTTCAGTATGTGGGACTAAAATGTCCATGTTTTAAGTAAAAATTGATTTGATTGGTTCAGCACAAGCTATCAAAGCTTCAATCATCATTGATATAGACATATTATGCCTTTATATTTAAGAAAGAAAACCTTCCCAGTGTGAAATTCCCTCTTATTAGCTTTAGATTAAATGAAACCGGGGAGAAAAAGTCTTCTCCAAAGCCAGTGTGGACAATTATCAGCGGACAGCTATATTTCCATCATTAGAGCACACTTGGATCAAGCATATGGTAAATTTACTGATGAGGATTTCACATTTTTGGAATAGAGACATTGTTCTGTAGTCAGTGAGAGTGTGCGTGTGCGCGTGTGTGTGTTGGGGCTGTAGCTGAAGCGGCTGTGTCTCTGCCAGGTGTTTCGGGAGCAGGCCATTGATGGAGAGACATTACCGATGCTCACTGAGGAGCACCTGCTCAACACCATGGGACTAAAGCTGGGGCCTGCGCTCAAGATCCGCTCACAGGTACACACACTGCAGACCTGTGTGTGTTTTTGTGTGACTGAGTGGAGTTGTGCGTTTTTTAATGTGTTTCTGTCCTTAGGACCAGGGCAATCTACTAGCATAGTGTAGCATAGCCGATTCCCCTAAACTAGCCTGCCCCCACAGACTGCAGCTTCTCTTCTCTCTCTCTCTAACAGTAACACATTAGCCCGCTGCACAAATCTCAATAGGCTGTCCTGACAGTCATATGGTCTCTTCTCATGTCCTCAGGTGGCACGTCGTGTTGGCAGGCTTTTCTACATGACAGGATTCCCACTGACGTTCCCGTTTACACCTTCTGCTGCCCTGCGCCCTCCGGAGCGGGATCGGGACCCCCTGACCACACCATCTGACACCCCCCTGCCCCTCTCTCTGTCTCTCCTGCACCGACCCATCTCCACCAGCAGCAGTTCCTCTCCGTACAGCGGCCCCACCCCAGGATGCTCCTCCCCCAAACAGGAAAATGGTAATGGCTCCGCAGTAGTGGGAAGATACGAGGCCAAAACTCCCTCATAAGAGTGAACAGGCAAAGGGGTGTGAAGGGAGAAGCTGTCAACCATATCCCTGAGAGGGTCACTTCAGAACCCTTCCTAACCTTGAGACCTTTAAGTTTAAATTTAAGAGAAAATATTGGACTGGAATAAGAAACTATTGGACAGTCTCTGCAGTAGCTGGAGCTGAGCAGAATCCAAAGAAATTGAGCTGGAAGGGAGAAACGTGAACTGACAGAGGAACAGAGAAGGAGAAAAAGGAGGAAAAGGAGACAGCTGGTCACAGACTGCCTGCCAAAAAAAAGGAGCTGAGTCCTGCCACAAATGCGACATTCTTGCAAGTCAGACAGACGCTGGCGGAAACTCTTCCTTCCTTCCTGGGCAGGAGGAAACTCTTCTCACTTACTTTCTTTCTCTCGTCTCCATCTCTAACTGCGCTCACCACAAGCCGTACAGAGCCCAGAAATTAAAGAGGGACGCGTCTCCCCTCTTTTCTCTCCCTCCCTTCTTTCTTCTCGACTATTTCCCAAGGCCAAACGGCAGCGTGGCGCTGTCTTTATAGAGGCTGGAGTTGAAACACATGCTGGGCAGCACTAGATCTGACCAGCTCTTTCTTATATCACTGCAACTATGCATTCCACTGTCCTGATACCAAAGATGACCGGATGTGTGGAATTGGAACCTTGTTTCACAATGTGTCTGTTTCTTTTTGCATTAATGGTCTCAGAGAAAGACTGGTCCAACAGGGAAATGCTAGGCTAGTGCCTCACACGATGGACTTGTATTTGAGATGATACAGGTAGAGCGGTCATTTACTGGCATACAAAAAGCTGTACAACTATCAGTAAGGGGGTGGGAGGGGTGGGGGGGCTGCAGCTTGTCATTGTACACTTGTGTTGACTACTGTGGGAGGTAGGGCAAACATGCAAAATTGTACAGAATCACGCTTAAGATGAAAATATTCTGATGGTTACATACGTGGTACTTTGACTTTTTGTTAAATGTAGTTGCACGAATAAGGATTTCTTTACTGAAAAATGTGACTTGCTGAACTTTGGTGGTACTTTTGTTCATAATTTTTTTTAAAAAGTGTATTAAAAAAAAAAAAAAAAAAAAGACGCTTCAATCTCAAATGCTACTCCAGCATATAAATATGAGGACAAAAATATTTATAGGACTTTTGATGTAGTAGATAAAGCAGATTAAGATATGTATTAAATTTAGCCCTTAACTCGATTCCAAAGATACTTTCACTTTGTTTTCTCTTGGTTGCAGGGAAAAGTAAAGGCACAAAGCTCTTAATGCAAATGTTTTGAATTTGTTATGAATTTTTTTTTTTTAAACTACGTAAGCAATGAATTAAAAATGGTCTCTAGATTTCCCTTCAAAGTTTTGTCTTCATCCTATTTTTCTATTCACCACACAGGTGAAATAAATCCTAAAGAAATAACTCTGCCGTCTCTTTTCTTTCATCCGTTTGCGTGCTTTCATCAGACAATGTACAAATGGCTTTTCCTCTTCAGGTGTCTGTGGTTCTTCTATAAAAATGTGCAGAGGAGGGGGATTTTGTGGTCTCCTGGCGTGTGTGGAGGAGGAGGAGGATGTGACCCTTGAGGGGCACAGTTCAGGTCAACACCAGCTGTTGGAGTGTGAGGTTCAGCCGCAGGCCAAGGCCTCCCTGCCTGTGGGGGCCAACCTGACCCTCCTCGTATACCCCCACAGGGACAAAACCAGAAGCAACCCTCACTCACACTCACCTTCCTCCTTCAAAGCGCTAAACTCTGCATGCTCTGCTGAGACCTCCCTTTGCTTCAGGGGAGCTTCTGCACCTGAAGGTTCTGAATTTATAACAAAAACAAACAAAAAAGAAGAAGAAAAAAAAAGTGTGACAAGACAAATGTTTTTCTTCAATTTGATATCCGTTAGTGGTTTTTAAAATCATGTTCAACAAGTAATTCCCCTTGTGTTGTGCACTAGTAAAATATACGCAATGATCAACTGCCCAAGAAAAGCCACAATCACTTTCAGTTCAGTTGTGAATTCCATTAAAAGGTGCAGATGTGTTAAGAAAGAAAGAAGTTTGAGTAGAAATGCTGTCTGAGCATGTAAATGCAGAGACAGAAAAGACAGTGGTCTAAGCAGGGGGTGGGTGAGGAACTGGCACTGAAATAAACCAGCCTGTGTTGCTCCTCTACCACCTGGGCAGAGTTTTGGCACAGCATCAGACACCACCCTGCCAGCCTGGCACAGCATTGCTGCCTCGGGGTTCAACACCCGCCTCTGTGCCCATCCTCTTGGCCTGGCTCGGCCTGGCTCAGCCAGGCGCAGAGCTTCCTCCAAATAGCCAGCTCTTACAAAGCCTGAGGGTACCTACAGGTGTGCACATGTACAGAGGACACAAATTTCATGTTTCTGGTGCACTTGTGGGTTTGCATGCATGTGCACACAGCAATTAATCAGTATCATGGAAGGGGGGGGGTGGGGGTAAATCAAGGCGACACAATGTAGATTCCTTAAGTTGTTTTTAAGTTTCAATGCCATATAAAATTACATGATCTTATTTCTGCTGTACATGTGAACCAATACAAGCTTCTATAGCAAAGATCCAAAAGTCCCAAAAATAGCTGAAGTATGAATGTTGGGGGGGGGGGGGGGGGCATGGACAAGCTCCATGAAAATCAGTCATCGTCAGACAGCTGAAGGTCTTCCACCACATCCTCATCTCCCTCGGCCAGCTTTATCAGAACATCAGAGGCCAGGGGCTGAGGAGCACTGGAGACCTTTTCATCCCCTTCCTCCTCATCCTCATCTCCTAGAAAATAGACAAGAAGAATTTCAACCTCACACTTTTACATCAGAAAGCAGAAAAGATAATCTTTTTCAGTGCAGTTTTGGGCAGTACTGTAAAATATGTAAATGATTTATTTTATATTAATCAGCACTTTTTTTTTTTAACTTTTGTTTAATTCATCATTCATTTTCTAAATTTGCCTCCATTCACGTGAAAGGTTCTAGTTGACAAAAAGGTTAAAAAAAAAGAAACTAAAAAGGTTAATCATGCCTACAGAAAAACTACACTTGAACTGCCTTAACGCCTGCCTGAACGTGTGTGGTCCAGGCTTTTCTTCCTTTACTTAATGACATCACCATGAAGCACATTTGCCTGATTGGATGGGCACATTTCAAACAAAGAAAGAGTAGCTGTTTTGTGCACCTTCATATTTGATCAATCAGAGTAATCTGGGGTTTCTAGGAGGTGTCTCTTAAAAAGACAGAAGCTAAAACTGAGCATTTCAGACAGTGTGATAAGTGATGTAGTATAGTTGAATAAGGGGAGGATAAAGACTCCACTTCCTGAAATGACAGGGTTATTATTTGTATTTTACTTGACTTTTCCGCTTAAAACCTTCTTGTTCAGTTTTAACATTGCATTTGATTTTGTGCAGAAGTACCCTGGCCTTTTTATCTGAACACGGTCCATACATGCACCGAAGCATGTCTAGCACTGGGTAGTGAGAAAACATTTAAGATGTTCTCTTTCTCCCAAATTCACTGCATGTCATCTTTAAGCCAACTGAAAGATTGTCAGTTGATGCTGTGGTTATAAAAATCAGGATTTTATTAGTCTGGAAAGACTTTATGCAACAGTCTCAATGGATAGCCTTTCAATACATTTTTCGTACTTTGATTTCTTACAATATGGGTTGGACTGAAATAAAATTGCATGCAATTTTAAAAGACTGATTTTGGTCTGACTAATCATTTTTTCTTCAAATGACATGTAAATGCATTTATACCACTTGTCAGATTTATTACTCATTCTGTTCAGCTTTTGGTATGAAAAACTGATATTACAGCTCCACTTAAAATCATGCTTAAAATGAGATCCTCCAATGTATTTAAAACAAAGCTAATTATTCCTATTCTGTCCATTTGTAAAGTAATAAAATAATGTAAACTAGAAGCACTCAGAGAGTGCAGACCTCTGCCAAGCCATAGAGTCAGTCACCTGAGAAAAAAACCCCAAAAGTACAAACAGCACATCCAGACCCCCTATAATTTTAACTTTCGAGATCACCAAATCCAGAATATCAACATGATCCGTGATCAGATAGTAGCATCTACCATGATGTCATCTTGTAATTTTCTATTTTTGCCAATGATTCTGGGCATTATCTGTAGAGTTAGAAGCTGTAATGGCTAAAAAGTCCCCATCTCCCCATAGTAAAGAATCCTTGAAAAAAAATTCCTGGATCCAGATCACCCCCAATATCTGATCAGCTGTTTCTTATTACATTTCAGAGATTTCCGGAAAAGTTAATCAAATCTGTCCATTACTTTTTGAGTTATGTTGCTAACAGACAGACAGACAGACAAATGTACGCCGCCGAAAACATAACCTCTGCACCTTGGGCAGAGGTAATAATAAGTTTCAGTAATTGAATTACATGGCTAGGATTTCCATACCAATAAGTTCTGGTTGCACTTAAACACAATAATGTTATACTGGACCAAATAAATATTTCCATTATCAATGAATCTGGTCTTTTTTTTTCTTGAATGCTATTAATAAGACTAGGAAACAGAGACAATTGTGTCTTAAAGTTGCTCCTGAGTTTTAAAGGACCTTTTTTTAATTATTTGTTTTGTTTAATCAATGATTAAAAAACTCTGGACATGCAAGTAATAGTAAGCAACCCAAGACAATCCTCGTATTTCAGAACCCAATGTCAAATGAAACCTGGCTTATGCTTAAAACATTATTAAACATAAGCTTTGATCATTAATACCAGCCCATAAGTGGTGCTCTGTCTGTGTAGTTTTTTTTCACATCTAATGTAAAACTGTTAGGAAATCTAAATTGTCTGGAAACTACTGGTTTGTTTCTGTTCGAATACTGATGATATACCGACCTGAATCTCCTTCCTCCATCCCCTCGTCATCACTCAAGTCAGACACATCTTCAAGATCATCGTCGTCTGATCCAGTGCTTCTCTTCTTACCTGAGAAGAAACAGAGTAAAACATCACACCTTACTGATTTTTGTCTAGTGTTACATTCTTCAGATATTCCTAAGTTTGCACTGGTGCATCGCTGACGTCTTTAGACTTTAGAGACGTGGATATGTGGGCCAGGTATCAGAGGCAGCTGGAAGTGTCTATTTCCTCCTGAGATGGAACTGAGAGTCGATTACAGGCGCCGCTGCTGCTGCACAAACACCCATGACAGTTTACTACTGGCAATTTCAGACATCTTATGCTCACGGCCTAAATATAGCAAATGGAGATAGCAGGCAGGTTCCAGAGCTGCAATGATGATGGCAGAATTGGTGTGTGCTGGAGAGAAGTTGGGAGTTTGTCTGAACTTGTGTTGTGCTATCCTCGGAGTAGTGCAAAAGTCTGTGTGTGTGTGTTGTATAGCCAAAGGGACAACTGGGGTCCAAAGGCTTTGAAGTTGAGACGTGATGAGAGGCTGACGGCGTGATGGAAGAGAGGCAAAGCAGAGCTACTTCCTCTGTGTGCAACCCTGCTAACACACACACATACATACAGCTTAAAGTAAGTGCACATGCACACACAAAGAAGTAAACAACATCTATTAAAACATCAGGTACTTCTCCTCCCATCTGAATTTAAGAGAACAAACATACGTTCGCTAGCTTCCACTCTTTGTAGCTCACATGGTACAAGCAGATTTTCGCTGTGCCTCTGAGTTGCCCCTAAATGACCTAGATGACTTATTACCACCACATGGACACCACAAACACACACTCATCAATCTAAATAAGCGGCCCCCTCCTATCAGACTCCCCCTCTTTCCGGCAGCGTGTGACACCACAAACAGCTTTGGTGAGCTGCCCAAAAGCTTTTGGCTCTTCAGGACTGGTTGACGAGGTGGCGGCTGTGCATTTGTGCATCATCTTTGGGAAGTGTGTGTGTGGGTGAGGGTGTGTGTGTGAGAAAATGCGGGGGCTGCTGGTTGAAGCCCACAGAGCAAGAAAGAGAAAAAAAAAAAAAAAAAAGGAAGAGAGGAGTGGGAGCGGCCACCTCTGGCTGTTCCAGTGGGCTGGTTTGAATTAGGAACCCCTGCTGGGATCCAAGCCTGTACTTCCTGTTGAGGGGGTTTCAGCTGGTGTGTGAGAGCACTATGAGTGGAGGAAAGACGAACGAAAGCCGTGGAGGGCGGGGGAGCCGCTTGCCGCCAGCTGCCCATCCGTTTGAGGGGACTCTCCCTACAATGAAGTCCAGATGCATAAAGAAAAAAAAAATCCCCCTGCCGCCTACTTCTTTCCTCTGCGGCCTTGTGGTGGGTTTTTTTTTCTCCAACTTGGAGCATGTCCGAGTTTAGAGCTGTGAAAGAGAAGCTGCAGCTGCCTGTGACCTGTGGACGACCCAGAGTGGACGAAACATGCAGAGGTTAAAGGATGAGCTGGTTCCTTTTGCTGGGCAGTGAACCAAACCGTCTGATAAGCAGAGATTTTCATTTTAGTTTCATTTGGGATTTAATTTTAATTTCCACAGAGACACCCAGAGTGGATGTTTGTAATGTCAGGGCCCCGTGGTAATCCCGCTGCAGGTGATCTGCTTCATGAAGCCAAAACATTAAAGGCAGTGAGCAGCACACATACACATACAGTCATCTACATTTAACTTTACTTTTATCCTGGTGTTACAGAATACAGCCCCCTAGAGGCCAAGGTGGGTAGTATATCCGGAGCTGTTATATCTATATTAAATTTCAAAGCCTGAGGAAAACCTGTAAGCCAGAGTTCACTTACCTTTGATTTTGAGTCCTGTGTCATCTTCGTCTGAGTCACTGTCAGACTGGAAAAGATCCTTAAACTCCTTCTTGTCCTCCTCCTTCTTCTCTTGAACCTTCCTCCGTTTGATCTCAGGCAGATCCAGATCCTCCATCTTTTCAAAACAACAAAATCATACATTCACGGCTTCTGTGATGATCATGAATTAACAGTCCTGCTAGTAAAATGTGGAGCATGACTGCTTTGTTATTAATGTAAAAGAACAATTCTGGTAGGAAATATGGACTTTTTTAGAGAGGAACACCAGAAGTGATTCATAATGTGTGAGGAGAAAGGTGGTGGGTTTTATTAGTCGGATAATTACCCTTTCTTTCCCAGATATCTCCAGCTGGATCTCCTTCTCCCTCAACTTCTTCCACTGGATGTAATACCTGCTAAGCGGAGTTCCCTCCTCCTGGGTCTGCTTCTCCCAGGCCGCCTGACAGAACACAGATGTAGAAGTTATGTTGAGGTGTGGACAGGTTTCAGTTAGATTCAGTAACACCGATTTTATACAATCTTTTAAACCTTTCAGCAGGTTAACTTGGGCTCTAAAATCATCTAAATAAATGTGGTTTTCAACAGAAGCCTGAAAGAAGAGATCTTATTCAGCCCCTAAAGGTCTGTGAGGATGATATTGATTAGGCTCAATCACATTATCTGACCGACAAATCCAATAGAGCCAACAGACCGCGGCCTCCTTCACCCGTTAGCTTAACACATATATCACAATTTGCTGTGCAGCTATTAAGATAGCTGACATGGATGTACTCCTCCCAAATAAAAGGAAACCAAAAACAGATATGCATCTGCACTTTGAATTCAGTCTCAGATAAACAAAAGAAGATACTTCCATCAACAGTTGAAAGTGGGCCAAATGAAACCAGAGTGTGACCTCGGTATAAGGAGGGCATCATTAATTAGGTTTGCTCTCAGCTTGGGTGACATGTCAGCGGGAGCCTGGTGGCCGGAGGGGGGCCGTGGCCTTTCCACCGTGGCAGCAGCGGGGCTGTCCCCTCTCCCTCGCCTGCAGTGACACCTCTACTGCAGCCCCAATGCCAGGGAGTCAGTGCCATGGCGACAGCATCCGCCGAGCAGAAAGACGAGGCGAAAGGCGCAGGCACAGTGCTGTCTGAACTGTTGTGCTTTTACACACACACCCGCACCAGCTAAATTTACTCAAAGACCATTCCCATTCATTTCATCCTAAAATGACCTTAAATATCAATCAACAGGTCAAGATGCGTAAAAAAATGATTTTAAATGTGTGTGTGGATGGACTGATTACATAACGAGAGGACAAGAGATTCTCTCCAACACCCACACACACACACACCTAGACACAGACACACTAATAGCTACTCATTAAGACAGCATTGCCTCTGGTTCAAAAGCCTTTAAGAGCTTCAAATAACCACAAGTTCCTTCTTAGCCGAGCTCACAGTTTATACAGGGAACTGTCTTCCATTAACAGTTGTGCCTGCAGCACCTTCCCTAACAGGACTGAAGCCCAAAAGGGAAATGTCACGTTTTAGTATTTGCAATTCAGTAAAAAAGTATTATTGTAAGGATTCTTCACCTCCACAGTTTGGCTAAAGCTCTCCCAGTTCACTCCTCATTAACGTACCATGGTCAAGTCAAGATCTTCAGTGCTGTCAGATTAGTGTGTTGTCCACACTACACATGTTTATCATGCAGTTGTGTGTTCACACTGCACAGCTGATGTGCAACAGGATGGAGGTCACATGGTCCAAGATTTGCCAGACATAACTCCTGACTTGTCTAATTGATCTTTACTAAGTTATTCCAGCTGACATGCAGGCAAGTCTCTCTAGTCATTACTGTGACACCATGAGAGCAAGTTTTAAATAAAAAATGGGAAGTTTCAAATCTGTTATTCTTATTGCACACTGGAAAACTCATATGTGGGTGTTGTCAACAACGTTTGGTCAAATTCTTTGGAGTTTCCTGAGCAGACCATCGTTTCTTCACCATGCTCTATATCATTGATACTCAATTTGGTCCTAAAACAGCCGCAATCCAGCAGTTGTTCAATGTATTCCTGCTTCAACACTCTTGCATCAGTTTAAATGGACATAACAGCCAATCAACTTCTGCACAATGACTCATTAATTTGAGTCAGGTGTGTTGGAGCAGAAATACATTGAAAACCTGCTAGATTGCAGCTCTCGTAGGACCGAATGCGTATCAGTGCTCTATATCATATTGTTCTATATTCTTTTTTTTTCTCTAGTTTTCCCCGTATTAGTGTCCCCTTACCCGGTCTCTTGGCTCACTCAACACTCCTCCCTCCAAATAACTGAACATATCAAACAGGAGAGATATTCAGTCTGGGGGCCGGGATGCCTCTGCAAGTTTCTTGAATCAGGTCTTTGAGACGTTCACATACAGTGATGGATAACTGCTAATCAAACAGCGGATTTCCTTCAGATCTGGGCCATTTCTCTGCAGCCTCCAACATTTGTCTGTCATGTAAAAATTGGTCTCAAAATCTTGTAGTCTGAACAAGGCTTAGTATAGCTTTCCGGCAGTTTGTCACAGTGATGAATCAAAGGAATCTCCAAGAGTTATATTCGGGCACCAAATTTAAGAGGAATTCAAACTCTCATGTCAACGTGGCCAGACACGACGGAGTTCCAGTTATCTTCGGAATTCGTTTTTCGAAGAAATGTTCGCCGGAAATGACGAGAACTATTTTTTTCAAAGAGAGAATTCGTAAGTTGCAGAGGATTCCAAGATTCCAGATTTAAAGATGGCTATACCCAGTACCACCTGTAGTTCATTGTAGTCTTTATTAAACTTCTACTGTTTTGTGTCAACTAAGTTTTGAGTGTAATGAGCACAGATTTGTTTTATTGATAATTACATTTAGGTAGGGTTGTACTGCAATCTTGAGTCAATGTGTGCGGTTTATTAAACCATTATTACCAAAATTGGCTACTGTTTTCATGGAGCATATTTTTACAATTGGTATGTGATTGTCTAGTTTTAAACAGCATAATTGTAGATGCTCACATATTGGCTATTTTGGAGGCGTCTACTTTTTTTAAGTTGGTGCAGCGGGAATGCCAACCACCTGGTAATGATGACACCTACTCTTGGGTTCTCGAAATTACAAGACAACTGAAACGCACCATAACAAGATCATGAATAACGGAAAAATGTCCCCTGGTTGTGGTTCACTAAAGAAAATAATTTACATTGATAAAATTGACCAGCTAAATCAAGTCGAATGAGTTGGATGGAGTATAATGATAACTACCCCTCAGTTGGCACCATTTAACCACAAATTCGCAAAGTGACCATAAAACTGCTCCTAAGCTTGTCTGATTTATGAATGAAAGAGAAAAACAGTGAGATTTAGAATAATTCATTTGGTTTCGTCTGTTACAACTGGAAACTTTTTTTTCTTTTAGATTTCACTTAAACGCAAAAGAAAAATCCAAATGTATTAGTTTTAAGCTCAGAACAGAAAGTTTTCAGTATAACAATAGTGAAGAGCTTCAAACAAACAAACTGAGTAAATGAGTGGCAATAATCTAAGTATTAAATCTGCAAAATTTCAACATACAGTAATAAGAGCTTTTGATGTCTAACTGTTCTCTATCTGCACAGCATGCAGCGTCTTCAGAGAATCACCTTCTGAAGAAACACGTGTCTCACCAGGCAATGTGAGAAATGTGCCAAATGGGCAGAATACAGGAGGTAAGTGGTCCATAAGGTGAATTAATAAGTCACACTGCAGCAAAATAAACTGAAATTACAAACCTGAGTGGGATGATTCTGACGTTCTCAAGAAAAATTTAATAAAGAAAACTAAAAATACTTTATTAGAGAAAGGGCGAGTATAATGTTGTAGTAGGGTTTTTCTTTTAAATTAGGAGGAAAAAAGAAAAGACAATAATACATCAGGAGGCATACAATTACATGAAGTCAGGTAAAAACCTTCCAGGAGCATTTTTTACTATATTGCTTGAAATCCTCTTCAGACCCTGATTGCAGCCAATTAATTAAATGCTCTAACACTGAAATGAAAATATTTTCGTCACCCGTGGAATGGACAGGACTAAAAATACACCATCCAATCATTTTACCGACCTGTTCTAAAAGATTGGATGGTGATATGTCTATCAAACTCAATTGCCATTTGCCCCTCCCCCCTCTGCACGTTCCCGTCTTCATGCACGAACTGCCCGGTCTCAGAGGCTTGGAGCACTTGTAAACAAAGGCAATGTAGGGAGAGCCAGAGCTCGGCTAGCTACATTAGCTAGCATACTACATCAAAATACAGTACACACTTAAACGTAAGGGACATTATGGCAGAAAAGATGCCTATGTGGAGTCGAAACTGAAAACTGTTTCGAAAAAGGCTACTGCAAAAAAAAATAAAAGCTGAAGGAGAGCGGAGCAAGAACAGAGAGTGCAACAGTGGCTTCAAATGAAACGATAGATGCTAATCAGTGCTCGTGAACCCTCGGGAGCAAGCATGGCTCTGGAGGCGTGGCTTCAGGGGGAAATCTGAAGAAAGGGGTTTGGACTTTTGAACTGTGTATTTTCAAAATGTAGCTTGCTCAAACTGTTTTTCCAGGATTTCCTACCCTACCTTTAATACTGCTCACTAAATATAATTAAATCTTATTGGTACCAGACGTCCTATGGGCAGGACAAGACAAATAAATATGTATTTGTCAGTCTATTTAATCTATTTTATTTAATCCATTTTATTTATTTATTTATTTAACAGTCTCCCTTCCAAGTACCTACACGTTATATACCATAGAAAAATATTCCTGACATTTGAATTACATATAACATTTCAGGCTACAATCATAACTGTAGATTCAAAAGGTCGAGTAAAAGTAGTCCAGTTGGAACACAACAAGTCCTTCATACATAAAAAACAGTTTTAGATAAAGATAAGAACTTTAAGGGGTTAAGTTAAAAAATACTCAATATACTTTCATAATTATAGAACAAATGAAGCCATCCCAACTTTGCGTAACACAATGAAGTTTAGTTTCTGTCTTTTTCCCATATGGTATTGGTAAAATGATGTGAACTCTTCAGTTAAGTATGAAGGTTTGATTTCACCAACGACTTCCGCAAAGTCACAGCATTTTCACATATTTATATTATATCGTTGGTTAACCTCTGCCAATGAGGAACACTTTCCGCTTCCTCTTTATACACCTTATTTCCTAACTTTAAACTCCACAGAGACTAAAAGATTCTTGGAAATGCAGCTTCTGTCTTTCACACCATCACCAAACACTCACCACAGCAGCAGCATCAGCCACTCCAAAGGCGGCCTTCTGTCTCCGTCCTGTGATGTAGCTGCTGTTCTCCTGTATCTTCTCCAACAGCTGGCGCATAGGCTTGGAGTAATTGGCCACTTTGCATTCCTTTAGGAACGCTTTAAGCTGCAGGGATATAAGTCGGAGCATGAATGAGGAAAAGAAACCTGTCGACCCATCAGATGCTTTCAGGTGGAGGTTTTGTGGTTGTTGATTCAGACTCACGGGTCCTGAAAGCATCTACACAAATCCTAAACTCTGGTATTCACTGAATCGGAATAATTCCTAATAATAGTGTGTTCCAAATTTAGTGCATAAGTGGGATAAGAAAATTGTTTAAAAGGTGGAAATACCTGAATGACGGTGGGCAGGGCAAGCTCAGGGAAGCCGATGGTGCTGGCCTGAGTGTGGAAGTATTCCAGCATCAGGTCATACAGTTGGTCAACCAACCCATCCTTAAAAAGAAATTTAATAAAAATAACTTAAACAGAGCAGCAAAATCCACACTTTACATTAGCATGTCGACTTTGACTGATGATATAATCATCTTTGCTGTGTCTGTAGAGTCACATAGCACACCAACAGCACCTCTTGTTACAAAAGAAGCAGAACAGATAAACCTGCTTAAAGCATCTGGGGCCTAGTTTACACGACGACAAAAAAACTGCATTTATATGGCAGCAGAATTAATCCGACCGCTGTTGACACGCAGGGGCGGACTTACCATTAGGCAAAACTAGGCGGTTGCCTAGGGCCCCGAGTTCCTAAGGGCCCCATAAAACTCC
>JAOXYM010000014.1:15987442-16004769 GCA_028567055.1 Leptatherina wallacei
ATTTCTGCTGTGAAGTTGGCCTTTTTAACATGGGAGTCAATGGGGATCTGCTCTGTTTTGCAGCCAGCACCTAGCGGAGGATGGGGGAACTGCAATTTTTGGCAACAATAATAATAATAATAATAATAACAATAATACATTATTATAATACTTATGTAAACTGTAAAGAAGCCAACAAAGACTCCAAACACATAATTAATCCTGGTTTGTTTACTTCTTGATATTTTAGTTGTCATTGTGTGAGGTACACTGTTAGAGTTGTGATTTCCGAGCTGCATTGAATGCATCACAAGTCCGTGTCACACGTGAGTTTAAGTTTCATTTTCTATTCCTCCACCAGTGGCTGGTTTGAGTCGCCTTCTCCCGCATCATTTGGAGAACTTAGGTGATAAAATACCTCAGTCTTGTCCAGAAAACCATCTTGCAGAACTTTTAAGCTAAACCTTCCGTATAAAAGATCCATTCTCTGTCTATTTCAGCTTCAAAAACGCAAACTGCTTTCTGCATCCCTACCTGGAATTATGCCGATAGTGTTGCCTTAATCCTGCGTTAAAAAATTACAGGCGTTAGGGGACTTTGCGTTAAAGCATTAACTTTGACAGCCTTATACTGTATATATCAAGTTACATGAACTTTAAATTGATTACTGAAATGATAATGTAATTAATTTTTGACAGTAGTTTTTGACTAATAGGATTTATATTGTTAAGTAAAATCAATCTGAACAGCTGAAAATACAAAATAAAAGTCAGGAAATGAGCTGGATGTGTTTCAGTTGTTAATGTTGAGCACAGTTATGTGTCCAGAAAATTAGATCAGTTGACTACCTGATTAAAGAAGATGGCCATGTTTTTCCATAAACTGATTTTTCCCCCACTGGCATATTCTACGATGGCATTATAGTTCATTAAACACACCTGCTTCAAAATAAACTGTATTTTACTCATAAATCATTGGTTATGTACACATAGTGTCACATAGATAATATAACGTGATGTACATGAGTTGGTGGCTGTGTGTTAGGTTTTAAGTGCCGCTCTCACCGAAATGCGGAACATATTTCGTTTTGGTCAATCACAGCGCTTATACGCCAGGCACCGCCTTTTGCGAGAGTACAGAAATATTTATCGAACGCACTTCCGTACTCCGACCAAACAAAAGGTGGCGTTTAAGGCCGTTTGTTTGGCAAAAACTGATAAACGAAAAGTCACTGTAATAGGTTTGAAAATTGCTCCGGCAAATCACTTCCCATTTGCTAACATACGTTTCTTTATTCCTGTGGTCCTAGTTTTGAAAGGAATAGAAAGCGTAGCCATTTCCACCGACGACATTTAAAACTCCACCTTAACAAACCGATGTCAGCTTTTATGCAGATCTCTTCTTTTTTTTTGCATTGACGTCAGTGCATACAGCACAAAACAGAGGCTTTCTTCATATTTCCTATGCTGTGGTCAGAATGTTGACATATAGCCAGATGATGGTACCAGTTTTAAGCTAGTCTGACTGCGACAGCTGTTGGTTTATTCCCCATCATTTCGAGGAGGAAACCGTCCAAGGATAAGTGCAACACAACCAGCGGTAAAGAAATTACACATTCATTTTCCGTAGCTGCAGTTGATTGCTGCTATTTTTTAGAAGGTGGAGTGGGGTAATGGGATTTCTTCAAATGACCCAAGGAGTCAGTGGTATGGTTAAAAATGTCCGTCTGCTTAAAAATCGTTATTCCAAGAAGATTGTTCCCAAACTGTCAAGCGGCAGCAGCTATCGCGCCTGTGAGAGGATGCAAGCCAAGGCTCTGAACCCTGGACAGGAAAGAGGAGACAAGTGCTTTACTCTGTTAGTTTTAATTATGGTGGTTGTCACCATCACGTGTAGGCTATGCATGTTTCAATTTGCCGCATTGTCTCATGTTATTCCCGTAGGTATGACGGGAGACTATAGAGGAGGAAGGCTGGAGTGTTTTTTAGATCCATTGTGTTTTGGAAAATGGGACCCGGCGCTAGTCGCTAGGCAGCTGTGATGATATTTGAGATGGTGGTCAGTGGGACAGTGGAAAGTGTATAGTTGAGAAAGCCACAGAACAGATATTGTCACAATGTCCTGATACTCGGATAATTGGGTATTTAATTCATATCTGATACGTAAGGATCACATGTTCATGGTCTTTAGCAATATGTTGCACATCTTGGACGTCAGACCCATCAATATTTTCTCTTGATGAGGTTTTGGGGGTTGGATACTTGTTCAAATGTTTAGGTTTTTGTCATTTTCACACTAAAAAAAACCCAAACAAAAACAGGAGTGTGTGTATTGTATTGTTTAGTGTATTAAATGGATTTCCTGAGGTGTGTTTGATTTTGTCTGAACATGTTATGCAGTTTTGTATGTCATGTGACTATTGTGAGGTGGGGTTGCAGGGATTGGAAGAAGGGCCAAAGAGGGGTCCTGTCATTTATTTTGTTTTTGTCCATCAGTGATGGGCAGTACCTGTAGTCAAGACGTCATATCAACAAAGACTTTGTTTGACAACAACACAGACTTCAACTGCAGGCTGTTAACTGTGGCATTACTTTTTTAATTTAGCTAGTCTGGAAAAATGTATCTCATTCAATGCTTTCTTTATGCATCTTAAATATTATTTTCAGAACTAAGAATGCAATGAAGATTTCCCACAATTATGGCAAAAACCTTATCAGTCAAGAAATTGCAGTTTCAAAACAAGTTAAATCAAATGAATAATTAGATTGATTATTATCAAATCAAACTTTATAAAGCACTTTTACAAACAAAAGCAGTGTAAAATGTTTTGCATAATATTGCAGGTTAAGGAATAGTGCTTTATGACTCAAACTGTAACTGTCAAAGCAAGATATAATCAGACTTGACACCCAGTGTCTAATAATCAGGCCAGTCATGCTCCTGTGCTTAGTTGTACTTGGATCTGTCATACTGGTAGGATCTCCTGTGATAGCTGACAGGATTGTTTTTATAAGTATAACAGGTGCAGTGATGGCTGAGGAAACCTGTCAAAACTCTTGTCTCCTTGTAGATAACTGTCTTAATACTTCACTCATGACCAAAGAACCAAATTTTAATGGGCTGACAACATTGGCACTGACATTTTTCTTCATCTTTCAGGCGTCCAGAGTGCGGCCCAGGCACGAGCCCACGACCGCAACATCAGGGATCATGATGGAGGGGGGTATGCAGCTGATCAACCGCGATGGCCACAGCATTTCGCACAACTCGAAGCGACATTACCACGATTCCTTCGTTTCCATGAACAGGATGCGACAGCGTGGCCTGCTATGTGACATTGTCCTTCATGTCTCCAACAAAGAAATCAAGGCACACAAAGTGGTGCTGGCATCCTGCAGCCCCTACTTCCACGCTATGTTTACCAGTAAGTTGTCTGATATAATGCCAATACATGTTGTCTGTTCTGGCCTTTCTTTATAACTGATGAGAGATAATAACATAAGGAGCAGCACAACCCATCTGCTTTGATATCATGCTGCACAATGTTTTGGTTTGTTAATGACTCAAGAACTTGTGTGCACAGTTAATGCTTTTAACATCATCACTTCCTTCCTAATGTTCCTGTCTGGGGTGCAGGTGGTCAGAGGAGCTGTGTGAGTCTCTGATTTCCTCTGAAACAAAGACACTTTGTGATCATACAGTGCATCTCCAGACTGCTGTTTATTTGGAGACTCAGCTACTAGTTTTCCATTTATTTGACCCAGTCACTAATTTACCCAACATAGTTTCAACAGAAAAGCTATGCAGATGTGTTTGTTTAACTAATAAGAGATTAAATATTTGATGCTGCAGAACCTTTTGGCATATGTCTGCTGGAACCAAGATGGAGAGAGAGGGTTAAGATTCAGGAATTTGAAAAAGAAAAATCTCCCTAATTTAAACAAGCCATTAAATAGATGGCAACAAATGAGCCGTACTGACATTTAGCAGCAGCACTGTATATATTAGCAGATGCCACGTGTCAGCATGATTGAGCAGGGAGGTGAGCTTATCAGCTAACGTTGTAGTTGTTGAAATTTTCAGGAAAAATGCAACTGTTCTTCGTCTGTGTGATCATACAGATGAAATGTCTGAAAGTCGGCAGACCCATGTGACCCTTCATGACATCGACTCTCAGGCTTTGGAGCAGTTGGTCCAGTATGCCTACACAGCAGAAATTGTTGTAGGTGAAGGCAACGTACAGGTAGAGTCAAAGCTTTCAGATTTCTAGATGTGTATTTCGATCCATGTTTACAGTGAAGCCCGAAAATCAGGCTCTGTTAATTTCTGCCTGTAATTGCACCCGTCCTAGACATTGCTCCCAGCAGCGAGCCTGCTGCAGCTCAACGGGGTGAGGGATGCCTGCTGCAAGTTCCTCCTCAGCCAGCTTGACCCCTCCAACTGCCTGGGCATCCGAGGCTTTGCTGATACCCACTCCTGCAGTGACCTGCTCAAATCCGCACACAAATATGTGCTGCAGCACTTTGTTGAAGTGTCCAAGACAGAGGAGTTCATGCTCCTGCCACTGAAACAGGTAGGGGGGGGATGCTTTATCTGTCTCCTGCTGTGTCCTCTATGAAGGAAATTATGATCATGACATTTTCAAGGTGGGACATAAGCAATTGCTAGTTGCTCTGTTTACAGGAAAAAGCTTTCCATGTCTGGCAGTCACACTGGTAATTTGCTTAAAAATGACCTCAATGGTGTTGTTCATATTTAGTCTCCATGGTACGTGGGGTGTGTAAAAGCCACTTCCCAATAGACATTCTTTGATGTGGTCTTAGACAGCTGGTTGGAGCCATGTCACTTTTAAATGTCAATAATTATGAATTTGTAACAGACTGTTCTTGACCCTGAGGATAACAACTTGATGCTTTCTATATTTCCAATGTACTGTTTTTCAACTTTTGATCACGACTTCCAGAAGAATTTTTTTACCAGCATGTATCGGTAAGGGAGGCTGCCGCTGTGTTTTTAACATTGATTAGAAAGCCTCTCATTTACTTGTCTGTTGCCTCAGTCATTGTCTCTATAGTTCTATCATTCTACTGTGTAACCATGGACCAATTTATCTTCGCTGCCAATTCTGCCTAACTATCACTTATTCATCAGTTGGGCTCAGCGGTGACAGCACTGCAGTTCCAATCCTGGAAGTAGTAATTAGGCAAAGCTGGTGACTTTTTTCACAGCTGTTCAACTGTTTATAGACCAAATAACTCTGTTTACGCCTCTGCTTATCGGCTAAGGTTTCCGTTTAGGCTCTTTTATATTAATGTTATCAATTTCAGCCAAGTTTTTAGGAGAGATTTTACTTAGATTTGTTTATCTATCTGTTAGTTGTACTTGTTTATCCTTAATGGGTCGTGGGGGCCTGGAGATGATACTTAGAACTTAGACAATACTTGATGCTTGTTTGGACACTTTTGTCCTTGACAAAAAAAAACCCAAAACTTACTTAGATCTGTTCTTTTTTCATCTTTCGTAGGAAAATTTACAATCTGTCTTTTTTTAAGTGTGTATAACATTTTATTTGCTGACTCCAGCTCTGATCAATGGTGAGGCAAAGATAGTACCCGATAGACACACAGAGTGTGCTGTGGTTGGAAAAAGGAGGAAATCTTTAAGGGAAGTTTAAAGAACACAAGTTTACTCCTTTATTAATGTTTTGTACAAGCCCACTGCAGTCCTGTGACATAAACATGCTGCTTCAGGCAACGGGAAGCAGTTATCGCCTTGTTTAGCAGTTGGACCTGCATTTTTTTTTTTTTTTAACTGCATCAAACAGTGTAATTGGGGTGTATCAGGGATATGGGTGTGAGTCTTTTTGGTGAGCAAAGTAGTTGTACAAAGAATGCATTTTTTCTTTTCCCAGTTTGGTATGCTTTTATAGAAACCATTATTGTTTGTTTTTTTAATGTAAGTGCAAAAAGTTGGCATCAAAGATCAGGCTGGGAGGTCTAACATTCATTAAATCTGTTGACCTGAATTATGCTGGCCATAAAACAAGCAAACAAAATTTGCAATCTTTGCAAATGTAGGTTCTAAAACAAGTGAATAATGCTAGCTTCTGCAGTCTGCACCCTGAAGACTTATGAACATTCAGAAAGCACAACCCAAATGTTGATTAGGTAAAGTTCCTGCAGTGTAATCAAACCAAACTGAAATTATGAAGGCATAGACTGTGTTATTAACTTCAATAATAAACTGATGCGGATTGCTGAAATTGTGTCTTTTTAAACAAACACTTGTTGGGCCTTTTTCAGGCGATGGAGAATTGAAAAGAAACTAACTTTTGTTGGCATCTCACTCCAATTATCTTCTCAGCTCTCTAAAGAACAATTCCCACTGCAGGGAAAAGAGGCTCCATTGGAGTAAAACACTAAGCTTCACTCTGCTCCTGCCCCTCGAAGCCCTCAGACTGAATCTGCAGTGAGTGTGTGGGTACAGTCCATTAAAACAGTGAAAGTGAAGCTGCATTAAGGCAGATTAAAAATACACCATTTTCTTTAATTCCATTCTTCTCTCTTTTCTTTGGCTTTCTGCCCCATTCTGTCTGCAGATGTTCCATGCCTGTCATAAATCTGCACCAGAGCGGGATTTATGTACTGGCTGAGCTCACAGAGCTGTGAAATATGCCCCATATTTCATTCCATCTTCTGTGAGGGAAGGGGCAAAAGCATGAATGTGACTAGTCAGCTTGGTTGACGTTTCACTTAGGCGGCATCACAAGCGAGACATTTTGAAGCATGATGAATGCATCCTATTTACTCTTTGTGCTAAAATATTAAACATCTCAATGTTGCTGTAGAGCTTGTTATTTATACTTTCCGTATTCCTCCTGCCATCATAGAGTACAAAAACAGTTATCCCCCTTATAAACAGAACTAGTTTTTCCACTTTACTCTATACACATGCACACTTTGGTGCAGTATGTGCATGCAGATAGAGGACCGAGTTCAGCACGGGGCAAGAGCAGTATCTATTTGTGTGACTGTGGATTAACAGAGGCTGTGTTCCTCAGAGGCTTCTAAGTGTTGTCCTGATCTGTCCAAGCAAGACAGCAGCAACAGCAGCTGTCTGCTCTGTTCCCTTCCAGCCACACCAGCTTAGAGTTGATCTGGGAACAGTGCCAGCCAGCCACTCAGACTGCAGCATACATTGTGGCACACATGTATGCATGAACAAGTAGTGGTAGCTTAAAATACTTCTCCCCACAACTACACGAAAATAGCATTCTGTAATACACAAGCACGTATGTACTGTATGTGCATTGTTTGCTTTAATTTTGGATTGAATGTTTCTATTTGAGTATTTTTTGTTGTTGTTTTTTTTTAAAATGAGCAAACTGAGCAAAGTAAAGATGAAGAAGGAGAAGCAAGTGCTCAGCTGACATCAGATCCAAAATACAGGAACTAATGCCGTCTCTGGCCAATGTAGTTTACTTCCTGTGTGTTGACTTGTCTGGTTTCGAACAAGTTACAGTAGCATTTGTGTTTATCGTTATTAGGGATGGGCGATATGGACTAAGAGATTTATAAGAGATTTATTTATCTTTTCTGGTTTTTATAACGGTAATGATGAGTGATGATTTAAAAAAAATAAAAAATTTGCCCTAATCTTTCGTGCTATAAATCTATCGCCACATTCAATCTCGAGAGTCTTCAAAAAATACTAGAGGCTTAAGTTCCAGTAGTACACCTGTATTGCGATACTGTAGTGAGTTAGAACTGAACCAGTTCCAGGTAACAGAGCTGGAGCCTCTTTTGGGAACGAATTCCTCCGGCATGTCTACTCCACCTTCCGCCATGTTTGTTGTTTGTTACACACGTGAGTTGGACTGCAGGTGTGTCTCATACAGTTGCGTCATCGTAACTGTGAAATTTATCGTTTTTATCGTGAGATGACAAATTATTACCATGGGGAATTTCTTTGACATATCGCTCATCCCTAATCGTTATCAAGAGCAAGTTCTCTGAAAATACTTTTTAGTTTTTGCAGTTGAATTAAAGTCAGCAGCAATAAATTTGAGATGGTCAGCCTATAAACCAGTTGTGTTCTGTTCTGTCCATCCAGGTCCTGGATTTGATCTCCAGTGACAATCTTAATGTTCCATCTGAAGAGGAGGTGTACCGGGCCGTGCTGAGCTGGGTGAAGCATGATATAGATGGACGCAGGCAACATGTACCCTGGGTAAGTCTTTTCTTGTCTCACATGAGAGGGTGTCTCAACACATTATTGTTTTTTTTTTGTGTTTGTTTTTGGCTGTGTAAAACACTTCAAATACAATCTTTTTTTATCCCCCCTTCTCTGTCTACTGCAGCTGATGAAGTGTGTGCGCCTGCCACTGTTGAAGCGAGACTTTCTGATGAGCAATGTTGACACAGAGCTGCTGGTGCGTCACCACTCAGAGTGCAAGGATCTGCTGATAGAGGCTCTAAAGTACCACCTGATGCCTGAGCAGAGGGGAGTCCTTAGCAACAGCCGGACACGCCCACGACGCTGTGAGGGCGCGAGCCCTGTGCTCTTCGCCGTTGGTCAGTGTGCTCCTGAAGGTACCCGTTAGGGTACATTTATACCATATTCATCGTCTTTATTCTCACTTTTTTGATGTAATGTAAAAAGAAGAGTTGTACGTGGAGCGTTATGTTAGCATGGTGTTTGTTTGTATCCCAGGTGGTGGCAGTCTGTTTGCCATCCATGGAGACTGCGAGGCTTATGATACCAGGACAGATCGCTGGCACATGGTGGCATCCATGTCCACAAGGCGAGCACGGGTGGGTGTGGCAGCCATTGGAAACAGACTCTATGCTGTTGGAGGGTGAGTTATGATGCGTGTGGAGTTTATCCTTTCTAAAAGACGTTCATATAGTAGTCCTCAGGACGTTTTTAGCCCCCATTGCATTGGATTTAATATTTGATCAACAACCACAATAAAGTGCAGGTGGTCATATTAACTGACACATCGAAATAGATGCGCTCTTAAGTACAATAAAAAAAGAAAATATCTTTTAAAATAATAATAATAAAAACTTTGCCTACGCTTGAAATTGGATCCATCTGATATTAGCCGTGACCCGACAGACATAACAGAGAGTTAAATATCTCATTCATGAATACGTGACAGTTGAGGTCACTGTCCATCTGATTGATCACGCGCCCTGTTATGTGAGGATAATCCTTGGCCGAATGGCCAGTGCGTCTGACTTGTCCCCGGGAGAACTGCGGTTCATCTCTCGCCTGGGCCCACTTTCGCCCTGCTACCACAAGCAGCACCCATTAGAATAATCTTAAGCAATAATCACATTTTAAAATGAATCATTTGTCTGAGGCTTTGATGAGTAAATAAAACACAACAGCGAGCGACGGTAAATAAACGTTCAGATCATAGATCGAATTTAACTCAGAACAGATGTTCAGCATGTAAATGTTTTCATTATTATTTTGCCAGTTGACAAACTTCTAGTCAAAGAGGAACCGTGGTGGAGTGCAACTAACCTGCACAGGACTGAGCGTAATCCCGCTGATGCCTCCAGAAACAGAGGAGACACCGAATTTTGTGACCATCAGATTCTGTGACCAGTGAGGCGCTGTTGTGTCTGAACAGCTTTCAGTGTCTAAAAAGAACAGATCAGCTGGATAAATTAGATAGGTTGATCTAAAATGAACGTGCCTATACTGTGCAGGTTAGTTGCGCTCCACCATACTCCAACATACTTCAACACATTTTGACAAATGAATATCCATTTGAATAAAGGTGCAAGTATGCCATGGCAATATGACATTTGATCCATCAATTTTAATTCCTGCTTGTCGTTAAGATTATCAAAACTATATTGAGGATTACATTGCCACTTTGTACATTAAATTGTCAATTGCCAAATACATTTACATGACAAAATTAAACCTTGAATTGCCATTTTAACAATTAAATTGCCATTTTAAATATTGAATTGCAAATTGCCCTTAAAGGTGCACATATGCTTCCATAGGAGCCAACGCACTGCCACTTCCATTCAGCCCTTCTCTATTCACATTTCTGTTAAGGTATGACGGCACCTCAGACCTTGCAACTGTGGAGTCCTACGACCCCATCACCAACTCTTGGCAACCGGAGGTTTCCATGGGAACAAGACGGAGTTGTTTAGGTGTAGCTGTTCTGCATGGCTTGCTATATGCTGCTGGAGGTTATGATGGTGCTTCCTGTCTCAACAGGTAAACAGCAACTCACCGTTTGATAATAAATACTTAAAATGTATATAAAATGCATTTAGAACATTTTTACTGTATGCCCCCCCCACCCCCCTTCTAGGACAGGCTTGTCTGCCTAGTGTTGTAGTGTTGCAGGGTGATAATGCAAGTCTTTTTCTTTCTTGCAGTGCAGAGCGTTATGACCCGCTCACCAGTACATGGACCTCAATTGCTGCCATGAGCACCCGAAGGCGATATGTTCGGGTAGCAACTCTAGGTAGGAATTTCTCTGGGATTATATTATGGCTTGCTTATCTACTGTTTGTTTAGATTTCACATAATATCGGGAATCAAAAGGGAGCTACCACCTTGGTATGCGACTGTTGATATTTACTTTCTGTGTATTTACTCCTGTTACCCTGCAGATGGCAGCTTGTATGCAGTGGGAGGTTATGACAGCTCCTCACATCTGGCAACAGTGGAGAAATATGACCCTCAGGTAAGCTGCTGTATAATTTATCATGAGAACAACTCGTTTGTTGCCAGGGTTGAGCACACTTAACATTGTAAGCAGAAATATATAAACTATAGCTGACACTATAGCATGAACATGCCGCCAGTGCTTAGTCTCTTGATTTGATGAACAGAGTAACACGTGGACAGCCATTGCCAACATGCTGAGTAGGCGCAGCAGTGCCGGTGTGGCCGTGCTGGATGGGATGCTGTATGTCGCAGGAGGCAATGATGGCACCAGCTGCCTCAACTCAGTGGAACGGTTCAACCCGAAGACCAACACCTGGGAAGGAGTTGCTCCCATGAACATACGCAGGTCAGCCGGCAGCCAGAACTCGCATCAGCACAAACACAGCTAGCAAGCTCAGGCCAAAACAGTTTCTCTATATCATGAGCAGAAAACAAGTGTAGTCAAGTCCACCTCCTGTGAGCAATGTGGGCGTATTTTTAGATCCACAAGAGCAAGTTAGGAAGTTGCTTGTAGCCAAATGATTTGCTGCTTTTATGATTACAAAAGTTTTTTTTAAGCTCAAACACATGATACCATATGATTACACTATTACATTACCTATTCTCTTCAACTAAACAATCTAGTTTTCGCACTGTTTTTAATGCGACTCCATAGCCTTATAGGCCGTAGTTTAGCAAAAAGCTGCACACCTGAGAGAATTATAGAAGAGGTGATGACAAATGACCTGTGGTAAATCCAGGGAATTTAATTAAATGAGACACACCTTAGCCAGCTGCATCATCAGGATGACCCAGTTATTTACCTCTGTTAACTGAGCTTCAACTCACGGCAATACAACATGCTGAATAGGCTTTAAACTTGTTTTTGTGCATCTTAACAAACATGACGCATTGCAGCCAAATGCATTGAATTATACTTTATTGATCCCTGAGGGGAAATTACATAAGCATCTGGATGTATAGTCAGTCATTCTAATAATTCTTTTCATTGAATTCAGCAAATATCTCCTCATGATTCGCAGGTTGCCTTTTTCTTGCTGTTCTCTCTTGGGTCCTTGTAGTTTTGTGAAAAATGGTCTACACCAATGAACTCCTGCTTGTTTTTCACTCTGTTTTTTGAGTGCGAGAAAGTGACATCTGTACCAAATAATGATGAAATGTTTCTCTCTTTGTCGGATAGCCTGGTTTAGTGTTTGCTGCTATTATTTTGCTCTGTGCAAAAACCTTTCTGTTCAAGGCAAAGGATTTGAGTCTTCTTTATTGCTTAAACCTTCCTTAAGGTATCACAAATTGCATGCTTTCCAGAAAATTCTGTTTTCTTACTTCTTATGAGATGAAAACTATTACAGCAGGTGTGCTTGCAAACATTGAACAATATTGTATTGTTATAGAATCTACAGCAGAGAGGGATATTTAGATACATAGCAGCCTGTAGCAGTCTTTGTAATCACATCAATTGATTAATTTTTCCCTCTTAGGTTCCCACACTCTTGGTTATGAGTCAGTCAGTAACACGTAGGAACAAGAAAACTTAAAAACCGTTGACTGTGCAACTCCATGAATATCACATGTGGCTTTGTTTGCTTTTGCTTATCCAGTTTTTGAGAGCCTGCATGCTTACAGATAAATACATAACACTGTGTTGATCACTGGTTAAAGATATTGTGAGAAGCACATTTGACCAGAAATAATTTTGATATATTATCATACTCTGAGTGGAGCTTTTGAAAATGAACCATGATAACCTATTTTTGTGTTTTCCTTCCATTTCAACTATGCTGCACATGTGCTAAGCTACATTGAACAGACAAAGGACATTATTGATTCCAGACAAGAGAAACTGAACTCCAATGTGGTGAATTTGAAGAATCTTTTTCTTTACATTGTAGGAGCACCCATGACCTGGTGGCCATGGATGGCTGGTTATACGCAGTGGGAGGTAATGATGGCAGCTCCAGTCTCAACTCCATCGAGAAGTACAACCCACGCAGCAACAAATGGGTGGCAGCCTCCTGCATGTTCACACGGCGCAGCAGCGTGGGTGTGGCAGTGCTGGAGCTTCTGAACTTCCCTCCGCCTTCCTCACCCACTCTCTCGGTTTCTTCCACAAGCCTTTGACACGGGGTCACCGTTTGGCTGACCTCAGCCTCTGCTGCTACATCCCAGACAGGCCCTGGGAAACGACGCAACTGCTCAGTTTGAGAAGTGCAAGAGGAACAGGAACTGTTGGGATGGGACAGGTAAATGTATGGATGCGAGGGAAATAGAAAGACGGACAGAGTGAATGAGGGTCCCATCTTGATATAGTGCACTTCAGAATTAGTGGTAGGTTAGCCAGCTATAGTTTAGAAACAAGCACCTTTGGTAATGATCCTCAAAATATAGATTAAAGCCTTTTTTTTCTTTATAGCTGTTATATTTGTTTTTTTCTAAGTCTCCACATACACATTCCACGTGTAAATCATTTTAAAAACAATATGAAAGAAAATTTTTGATCAGGCTTTAAAAGTCACTGCATCTATCCCATAGGTGGCATTTTAGAAAGCATTATTATTGTTGAAATATTAAAAGATACAGTGAAATTGAGATTTTTGGGGCAAAAACTACCTTTCAGTTTTAGCTAAACAAGAAATATATCAATCATCCTTTTAAGTAATGACATTTTCTATTATTTTCTGGGTGCTATTTACAGTCTTGCTGCCAATTCTGAACTGCACAGTGTTTCATTTGGGATGCCGAAGGGTCGACTGTAAAGCTCCACCATACATATACCAGCTCCCACTTTCCTCAAGATACATTTCATAAGATAAGATGTGTGAACTTTTTATGTGCACCACAATGTGTGTGACACACTTACTGTGAAACACAGAAAGTGTGCCAAACATGCAATTCAGTCATGTGTGTTGTAGATGTTTTTGGTTAGATATTGTTATCTGCGAGACTTTTCTTTGACGTTTAAGAGATTTTGCAATATTGTACAAGAAAGAGAGAGAGAAAGAGAGAAACTGAATGATTTTACTTTTGGAATGTAGCTTTTTAGTGGTTGTACCGTGCATGTTTACGTATGCGCACAGACTCCCAAGAAGAAATGTTTGAGTGCTGCTATGTCACACTAGGTGGCGGTAATGGGCAATGTTATAAACCTTTCCCACACTGAAGAAAGCATGGACACCAACAACACAAGACATGCTAGATCCTTAGAACTGTAAATGAGTTTGGATCCTTTTTGTATAAGAAACAGAGAAATATATTGAACTATAGATATTTATAAAAGCTAATATATTCTGTTTCAAAGATGCTTAAAAAGGAGATAGATCCAAGACATGCCTATTTAAGATTGTTTTTATTTAGATGTGTGGTGTGCATATCATCAGTGGCAATGACTAAGAGAATGTCTTCTTGCAGGGGTCTGACTCCAGTTCTCTAGGGCCACTGTCATGCAGGTTTTAGATGTTTTCAGTGTTTCTCAATCCAGGTCCTTGGGACCCACTTCCCTGAGTGTCTTAGACATGTTCCTACTCCGACACACCTGAGTCAGGTTATCGAAATTCCTCATTAAGTTCTTTGCAAGCCTTTTAACGAGCCATTCATTTTGTTCAGGTGTCTTAAAGTAGGGTTACCTCTATAACATGCAGGGTAGTGGGTCCTGAGGATCTGGATTGAGAAACACTAACAGCTTGTTGTCAAGTTCTGCACAAGTCTGTTAATGACCCATTCATTTGAGTCAGGTGTGTTACTTACTCAACCTGCAGGAGAGTGGCTATTGAGGATCGGAGTTGGTGATGCTTTTCTTAGCGTGAAAGAAGTACCTGTTGAGTTTATATTTGGAGTTTAAGAGGACTGATATCTGCATTACGATATGCAGCATTTCATTTTGATTTCTTAAATGTTTCTTCACTGCCACAAGCATGAGCTCACATGACACTGTAACTTATGTCTGTAATATTTGAAGAAAAAAGGCTTTAGTCACTTGCAGAACTATTGGCCAGTCAATGAAAGAACTCTATATGGTCTTAAATCCTACTTCAAAATTATTTTAAATAATACTTTGAGATAGAATCTTTTCAGCATGACAGCTTCCAATTTCATTAAAGCAAAAACTAGTTTACCTTCAATAACCTTAACAATTGACACTTGGGGCTGTCAATATCCCTTTGTTTTATTACCTCATTGTTAAAATGGATATGATCCTATTGTATGAAGCTGAATTAGAAAGAACTGCAAAACTTACCTCAGTTTTACTGGCTACAGTGGTGGGTAATTTCACCAGTGAACTATGAATCATCTTGACTCAGTTAAGAGTCAGTATCCGGGTTCAGTTAATGTGTGGTGCAGTGATGCCATTCCAAACTTCTAGGAAGTTGCCTTTTCTCCTTATTTTAAAGGATTTTGTTGACCCAGTTCTGTTTTATTTTTTTTCTGAAACTACCTTACTTTTCATTAATGTGCAAGTGGGGATGTGGCGGAATTGGAGCAGTGATGGCCTTATAGTGATGCTAATAATCTGTCAAGTTGAAGTGAGTCGGGCAGAATTTTTAAGACAAAGATGCCCAAAACCACGTAAAACTTTGGTCTCCATTCTGTGGATTGAAATGTACATAAAAAAGATTGCTCAACTTATCTTAATTCCATTTGTGCAATTTAAATGTGACTATCTTTTTTAGTTTGTGGTCATTGTAGTAATATTTATTTATGTTTGTTATTTAAGACATACTTTAAGATATTGAATTTTGCACTATTGCGAAGAGGAGCAATACCATACACGTAGAAGAAGAAATAAAGATGTTTTCAGATGTGATGACTTGTCTTGTTGTGATTTAGATATATAGGTTGGAGCTGTGGAAAACTGGCTTTTTGTAGATGAAAAGCAGCGTGTGTAGTCCCAGAATCTGCAAAATACTTTCAATTGCAAGTGGATAGGAGAAGCAGCTTAATTTACGATGAAAATGCAAACACTAAAGGTTGTTGCTCGTCTCGCTGTACACAGTTCCTTGGTAACTTCAAAACATACTCCTCTTTCACAGTGATCTAAGCAGACAGCTGAACACTCTCACTTTACCCTTCTTGACCTCAGTCACATGGCGTTCACACCTGTGGCTGCTGCACACACTCGGCCCAAAACATACAAATGCAGGCCAAATATGCACAATCCAGAATCGGCTCTACACTTTTTAGTGGGGGTGGCGTAACATGGGAAAACAAACATATGTGTGAGATTATATAACAAACACATAAAGTTCTTAATACTTAGATGGAGTGATTGGCGCCACCACAGATGTCTCTAAGATAAATTTGAAGCTCCAGGTGTTTCTTTATCCAATTTTCTGGCCATCTGCCAGTTAACCAAGACAGGAATAGCAAAAATAGCAAAAAAAAAACAAAACAGGAAATTGAGGAACAAAAGTTAGTCTCACTCTGACAAAGGTAACACAGCCTTATCAACCAGCGCAACTGAATCTAACTGATAAAATATGTCCTGTTGTTTGTACAAAAAAGTATTGACAGATGGTCTGGATCATGTTATTTGCTACAGTTAATGTGAGGAAGCATGTAAAGTTTTAGATCAACTCACTCAGCTTTTATGGTTAAGTGTTAAAAACATTATACTTGTATGTGCATAATATGCATGTATTGTAAATGTTCACAAACTCTTCCCAGGTAATGGCATTTGAAAGTATGTTGAAGTGTCACTGATATATGCTCAAGTACTTGTGTTAGTCTAGTCAGTGGGTTTGTTGGAGCTGTGGGTTACCTCCACTGCTATGAGTATGCTAATGAATTTACAACCTGTCTAGATTAAAGAGTTCTGTCCCTGTAGAAGTTGCTGGAGTTTATCTGGGAGCCAGTCAGTGCCCCCAGCATTCCAACCACCACACAATCTCCTCCTACTGGTGTCACCCTCAGCACAGCCCTTATCACGCCTAAGCGATGCAGTCATTTTCTCTGTAAAGACAGAAGTGTCAGCTGTTCCAGTGCACCTACTGTGACAGACTCGAACATCTTTTGACTTGCTGGATAGGAAAAGTTCAGTGGGCTTATCATGAAAAATATGTTCCATCCTGTTCCAACTCATACCAATACATTTAGAATGTGCAGGGATTTATGATCTCAGGAGAGAGTTGTGTGCTCAATAACAGACCTGCATTACATTTATATGCACTAAAGTAGTAAGTGTTGTAAATCACGGTTCAAAAGAGAACTTTACTTTAGAGACACCATCTCAGTCAATATTGTGGCACCAGAATGTGGCAAGGACAAAGGAGGGCCCAGGCGGGCTTTGATTCCCAGCCTCCCGGGTGAGAGTCATGTCTGCTGACCATTCAGCCAAAGTGATATCCCGATTGCAGAGTAGCCAGGGCACGTCATCAACCGGAGGCATAGTAACAAGACCTTAACTGTCACACATGTATCAGTTGCGAAATAATTTTGATGGAAAACAAAGTGATATATTGGTCAAGGTCCCAAAAATGAGAGAGTGAAGAATTATACTTTAAAAAGCACAATAAAGTTTGTGCCACTGTCATAATGATTCACAAAGATTTATATTATCTCTAAATTGCATGTGTGTGTGTGTGTGTGTGTGTGTATATATATATATATATATATATATATATATATATATATATATATATATATAT
>JAOXYM010000014.1:16005366-16025190 GCA_028567055.1 Leptatherina wallacei
ATATATATATATATATATATATATATATATATATATATACATACACACACATATACTCTATATACACACTCACATACAAGGCAATCCTAGAAGAAACCCTGTTAGAGGACGCAAAAGCTTTGAGAATGGGACAGATTCACCTTCCAGCAGGACAACAACTCTTGACTTGCTGCTAAAGTTACTGCGGACTGGTTTAGATCAAAGCATTCACGTAAGACAGGCGGAGTCGAAATGCAGACATGAATACATTTGAGAATCTGTGTTAAGACTTGAAAATGGCTATTCAGACACTCTCCATCCAGTTTGAGCTTGAGCTATTTTGCAAAGAAGAATGAAAAACAAAAAATCACTGACCTGGTAGAGACATAACCTAAAAGCTGTAATCGGAGTAAAATTCAGTTTTACAAAAGTATTCATTCAAGAGTTTGAATACAAATGCACGCACCACTTCAGATTTTTATTTGTAAATATTTTAAAACCATGTATCATTTTCTTTCCACTTCACAATTATGAACTACTTTGAGTCAGTCTGACATAAAATCACAATAAAGTTTGTGGTTGTAATGTGACAAAATGTGGAAAAGGTCGAGGGGTTTTAAAACTCTTTCAAGGCACTTATATTTACCAAAGGTAGGCTCAGTGCCTGTAACAGATTGATTGAACCGGGATCTAATAAGGTTAATAGCATTTTTTTCTGCTTCCCAATGCCTTGTCCTTTTCATGATTTTGAAATGATTACGTTAAATGTTCTTATTGCAAGACATTCCTCTGACTTTGCTTTCTGTTTTCTAGAAATAAGTGAAACAAGAAATGACAGATCAGAGTACATGAACTTTCACATCAAATACTGTATTCTTGTCTGAGTGGACATCTATTCCCACGAATTTTAAAAAGTCACATTTCATTTGTTTGTGCAGAATGTTACAGACAGAAATAGGTCTGAGGGTAGAAATAAATCTGATTTTGACTGATGTTGCCTTCAAAGGAAGGCCAGGCTCCAATCAAGGTTTCTTTATGGTCATCATGTGTGAGAATGTTGGCACTTCAGCTTCTCTGTTGGACACTTGATGTTGGGGGTCTTATATCCAGGCTCCGTTTTTATTGGGCTGAGGTGTGACTTTAGCACCCCTGCTGCCGCCTCCCGAGTCTGGATAAACACAGGTGAGTGATTTCTCATGGAAACTTTAGCCCACCACACATGGAGGGAACATGAACTTAAAAGAAATTTGAAAGGTTTTCTTGTGAGCAGATTTGACACATATATTAAATGGAAATGGGTGTAAAAAAAGATAGACTTGCAAAGGTACAACTGTAAGGAAGGGAGGGGGGAGGGGGGGCAAGACACAGCTGTTTGAATTCCTGGGAATAGCGCTGTTTGTAAAGTGCAGAGTATTTTTCCTATTTCCATTGAGCAGTGTTACTCAAGCAATACCATCTAAAAGAAATGGTTGCGGTTAAAGATGTTTAGAAGCTTCATTGTGTCATGTAAGTGATAAGATTTCTTATTTAAAATGATTCAGCACAAGAAAAAAAAGCAGTTAATATCAAATAAGTTCAGAAGCTGAGAACAAATGAAGTAATAATGTCTTAAAAAGATTGGCCAATGTTAAACATGACCATATAAAACATCAATTTCTAGTATGTCCAATACTGAAATACATATATACATTTGAGGCCCTGCGATGGACTGGCGACTCGCCTGATGCTTGCTGGGATAGGCTCCAGCCCACCCGCGACCCAGCGTGGATTAAGCGGTACAGAAAATGGATGGATGGATATATACATTTGAATAGAGTGACTTCTAAAATCCAACATGCATGAATCAATAACAGAAACATCTCACTTAATAGTTGTAAGTAATATAGATTTTTTTCGCCCCATTTTCTTTTTGTGCACAAAAAAAAGGAATGGATAATGGTTCGTTATTCAATTTTTCCTTTTGGATTAGAACACAAAAAATGGAAAAACTTGTATTTTTTTTATTTTTTTGTTTTTTGTTTCAAATGAAAAAATGAACTGAATGAATGTACACGGACCCTGTTGCTCAGGAGAGCAGTCGTCTGCCAACTGGAAAGTCAGTGGATCGAGTCCAAGCTGCTCCTGACTACACACAAAAAGTTAGGGATATTTGCCTTTTTTTATGATTTCAGAATATACCTTAAACGCACTATTACCTTTATTTATTAACTTAATTTCACTGTCTTCATGCTTTTGAATGCAGACATACAACTGTTTAAGTAATTATTGTACATGATGTTGTTCTCAATAAGGTGAATAAATAACACAAAAAAATCCCAAAAGGTGTCTGAACCTTGAAACATTCACTAAATATACCGGTTCAATGACAACTTGTATTTAAACAGTCCTCTACTGTTGACATTCAGACATCATCAGACCAAGATGACACCTAACACATGACGAGTTATTGAGACATTTTAATGTTTTTTGTTGTCCTACACCCAGGTGTTGTCAGCTTTTCTTTCAATGGATTACATGAAGTGGAGGAATTACCACTGCATTATTTCACTTAAATGTCCTACATTCATGATGTAATATCAGAGTAGCATGAACATTTTATGTGTAATATAAATTTCACTCGAAAGTTGAATATCCCTAACTTTTTGTGAATAGCCCATGCCGAAGTGTCCTTGGGTAAGAAACTGAGCCCCACATTGCCTCCCGATGTTTCTATCCATGAGCGTGATGGGTTAAAAAAGCACTTAGTTTGTAGAAGTGCTGTGTGAATGGATGAATGACGGGTAGTGTAAAAATGCATAGAGTGGTTAGCATAGAGTAGCTGCTGTTAAGATTTCAGCTTCTCCTGAAGATCCATCTTGTGTCCACTTTTTTTCTTTCTCAATCTCTTCCCTTTTCCCTTTCCTTAAATTTGTGTGTTTTAGTCTAGATAAACAGAATCTCACTGGGCAATGTCTGTAAACAGAGGTAAAGAAAGAACTCAATACAAAATGGGACCCCTAACCAGCATGCAGCATGGCATTCAAATTAGCTATAGATTAACAATTACAAGGTAGCATTGCAAAAAATTCACAGCAATTATTTTTGAAATACAAAGCTTAACATATTATAGAAAAAGGGAGAAAACTAAATGTTATCTACTAACTGCTTGTGTTGGTATTAAACAGATATGCTAGCATGCTTGCAAGCACATTAATAAGCTATTTACTGGTATGTGATAAAACAGTTATGTTAGCATGCTAATATGTGAAACGCTTACAATCATATATGTGCATGCTACGATTTAAAAAGCTAAAAATGAACATGTTAACATACTAGCATTAAAAACAAACATGACAAGGTTTTCTACAATTCATCAATCATTAAACGCCTTTAACATCTTATAGTGTGAACCAAACTTGTTTTCAGGTAGAGATATATTCTAAACCATTTTATCTATTTATTGTATTTTTCAGATTGGCCCACCTCAATTGAGATGTCAGTTACAACTGACTTTTAATACAGGTCAGCATGTTTCTTTTATTTAAAACCTTTAATAAATATAGAAAAAAACAAAGCTGTGCTTTTCTCAGACCTTGAGGCCAAACCACAGAGTTGCCCACAATATTCTTGTGTCTAAGGTTTTTCTTTGTCTTCTTCCTCTTGACCTTCCTACATCTAAAGAGTTCAGAGCCTCATAGTCTTCATTCAAAGGATTTTTAAAGATAGTTATTTTCAGTGCCAACAGTATGAACTGAGATGGAAAAAAGGCTTTAATATATGCTGCTCCTTTTGACAGGAACAAACTGCAAAAAGAATTGAAACTTCATGACTTGATGTCATCAGATGCTTTTAAGAAAATGCTGGATGACTTGGAAGAGATGCATCTATTTGTAGATGTCCTTGATTTTGGGGTTTTTAATTGTAAAACATCAGTAAGTTTGTGTTGACTATAAATTTTTTACTTTGTTGCTGGTGTCTTGGCCAGGGCACTCTTGGAAAAGGGATTTTTGGTCTCAAAGACTCTTTTTGCTGGTTAAATAAAAGGTTAAATACACACTGGGAAGACATTCTATGCTTGAGCTTATTTCTACTTGTACACTTGCACTGGATTTTTTTCTCCTCAAATAGCCTTGGGCAAATGGAAAATGTTTTTCTTGGGAAATGTGTTGGCATAGAAAGTTATTTTTTATATGAAACTTGTTTTTTTCCAGGTGGGATAATTTCTAAGGAGCGCTGGCAAAGACGTGAGTCACTATAATCTATTTTCACTATGTGCCATCAAGCCACTTTGCTGATTTTACAGAATGTAGCAAAAGATACTTTTAGAATTATTCAATAATCTAAGAAGCAAACCATTATCACAAGCACATGAAGTGATTGTAGGTTAATGATGAATGTCATTGACTGAATTCCACTAAACACAATAAAATCCTTGATTACTTGATACAATATTCAGACTTTCAATCCTGTTATTTCAAATATGTATTCATATGAAGTCGGTAGCAAGGTGCTTTGTAACCAAGAGGAGTGTCATATCCCCTAGGTTTAGTGTGCATTCATTCTGGTTGAAGTTATTTGGAAAAAAATATACAAAAAAGTATAGTGAATATATTATCACCATTAACATTTAAAATTTTAATCTGAAAAGTACCCCCTAAATAAAATATTTATCCAAAACTCAGTTAATACAGAATATTGTAGCAGTGGATTTTATGTTTTTATTGTTTCACTATGAGAATATGACTTAGCAAACTTTATACAATTTCTTTATTTGGAAACTGCCTCATTTAAAGATTTTTCACATTTTCATCCCCCTAAATGATTCTTTTTCTTTTTTTACAGTATCCAACAACTAGTACTCAGTGAGTTGTATTCTGTTCAAGTTTTTGTTGCTTCAGGCCAACATGTGATATTAGATATAATCAACTTGGTTTTATATAACTAATGTTGAGCGGTTCATTTAAATGGTTGAGGGTCCTGTTTTTAGAACACGCTGCTTCAAAGGAACAATAAAAGAGTAATTTGTCCTCCTCAGATTACTTAAAATGAGCCTGCAGGTATTAAGTTAAGTTAGGCTGCACATTGTCACATTTCCATTTAATTGAAAAGCATCCTCAGACAATGCGTTTCATCTAGCGTGTCCCTAAAATGCTCCTTTTTAAATGAATATTTTAACAAATATGATTAAGCTTCACTCAAAGGAACACACCTCTCGTCATGTTTAAAAAATGGACAACATATTTTACTCAGTTTTTGATTTGATTAATCACAAAATATGAATTATTTTTCTGTTTCTTTTATATGTTGTTAGTGTTTTATAATGTTTGACATTTACTCTAATCTCAGTCTGGATTCCTCCCTGATTAAATGAGCTTCTACAGAACATTATCTTGCAAGTTGGAAGTGCAGACTCTACACTTAACAAACGGATGACTGTTGTGCCTCAGGTGTATCAGTTTCAGCAACCAGTTGAACAGGTTGGATTTAACTGACAAATTGCAGCACGTATTTCATGCTATGATAAAGCTGCAGCAGCTCACCACAAGACAATGACCTAATTACTGAGCAAACAACATGATCATGAGTGTTTCACTCATTCCTCTGATTAATAAAACCACTTTTCATTGTCACTGTGGCATGCTCAACTCTGGAAAACTACATGTTTTCTTCTTGTATTTCTTAATGTGGATTTATTCCAATGTGCATTTCTTCAAAACAAAACATTGGAACACAAAAAGATCATAAATTGTCCTTCGTGCTAAAAACATTAAAGTGGAGTGAGACTCTTTTAGGTGGCAGATATTTTACTCAGGTACATCCTCCCCACATGCAAACATTGTGTGTTTGCATACACCTCTAGCTGTATGAAAATTTTGACCGTTGACTTCAAAGGTGTCCTGTTTAAACTATCCCCTCTTACTATCTCTGACTGAAAACACAGAAAATCTCTTGTTTGAAACAAGATACAGTTACAAATAGTTTAAAACAGAATCTCATAGTGATATTCTATTTTTAACTGTGCTTTATTTGCACTTCCATAAACTGAAAGAAAAACAAGTGAAGCTTACTGTAGGAAAAACAGAAATCCCCCAATAACTAAGTTTCAAAATGACACTTATGTAATGCGGGCCAGTAATAAATAGAGTGCTCCAGTGTGGAAGCATTTTCATGTCTGGGCATGCCAGCTAGAGTCCCCATCTTGTTTGATTGACACCATCCAGTGCATTTAGTGACCCATTTATTACAGTTATAAGCTCCATTTGGCTCCTGGAAGGTGTGAAATGGCCCACTTCTACCCCAGGCCCCTACCTTTGTTGCTGGGATTGATTTAGCAGACAGAGGTAGCTCACAGGGAGTGTGAATCCTGCTGCTTAATCACCACAGACTGCCTGTGACACAGCCCTCAGCTCCACCCCTTTTACGCAGACACACTCACAGTCTGACTTTACAGTCCTCCCTCTGCCCTCTTCTTACTCATTACAAGTCTGACTTCTGCAGGGAGCGCACGGCTCTCTTGGATTACCCTCATTCATCGCAGACAGCGTACGGTTTATTGAGAGAAGACCCAAAGATCACAGCAGTATGGGGAGCAGCATCTCATGTGTCCCCCAGCACAACTTCAGATTCTCCAGCAAAAGTTTCATTCGCAGAAACAGGTATGAAAATTTCAACCTGTCCAGGTATTCATACTGTACTTATGTCAGTGAGTGCACAGAGCACACGTCGTGTCCTTCACCTCTCTTTGTTATTTTAAACTCACCATTTCAACTGGAAGGAATTCTTGGTATTTCTCAGGGTTTTAGCTGAGGGGTTAAAAGGCGGTTGTGAATTTTGTCAGGCTAGGTTCAGGATCATATGATAATACTGGATAGTCCCTGAGTCGTGCTTGAGTGGTGCCTGTTTGGCCACTGGTGTCAATGATCCAGTTACAATTTGCCTTCTCTTTGCATCTCTGTGAAGATGATCTGCCAGCTGACAGTAAATCTGTTTTCACCACGTATCAAAATCAGGGTATGATCCCATTCATTATTCGGTTCACATGTGGAATATTGTAGTTTTAATTTTATTAAGTTGGATTTATGACTATAGATATATAAAACAATAGCTTGTACTGATCTGATTCAAATAATTTGAACATGCATACAGGAAATTACTGACATAAGTGGATTTTATTTTGTTTTTTATCTGGTCATCTTTAACCCTCCAGGATTATACGTCTGGGCATGTTACAACACTGCCGGACCTCTGATGGTAATTAGCCCCATGTGGCTCCAGTCCACAGTCTCATGTGCTGTGCTGTATGATGATTCAGGGTCTAGTTTTGCCAGACATGCTGTGTCGCTCTTAGTTTTCAAATAAAAACAGGTCAGGGAAAAAGCATCGTGTTTCAAAAAACTTGACTGCTCCAAGTTGGATCGATGGTTGAGCACAAACAATGCCATCACTATTCCTTTTTCCTGTACGCTTCTAACTCTTTGTGTTGTTGAATCAGGTGAGGCTCAGGTATTCCCCAAAGAGAGTAGAAATGAGTCGTGCTGAATGCCACAGCAGGGACTTGGAGAATGTTGGGTGTGCAAATCTACAACCTGTCTATTATTTACAACACATTCCTGTTTCTCTTTGCAACCCCAGTCTTTGTATACAAGTCAATTTGAAAAAAAGACTTAAAGGGGACAGTATCCTTCACTTGACACCCATGAATGATTAATGCTGGACATGGACTTCCTGAATAGACAGTCTTTGATTCCCACCACAAAAACAAAAGCCTGTGTTGTTGCACCGTGAGGACACTGGCACACATATGTACAGATAAGCAGATAAACCACGAGCTGAGGCTGTAAAAGCAGCCCCCTGCCTTATCTTTGCAGCGAGGGTACTTCCTCATAAAGATTTGACACTAATGGTAACAGATGACGGACATGCAAAACAAAGAGGCACATTGAATGCTGATTTTCCTGCGCATATCCTCCAGCACTGCAAACACAAGAGCTGATTGTTCCTATCATTTAAATAGTTGTCACTGATGGAATGAAGACAAAGGAAAGGGCTCAGATTGGTTGTAGGGCAAGAATCACAAAACATGATGAATAGCCAATCAGCTGTAACGACTTGAAATGATGAATCAGAAACAAAAAAGCAAAAACATATTTGCTTCCATATTTATTGTAGTTGGGGCATTGGGGGAGAGGGTACACCCTGGACAGGGCGACAGTCCATCATAAGGCCAACATAGAAACAAATTAAACAAATGGCCATGGATGCTCACATTCATTGAACAGTGAATGGTAAAATGTTCTTTATTAACACCTCAGTTAGGAAGTTAATTAAAAAACATGGAATAGATGGGAAACACTGGACACTAAGACGTAAAATATGACATTTTTCTTTGTCTTTTGAGCAGCAGTCGCCTATTTCGCAAGAAAAATCCCCAAGAGGGACAGGAGAAGTCCAACAGTATCATCAATATCCTGTGCACAGTCACCCCCAGAAAGGTAAGAAACTCCATCAGTTCCCTGAATAACAGTCAGTCATCTACATGCCAGGCAAAACTGCTTTAATGTCAACGTATTACACTTTTAATGCCGTCTTCTGACTTATGTTAACATTCAAGCATTTAATTCATGACTATATTTTACTAACATTGTGACTGCTTGCAGGAAATGTCACCTAAAGATCTGCAGACGATAGAGAACATGAAATGGGATCCTCCGTTTCCTTACGACCCAGCCAGTGGCTGGAAGAAGAGCAGTATCAATGTGAAGAACTACGGACGGATGATTCACAGTGCTAAAGTTCGTTTTCGTTTCCTGCACTGCCAGGTGATGGAACAATGTTACATTCACTACTAATGACTATGAGGAAATATCAGAATAGCAACTGCAACAGAAAACAAAAGCTTAAAAATCCTTGCTGATGTTTTAGACAATCACCAAGCCTACAATGACACATCATGCTAGTCAACCATGGGGATCATTTGAGTTCTGAAACACACACATAAAAAAAACCATGTAGTGTAACAGGATGTTGCTCTGCAGCCTTTGAAACACACTGCAACACACAGTTGGCTTTGAGGTATTATTGCTGGCTGTGAATAATCCAATCATTTTCCCACAAAGGGGACTGTAGCCTGTGTTTGGACATGCTTGTTTCTGTTGCAGTTGTGAAACATCCCCAACAGTGAACCTCAGGGTAGAGAGAGTTCCTCTGATCCCAGGGGCTGATAAAGGACATTCCGGCTCCTTGCGGTGGAAATTGCAATTTTTCTGAGCCGTGACACAACAACACTGTCAGAAAGCAGAAAGAAAAGATTGATTGAGCGAATGACGTCACATTGTCAAAAGAACACACTGTATTATAACAGAAACTATGACCACAAAAACGTGTCCAGTCTTTTAGATCAGAACACTTAAATGAATCAGTTGATGATATGTGAACAAAATGTTACATAAGAAAGGAACTGAGAGACATAATTAGAGATTTCAGTACTGATTAATGTTGTAAGTATTGCCGGGCTGTAGAAACCAACATTAGAAAAGATAGTAGGATGTGAGCCAGATGTGTGCTTGCAAAACTTCATGTCATGAACTGCAACCCAACAGATTTATCTGAATATAAGTTTGATAACTGCTGCAAGAGGATTGTAGTTTTACTTTTGCATTAAACATGTTTTCATCAAATGTTATCTCCAAACCAATTTCATTTTTCTTCTCTAATTTTTGCTGCAGGATATCCATGACTGCTACCTGGATCTCTTCCAAACACATCTTCATTTTGTGTCCAACAACACAACTGGACTGACATACCAGGTAAGTTTTTCCTCCTTCAAATCCCCAATGGCGCACTCTCTTAGGATATTTTATCAGTTTATAAGTTCTTACACAGCCCCCTGCCAATCAGCACTCTGTTGGTAAACAGAAAGTATGATTATGTTTCTTCACCTGTCTCATAAAGTGTGAGCAGCCATTAATCATCCATTTATTATGCCTGCTGAGAATTCAACGCCATGTCAGAAAGAGACAGCTAAGCTCTTTTGCGCCGTATTAGTCAGCCAACAAATGACTTCAGATGGAAAACAGACATGAATACATCATAGGCTTACAAGTCTGACCTCAGTGTCATGGTGATTCAAACAGAGCATGAAGTTTAATTTTGCAGAAAATACTTTTAATTTATGAAAATCTTCAGAGCATGATTAAACTTTCACTTGTTTTGTGTACAGGGTACTCTTCCTTTGAAAGAGATCACCATCTGCAACCTGCAACAGAACTGCAATCACAGCCAACCCCAAGAATTTGCCTTCCAAATAAATGGTAAGTTTATCTTTACTGAAAAGGATCCAAATGGCTGTAGGTACATAGTGCTGGTATATTCAAATCATCAGTTTAGTTTTATTGGCTGCGTTGAGCTGTATCAAGAAAGTTTTTGCTCTCATATGTATCTCTCATTCCAACTCACTTTCTTTCTTTTTTTTTTTTCAACCACTGCTGGTGGTCTACTTTGTCTGCCCCTCTCATCAGTTATGGATCAAATTCTCTTCACTTAAAAGACTAGCAAGAAACCACACACTATTTTCAGGCTGTAGCATTTCCGATGTTATCACATTCCAGTGATTCAAAGGTACCATGGTTCTCCTCACCTCTTTGACCTCCAGTCAAACCCAAGACTAACTAGAGCTGTGTCCCCTTCACCCTCAGTCAGGGGGCCAAACCAGCCTTGAAGGCTCTGCTTGTTAGACAACAGGTGCACTTCAGTCTACCCAGCTGTCGTGCTGAAAAGCCCAGCTTCTGCTCTTAGCCTTGTCACTGCATGCAATATAATCTATGGGACATTCCAAAAGCTGCTCAGGTTAATTAAAGTCTATTAAAAATGCCACTTAGCTGTTTTTTTTCCATTAAGAAGAAATAAGCTGCTGTAATGAGAAGACGAACGCAGTTCTTAAAAAAAAAAAGGGAAAAAAGTCTGAGATTAATGCAGAATTACTAAGCGAAACAAGTCATTGTGAGAATCAATCCCAGTGATGGAAGTATAAGGTTTCTGTGTTTTTATCATTACCATCGTTCTACAATCTTTGCTGTCAAAACATTGACGCTCTCTGTTTCTTTGTCATAAAGTCAGTTTTGGAATTTCCCAGATCCAGCTTACTATTTTGTGGTATAGTCTTTTAGCTCTTTCATTGTTAAGTATGAATTTTTTTTTACCTTCCGGGAGGCATCACTGACAGGAATCACACAGAGGAAACGTGATGAAATTCTGAGTCAAGTGAGAGATGTGATACAGAGATTCTTCTGTGAGGCCAGTGTTGGTGAGCTGGAAGGTGACGAAGCAAGTACAGGTCAAGAGGATGTTAAAGAATTCCTGGAAACTCTGGCTCAGTTTGAATGAATGTGGCTGTGAAAGTTCGCCAATGGTAGATAATTACTTTGATGACTGCTGTGAACTCTCATACCCTGTCTTTTTGGAACGTTTGAAATAAAATTTTCAAGAGGAGTGAAAGAAATTTGACTTCTTAAGGGAGTTTTATGGTCAAGGTCTTTAATTAAGAACTGTTAAGAAAACCAAGTGAACAGATGAGACTTGAGCTGCTGCTTATCGACTAACAGTCAACATTCAGGCTGTGGTTCCACACAATTAGAGTACAACGCAATTGCCTGGAACGAAATAGAATATCAGTGCTGGTTATCTCTGGTATGTGTGGAACTGATAGGTAAAGAGAGATTGCAGTTCTGATCATCCCACGGTCTGTTCATTCCTTTTGGGTAAGCAGTCTGTGGGAGGAAAAGTCTGCTCCAATCTCTAAATGCAGAACACAGCAGGTCAAAGGGACCTTTTCTTAGCGGGGGCTTACATGTGGTTTACTGTCCTGAACATGTGTTAACGTTTGTTGTACTTGTTGCATAACCTGCTGTAAATAAAGAAGCAGAGTATGAATTTCCATAATAGATTGCTATCATCACAGAAAGGTGTTCGATAAAAAAAAAAAGGCCTTAAAAGTGAAACCTCTGGGACACTTTCTGTTTTTGACTTTGTGACCTTTACACCCTGCAGGTGTCAGCCTCAATCCCATCATCGTCTACTGTGCCAGCCAAGAAGAAATGGACATGTGGTTTGGCTTGCTCAAAGAAAATATCGAGGCTAACGGAGGCACTGCAATCGCACCTGAAAACTACACCAGAGTTAAAGTAAGTTCAGCAACTCTTTTTTCTGACATATTCACATGCTGCTGTGTATATAACATTTGCTTTCTGCTTGTGAGAGCTGTTGTGCATGCTGAATGACTGCTGTAGGTTATTGGGACACTTATAACTTAAGCCACAATAATTCAAACTTATGCTTTCCTTACTCTGACAAGTCAAAATCCAGATCCAGATTAGCTTTGTTTCCAACCGCTCCTGATTAAACAGGATGTGTGTGAATTAGTAAGTTCAGTGAGTCATTTGGGTCACTTCTGGCTCTCCCTGAAGCCTGGATTCTAGGGAGTGGCCCTGACCGCATCACTGCCTGCATCAAACTAACCCTTACATCTGTACAGCGTTGACTCGGCACCCACAGGTGGGGAAATGACTGATGAAACACACAAACTTAGTTGTGTCATGAGAGAATAAACAACCAAATGTAATAAGCCTTAGCTTAGAAGTGTTTTGAATGAAGAAAGGTGTGAAATTCCAAGAAGCAAGGACATATCTAAGTGTTTAAGCTTACTTTGTGCTGGAGCACTCTTAATATTTACTTTGGTGATGATTCTGACTTCCATCATCTAATGTGTGTTAATCACAGCTAAACCAGGACAAGACTTCTGGAAGAGAGGAGCTGAGAAATTCAATCAACAGAGAACCCATTTATGAGTGGGAGGGTTCTCAGAGGGACAGCTTGGGCTCCATCACCTTTGTCACCAAAGTCCGACTGCAGCACCTGCCCTGCCAGGTAACAATTACACTGCTGTTTATAAAAAAATGACTCACTATTACAGGAAATTTATGGAAATGTACAGTACAGCAAACTGTAATTCCTGACGTAAACATGTTTTCAAACTCTGGGAATTTTTTCACACGATGAATAAAAGCAGGATAACATCAGCTTCAAATCCAGGTGACTCACAGTTTCAAATTGCGCAACATGCATTACCTCAACATAATGTCAGAACTGAAAGAAAAGGGTGGAGTCTGTGTTTTGGGAAGTGACAATTCTGAAATATATCTATACTAAATTTATTTCAGCTGATCAAAATGTGACACTGGCCAAATCAGACAGGCCCGCAAACAAATAATGCTGAAATAGCCTCACATAGCAGTCAATAAAAAAACTGTAGACACGATGCAGCTTGCGCAGATGCTGTTAATTCTCTATGGGAAACAGCGGCAGCTCTATTGATGTGATTTAGGGCATGGGTGTGTGAGAAGCATTTGCTGGGCTCATGCAGTGACTCGACTCACCTCACAGCTGGAATGTCAGCTGTCTATTCAGACACGCCCTCCGGGAGAGAAGAAACATAAACTCTAAGTCTGCCGCACCTTTAAATGCCCCACAAACTGGTTCAACTGAAGATCTCAGTGGGATTTAACATGCACCTCTCAAAACCAGTAATACGTAGTATTATCTTTGCTCAAGTTATTTTACCTTTGCTAAAGATTTCTTTTCTTCAGAAGTATCTCAGTAGTTCTGTATCAGTCTATTACAACATTAAAACTGCCATCAGAAACAAAGGGAAAAAATTTAAGTAATTTTTTTTTTACCTTGGCTTAAATATAGTTTATTTAATTAAAACAGCCACTGCACACCATTCATAAAAATGTATGTCCACAGGAGCAGAGTGATAGACTGCTGGTGATGTACCCTTCGACCCTGATCATCCTATCAGAGGAGAACGATGGCCTCTTCTATAAGGTACCATAACCTCCTTTCACTCTTGACCTGAGAATGTGTGCTTCCACTACATTGTATTTGTGTTAAGAGTAATTCTGATTACAGGGCAAACTTCCTCTCAACATGATTACTGTGACCACACCCTGTCAAGACGTCAAGCCCAACACCTTTATGATTGAAGGTAGGCGTATTAATTCAATTAACTGCTTCTTAACAAACTCAACTGATCCAGTGTCCGTGTACCAATGTGCAAACATTGGTGGGAAATTGTTATCTCTTGTGATTATTTTGTTTTTGCTGTGTCACTGGCTTCTTCTATTGGTTTCAAGTTTCAAAACCTGAGGTGGGAACTGCAGAGCATGCACTGAGCATCTAGATCACTTTGAGTTGCACTGAAAGTGTATGTGCAGGACAAATATGACTTCCAACCCTATTATCTGGGTGTGCTAGTCCAAGTTGGAGAGTTTTGTCCAAGTTTGGTTTCTCAGAAAATCAGTTGGATTTACATGATATTGTGTATCTTTTAAGTCTGTCTCAAGCCAGAGTGACACAATCAATTTTTTCTAACATGTTGTAAACCTAATGACTGTCATTTTAAATACAAATGTTAAATGGACTTAAAGAGTTCACATTCCAACGCATGCTCTATGATAAGTAGCCTTTTCCATGAATCTGCGAGTGTCACAGAGTGTAACCCCTCTATGAATGAGCTGGTTTTATCCCTGGTGAATAACAAACTTACTATAGCACATTCCAGTGAGCAAGTAGACCAAATGACAGGCTTTGTCCCCCCCCCCTCCTTTCTCTTCCCAGGGAAACTGATCAACCCCATAGTGGTATCCTGTCTGGATAGGACTGAGTTCTGTGACTGGATCCAGCATTTCAAAGCTGCTGACGTGCCTGTTCTCAGCCCCCCACCTCCAGTGTATGACATCATCTACACCCCAACAAAAGCAGAGGTGAGGGCTGCTTTCCTTCTTTTCCAGGGACAAAAATTATAAAATTTTTCTCAGTTGCTGGTGACCCACAACTATTGAGCAAAACTGTAAAACTGTGGTAAAACGACCACCAATGCTCCTCTTATGTACCAGTACCTAATCAATTGTTCATAAAACTAAGAAAAATATAATTTCGAAAACTTAGTCTAGAGTAAAATACTTTTAAGGTTGAATATATCTTTGTTTTCTAATCTCTAGGCTCCACAGTTTGACAGGTGGAGTGGAAACAGCCAAGGAAGAGTGGGATCTCTTAAGTTGACCCAGTCATCAAGTGCCTATGGGTCCCAGAACCTTCAGTTACCTGCTCATGAGGAAAACCCTCTTTCCCCAGGATACACTGAACCTCTATGTGTAAGTGTGTGTGCCAGTACTGAAGCTTTACTGACCTTATAAAATTAATCAAACTTCTGTATACTTCTACATTTACAGAAGTATAAATGCGATAAAAGTAAGTTGTCCTCAGCAAAAATAATTGCATTTGCTTGGTAGAAAGGAGCAACACCTTTCTTCAAGAAAATTAATAATTAAGCAAGGTCCAGAGAACAAAGTGCTCCTGTTACACCTACTAAAGTGTTGATTGTTGCGCCATCAAAAGAGTCAAGCAAATTATTTTCCTACTATAAGAGGTAGGAAAATAAAAAAACTTGAAATGCTTATTGAGCAGAAAAAAAGTTAGCTTGTTAACTTCTGAGTCCTTAAGAAGTCCTGAAGCACTCTGCATTATCAGGACATTTGCCCAAACTCCCCCAGGAGAGGGCTGGCTGCCTGCCCGTCCAGTTAGCTTAAAGAGAAGGCCGAGTGAAAAGGAAAATTCATCTTCTGACCTTAACCATCACTCTCCCAATTAATTTAATAGATGGCTGTCTTTAAAAACAGAATGTGTACTGGGAACTAACATTTTTTATATTTTGCTGAGCTTTTAAAATACCTGATGCTGACAATGTTTTAAAGCCATATCTCTTCACTGACTTTTTCTCTGGGTACAATTTTTGTTCCTACAGTACAGCTCCAGCCGTCCCTCCTCAACTGAGACTGCTCGGCTGGGCAGCAGAACCAATAGTGTGTCTTCCCACACCAGACCAGAGCGTGACCCACGACCTTTGTCACTACGCTACTCCTCCCCCCAGCACACCTCCTTCCTCCAGCCTGCAGAAATCTCGTCTCAGGTCTACAGCACACCCTACTCTGCCCTGCATCGCGCCAGTCCACAGCGCCTAGAGAAAGCCCCACTTGTCAAGGTAATTCAGTCTGGCGTCTAACTTGATAACCGAATATTCCCTTTGAAACTGTTGACTTACTTTACATGCCATGTGCACAGTAACTAAAATAGGCACACCAAGCAGTAGGCTGGGAGGGGTCATCTTGTACAGTATATGGTGTTAACAGATGGGGTAACATTGGCATTTGTGCAAACTGAGGTTGAAAGATCAATCTACTTAATGGTGTATAGAATGATATATCCATTATAATTCATAAACAATTATAGGCCAGTCTGAATAAAGATATAAACAGAGGATATCTGTGTTGCACCACTGCTGCTTATCATAGCTAGCATTAATCCAAAACTTCCCTTTGGATAGATTGCTATGGCCAAAGTTAAGCTAAGCTATTACTTTTGTTTTCTGTCTTTGTCTTTTCTTTCTCATTAACCCTTTATATTTTATGTTTTATCTATGATCAGTCTAACAGCTGGAGCACACCACAGACATCCCTGAACTACTCCCTAAATGTCCCACAGCGCCACTCAGACATGTGCTCACGACAGCCCTTGTCACCCCTGTATGACGAGCCCTGCAGCCCAGAAATCTACTCCCTAGAGGAGGCTAGGCCAGTGGTAAGTGGGTCAATGATACGTGATCCATAGTTTCAGTTTACACCTGCACCTGATATCAAGTAGTGCATGCACACATACACACATCTGCATGTGTCTTTGATCAAGGTAGTGGTTGGTACTTTGAGGATGTTAAATCTTTCAAAAAGAAATCTAAAATAAACATTTCATTGCTTATTTTTTAATCTAAGTGTGTTATTCATTTCTCTATCGAGGTTAAGTTACTTAAAAATCAGCTCTGTTAATTTTCTCACCTGCTTTTATTTGCCATATTCTGACATGTCCTGGTCTGTTCTTTGGCAGCAAAGCTGGCGTGAACCACATCAGCAACGACACCACCATCAGGACTCCCAGCTCCTCCCCTCCTCTTTTCAGCTCCGCACCCCTCCACTGGGCAGACGCTGCAGGAGAAGCCTGATCCTGAATAACTCCCAGAGACCTCTGGGCCTAGAGACGGAAACTCCCCAAATCCAAGCAGACCAGAGAGCAGAGGCCGTGTTGAGGTTAAAGCTGCTGCCTGTACCCAGCCAAGTGCAAGAGCAGGTGAGGAGCCTTTATACACTCATTTCACAGGACTCTCTGGTTTCTGGAATGCTGTGTTACAAAGTGAAATGCTAGCATGCTGTGTGATAGCAGAGCAAATATATATATACTTGTGCTGCAGGTTATGTTTAAACAGATGCTAGAGATTAAACACATATTTAGGGAACACAAGAATGTTTGTTGTCGTTCATCTCAGGAAGTGACTTTCTCTGTTTTCACATCTGCTGACAGATGCTTCTCCCGCCGAACTCTATGAGGGACACTCCTCAGATGCCTTACGGCTACTCACCAGGTAAGAATTGATGGCATACAGTTATAAACCCAGTGAAACATTCTTTTATTGGAAATGTGCCTTTGTGTGAAGACCATGATGATTAAAGAGTGTAAAATAATGATTTTCTTTTTGGCGATAGAAAATAAAAAGCTGTATTCATGCATGAGTAGCTGAATTCATAGCTCGGTGACAAACAATGGACAGGCTTTCAAATCTATAACCGTACTGCATTATATTTCCTCATGTGTGTCATGAAAGTCAGCACTCTGAGGCGCCTTCCACCATACCATCAAGGACACAGAACATTGCTTACTCTCCAGTACATCAAACTGAATGCTGAATGCATTTGGGTTGCATTGTTTGAACTCTATGCTGTCAACAGGCAGACAGACGGTTAAAAGGACACATGGTTGAAAGTGTATAAAGTGTTGAAATGTGCCAGTGAAATGCATCTTAGTGTTGCTCCTTGTTCAATTTGTGCAAAGTGGAGGAGAAGCATTGTAAAACAACACTGTTCTTCAACTGTGCAGGCTAGAATTTAATGCTGATTAATTCTTAAATGTACTATTACCACGCCATTTCATTTTTCAGGTTAGATTTGATACTAGAAAGGGAATAATCAAAGGTGGTGCAGCAATGGCATGTTACACTACAGGTTTTACAGTGAGGTTATAATTTGAGACAAGACAACTCACTTCATTATTACTGTGAGACTGTTTATATAGTCAGGGCGAGGTTTTTCTTTCATTGCTTGAAACTAAAAACCTGGGAATCCTCTTGAACCCCTACAGATCACCATTCATACCTCGAACCTATAGATCCAGATGACCAGGAAATGGACTATGACAACATTTGGGACTACGACGGTGACGCTGGGATGATTCAGCCAACGTCTGGAATTTCAACTCAGTGGACAGGATTAAACTTTGGGGCCAGAGGCCTCGGTCCCATGGCAACCCAGCAGAGATGGTCATAAAACAAAACAATAGCCCGGCACTCGTCTGGACGTGTACAAACAACAGATCACTATCAGAGGGATAATAAAAGCCAACAACCAGAGCCGGAGTTGCCCGTAGTGTGTACAGTATGAAGCAACAAATCCCAGAAACTGCTTCATCAGGTGTTACGCAGTCAGGCAGAGGAGGGAGGGTTGCAGGTATGAAAGGAAATGGCAGAAAACACCAGTATGACACTGACAGCTGTCTGTTTATTATGTAGCATTCAAAAGAGAAGACAGCAGCGTATTGTACATTATGTATGACTTTAATGTTATTCTTATTTACAAAGCAACTGTAGCAATTAGGGATTTTCTAACACGCTGTCCATGTTTTGTTCATTTTTGTTCTTAATTTATACTATAAAAAGCATTCCATCAGGGCTTGACATAGTAAAGACTATATGTATATTTTTGTAAATGTTGTACATTTATTATTTTATTATGCTGCACTGTTATGGCACATAGATGTGGCTTAAACCAGTGCTAATATTAGAATAACTTCTGCACAATACTGATACTTGTGACTTTTTTTCTATTATTGTTTGATGTGTTTATTTATATTTGGAAAATAAAACAAAAAAATCCACCGACATGTTTGTGTCTGTTAGTGCTATTATATGGCCTTAGTGTTTATGTAAAGCTCCCCTTTTGCAGTTCTATTTTCCAATTAACATCCATCCATCCATCCATTTTCTATACCCGCTTATTCTAATACAGGGAAGTGGGGAGCTGGAGCCTATCCCAGCAGCGACCGGGCAAGAGGCAGGATACAATCTGGACACATTGCTTTTCTGACGCAGGGCAAGCACAGTGAGACAAACACTCCTAGAGAATTTAGAGTGAATAATTAACCTCACATGCATGTCTTTAGACAATGAGAGAAAGCCGGACTACCTGGAGAGAACCCATGCTTCACAGGGATGACATGCAGAATCCACACAGAAAGGCCACTGATGGTGTACATAGTTTTTCTACACATTGCTTCAGCCTTCTGGGTTAATCTTTATTTAATAATTAACATAATGTGATGTGTCACGGACTCATCATGGACTGATGTAAAATTTACAAAAGTAAATCCTGAAACAAACTAACTATTATCATTCCAATCATCATCATCATTGTCATCATCATCATCAATAAAACCTTACAACTGAAATTTTTTTAATCACAAAATTGCTCTAAAAAAGAAAAGAAAAAAAAAAAATCTAAAGTAATTTATAGATGGACAGATACTTTTTTTATTTGAACATGTGTTTATCAAAAATAAATAAACAATCATACCTTTATGAGAACACACACACACACACACACACACACACACACACACACACACACACACACACACACACACACACACACACAC
>JAOXYM010000014.1:16025290-16053872 GCA_028567055.1 Leptatherina wallacei
ACACACACACACACACACACACACACACACACACACACACACACACACACACACACACACACACACACACGAAATATTAATGTATTGTAAAATAAAGGCAAAAAACTACAAATTAAATTACATGTCTGAAAAGGAGTGGGACATGTAGCTTTGTGGGGATTGGATCTAAACATGAAAGAATGAGACAACACATAATACCTTTTGAACAGTTGTTAATGAGCAATGACATAATGTTTTGTGATACTTTTATTTAGTTTGCAGATAACAGTATACAAGTTCGTACAGACCTCCGTGGGGACAAGTTCTGCTCTCCTCCTCAGGTCCTGATGTCTGCTGTGATGCTTGTGAATGGCAAACTTGAACACAACTTTTTTGCAGAGAGAAAACCATTTTTCTCCTAATATTTAACAATACTGATAAACACAATAGCATGATTTATTAGCAGCTCAAGTTCTGAAATCAGTTATAAATGTTTTTTTCATAAGAATCAGTTGATGCCTCTGATCAGATTCTTACATGAACTTACGACGCCCTCTAGTGTTTGGAAACTTTCACTTACACATCTGAGTGCTTTTGAATAAGAATCAGGACACAACTTAAAGATACTTTTACTTAAAATAAATTCAGTCCAGTCTACAGGACAAGATAACACAGTGCATTCATTTACAAATCATGTATCATGAATCTGTTACTGATACAGAAAATTGTCCGAAGAAGGACTTATACTTTTGTAATGGAGTGGCTTTAAATTGCAATTTAACATTCAATCAGATGTCAGTCAAATAAACCTGTAAAATGATAATTAGTGGTGAGAATATTTTACAATCTTTGGATAAATATATATTCTGCATAGAAATTATGATAACAAACAGGCTCAAAAGCACTGAATTCCTCTCAAGTACCTCAGGTAATCCATTTATCATTTGTTTATCTGTCATCTCAAGTCTGTACATTTCTGAGTAAACCTGCCTCTAATCTCCTTTCAGAACATGCTTACACACATTATTTACAAATGTCTAAAGCCTTTTCTTAAACAAACGTACATGCCTCATCCTCCCTTTGGTCTTTCTCAAATTTCACATGATTGCTTTCCCAATGTTAAAGGAGAGAAAAATTCACTAAAAACAGGTCAGCAAGAACTTCATCTCAATCATTTGAATCCAAACACTTTTGTTCTCCGAAGAGATCAATGAAAACTAAATAAGTATAGTGCAAACCTTTAAGAATACATCTAAGTTTCCTTGGAAGACTGATCTCTTGTAAAGACTCATATCATGTCTTCAACCGAAAAATGAATAATTTCAATCATGATGTTTCAAGAATATGTTAATGCAGGATGATGCAATTTCATCTCACTGGCCACAGCTTGCATTTTGACGTACTTACGAAGGTATCGGATAGCTGAAAGTGCGCTTACATTCGCCAGCAGAACTGTGAAAATAAAAACAAAGTTACGCACAGGACAAAATTGAGTCATTGTACTTAGGAAAAGTGAGTAAAGTTCATTTCTCCTGAAGATAATCTAATGACTGTGTTTTCCTCATTGACAAATAATGTTAGAACATGTATTATAGCCTGATTTCTGTTAAAGGTCAAGAGTCCTTTCAGTCCTTTCCATACTCTTCCTTTCTTTTGATCCCCTCCCCGGTGTAAAAATGCAATGGTAAAAAAAAAGTTACTTGAATAAAAACGGTGACTGAATAAGCAGCTGTTCTGTCATTTTAGTGTTACACACTCTTTTAACATACATACCAGCCTTCCAGGCATCTCCAACTTGTGGGTTTGCAGTCTTCAGCACCCATGAAGCAAATGCAATACAAACCAGACACATATCTGACTGTTTGAAGGGGAGAAGGGGGGCATCCAACCCTGAAACAATAGGAATTGTCTCGAATCATTAAGCTATTCATGTACACATAAAACCAAGCACGGCTGACAACCATCCACAGATCCAGAGAAGTCTATGAGAAGGTCAGGGGTTTCATATTTGCTATCAACATGCCAGCAGCTGTGGATGTGCTCCCAAAAATATATATCAATTCTTGCATAGATTCCTTTTATGCAAACTTACAAAGCTGCTCGAGGTGACTCGTGTTTCAATTTTTGACTCTGGTGGGTTTAAAGATAAGTAAGCGATAAACATCAGACACCTCTTTAGTTTGATATTAGTCACTAACTGATACCCTAACTTGATTAACAATTATTGGAGTTTCAAGAAGAGGGATTGACATAAAGTCTCCTCAAGATTAAGTATTTTGATTTCCTTTCGCAGCCAACATAAATTAGAGCGCACTGTTGGCAGCTTAGAGGAGAACTCATCAAGTGAAGTCAAATTATCACGTAGTACCATTCCCCCTGGTTGCAAAGCTACGTGCTTGCAGTGTCGTCTGACAGCTGATGAAAGAATATCCATCCTGGTCATGACTGCAACAGCTGAGTAGGTGACACGTCTGCATTACAACTATCCACATGTGAGGAATATGAAAGGAGCTTCACTGAATAGGTCAAATATGGCATGAGCATTGTTAATCGGTTCCATTATGACAGACAGATCCACAGGATTGAACTAGTTCTGTTTTTGTTCTTTGAATGATCTTATTCAAATTAGGGCTGCACACAGTTACTCAGATGCGAGCCAGCCTGCAATAATAGATACTTGAAACATCACCTAAAGCTGATGAAATGTCATGGGTGGTTTGCTTCAAACTGTTCCAACAAGTTTTAATCTAAACATGATGCAAAAAATGAGTACTGCTTCAGATTTGACAACTCTGCAAGTCATTTAGACATCACTCAGCCTGTTTATGTCTAGTGTTTAATTTGAGTGCTCACAGTGGGTTCCGGGATCGGCTTGAACGGGATTAGCAGGTTTGCATTACATGCAAAACAGAATTGTGTGTTTCTTAAAGGCCTAAAAAATATCTTACAGTCATGGTGCAACCCTGATTTATATGTTATATTTTTCTCTTGCTTTTACCTTTCTTGCATAAAATGTCTGACGTTGAAGCAACTGTAGCTCTACTGATTCTGACTGAAATTTGAAGATTGGTGTTGCTTTGAGCAAACACAGCAACAATCCTGCTTTGTTTTTTTGAATCAGAAGTACTCTCATAAACGCAAATTATGACATATGTGACAATATGTTCATTTAACAATTACAAACCCATATATCATACACTTAGGGATATGTGCATATTCATTCTACATACTTAGCAAATACTAATGTCTTTCTGTTTGTCAAGGGGTTCGATTTAAAATCCTGCTGTTAGTTTACAAAGCACTGAATGGTTTTAGGCCAAAATACATTTAGAATCTTCTAGTTTGTTATGAACCAACCACATCCCAGGTCATCAGGGCCAGTTCTACTTCCTGTTACTAGAGTCAGAACTAAACATGGAGAGGCAGCGTTCAGTTTTTATGCTCCTCACATGTGGAACAAACTCCCACAAAACTGCAGGTCTGCTGTTTCTGCTGTTTTGCTGTATTTTCAGCAATTCCTCACACAAAACTTTTTTTTTGCAATCTATTTTAAGCTTACACAATATTACTCAACAAAAGATATGCATTACACTACCTTACAGTGCACTTACCTGGATTTGAAACAGTGGCCTGTAAGTCTTCATATCTGAAGGGCTGCTGTGCGAGTTGTGTGGAGATCCTGTCCTCCAAGTAGTAGAGCAGTGGATCAGGAAGCATCACATCTTTGTTTCCCAGCGCATTGAGGTTAGTACAAGCCCTCAAGTTAGATTTGCTATTTTGCCTCACAGGAACAAGAGCCATGGAGTTTGAACTTTGCTTCTGGGCTGCAGACGCTGTAAATTTAATGTTCCTGAAGGAAAGTGACTTCAGACAGAAGAAGTTTTCTCTAAAATCTCTTTCTGTGAAGAAGTCCTCGTATATATCTGTGGAAAGCTTAGTGGAGCTCGCCGTATGGCTGAACCTGCTCACCACCTTCAGTGGACAATAGCCGTCTTCTTCATCAGATTCCACAGAAGAATCATCAGATGAAGAGGAAGCAAAGAAATACTCATAGGCCTCAGGGAATTGTAGATTTCTTCCAGTTGATCGAGAGCAGGAAAAGATGGGGACTGGCTTGTCTTCGTTCTTTTCTTCTGCTGTTACGAGTGGGTAGAAGAAGTTTTCTGTATCAAACTCTGAGAAGAAATCATCATAGGTTTCAGGGACAGAATTCCCAGCCAGGCAGTGGGGTTTTATGTCATCTGTCGCAGACTGATGGGGAACTGATCGTTTGCCTCCAAAAAGGTATTGAAATATATCTGTGAGAGAGATACTGTAGCTGTCTGTGTCTTGCTTTGGTGCAGAGTCCTCAGTAAAATACGCACATTTTTCTGATTCACTGTCATCTATGGTTTGTAAAATTTCATCTTGGTATAAGTTACTAGAAGGCTCAGATTCCAGAGCTTGTAAATTATGCACACTGATGGTTTTTGAAATCTTTTCGAAGCACTTTTGAGTCCTTTCAGTGAGGACAGGTTGGGATGCGTCAATCACAGATGCCAGCATTGCATTCACTGGGTAAATATTACCACCATGGCTCATGGTGACAGGCTCACTTTCCCACATAACACTTCTTGAAGAGGAAGGAGTTTTCCCTGTGGCTTGCTTGGGCTTTGACTCATCCACTTCAATAAAAATCCCTGGATTAGTCACAGCAAGCACATCAGTCTCCTCACTTTCCTGTACAGGTGTGAGGGAATTGGGTAGAGAAGCTTTGCTTATCTTTCGTAAACCCAGAATGTCGTTTATTGTCAGTTTCTCCATCTCATTCCAAAAAGAAGACATGGCAAACACAGAGTTCTCCATCTTTTCAGTTTCACTTCCAGATGTGGATGCAGTGATGACATTCTCTGCTTCTCCCAGGAAATCACACTTTGATTCTGGTTGCCTTTTGGGTTCAGACATAGCATCTGCCTCCTTGTGTTTTGCCAAAGTTATCACCCTTTCCTCTTCCTGACCTCCAGATTCATGTTCACTGGCAGATGAACAACAACTTGCCGACATGTCTGTGAGGTTTTCATTTGAGAGAGATGTGAGAGATTCTGTATCCAGAGTATAGTAGGATGTTACGTGGGTGATATCTGAAGGACTTGTTATTAAGTCTTCAGACAAGGAAAGTCTGGTTTCTGATCGAGTGCTGTTTGTTGAAAGCAATGTAAGGGTTGTTTCTAATGGAGCTCCCTCAGCCTTTGTACTTTTCTCTGGTGAAACATCTAAAGTTCGAACATGATCTATAAAGTCTGACATTAATTTGGTGCAGGCTACTCTATCACTGGTTTTCAGTGGCAGAGATTTCGTACCGAGAGCGTGAGAACTGATCCCAACAATTGCAGATGGAGAAAGGTGAGTCTTTTCCAGTGTAAGGCTACATTGATTTGTGTGATGACAGTCACTTTCCAGCTGTTCTTGTGGCTCAGCCCCATTTTGACACAGCATGTGTTCTTCGCTGCCAGAATTTCCAGTCTCTGCAGCCAGGACTGACTTAGCAGCAGATAGTTTGTCATTTTGGCTGACTTCCACAGTTGGAGCACATGACTCCGCACATGGTAAAAGACTGACTGATTTGACCTCTGTTGTGGAATATTTGAGAATTTTTTCATTTTCAAAAATGATGTTGAGGATATTTACATTATCAAATTGCTGGAGGTCCATTGCTTTTACATCCTGTTTCTGATTTTCATTTTTGTTCCATCCAGATTCTTCTACCTGCAGTTTGCTGCACGGCTGTAAAGGTGTAGCCTCATTAGCACTATTGATTGCTGTGGACATCACATTGCTATCACTTTGACTCAAAGGAAATTCTGACCTTTGCTTAGTTGAACTACCAGCACAGACTCCTTGACTGAGTTTGGCCTCTGGTAAATGTTTCCCATCCCTTGAAGGAATAGTGTTAGAAACTTCTTGTTTTATTTCATTAGCAGATAAATTCCATGGCAAGTAGTTGCTGGTTGAATATGGAGTAAGAAGAAAGAGATTTTTTTGCGGTTCATTCAAATTAAATGAATCCTGGGATAAACTCACACCTGCTCTTTCTCTCGATGCGTACTGCTCCTCTTCTGAGTCACTCCGCTTGACTGAAACTTGCCTCTCCCATGTCAGCCCACCATCACCTGCCTCCACGCTGAGTCGCTTCTTCTTTTTCCTCTTCCTCCTGATAGAGGAAGATGGAGATGGCTCCTGGGAAGGACTGAGGTCATCCTTTGTACTACACTTATTTCTGAGAATTACCTGGTCTGTCAACAACCCATCCTGCTTAATGCCATCCATATTTCTGCATATTTCCACACTGAAGGACTGCAGTGTTGTTTCTGAGCTAACGTCCCTGTCTTTTAAATCATGATGCTGATTCCGTTGTTTTATCTTATTTACTTTTGATTCTGCAAAAGCTTCCTCTCTGGTGAATAACTCTATTTCAGCAGACTTACAAGTCTTGAGGTCTGAGTCACTGCAGGCTGCAGGTTCAAAGGACATTCTTTTCACTGCGTTTATGTTTCTGATGGTGTCGACAGGCTTCATGGTGTCTTTGCCAACTGCTGTTTCACCACTGGCAGGCACCGTCTTTGACTTGGGGAAGGTTTTTGGCAAATTGTTTTTACTGGCTTGTTGCTCATCACCACATTGCTTCTCCTCTTTTATTGCAGCTCTGTTGTTTCCAATTTTCTCTTGGCTCAGCTCAGCCTCTGTGAGACTTTTCAGTCTTTCAAAAAATATATTGACAGACTGAAGGTGTATGTCTTCTTCACTGCCTGAGAGAACGCTGTCAAGTCTGCCAATGCCGTGTTTATCGAGGGAGTGCTCCACAGGGGATCCATCACAATCTGGGGGGCCATCAATATGGTGGTGATTCTGTGAGACACTTTGTGTTGGGTTAATTCTCCGAGTCCTCTGGGCAAGAACGGACCCTGTGTCATCAATGTCACTCATCCCTGAATCATCCACACCTGCTAACGAAGGAGGAAGCAGATTACACTCCTCGCACTCTACAAAGAAGCATTCCCAGTCACGGTCGCAGATCTCCACACTGTATTCAAAATCATCCATTTGGGATTGGGCTCACTGCAAAACATAAATCAATTTGAAGAGCTAAAATAAAAGTGAATGTACCACTTCAGGTAGTTCTAATATTTTACAATTACAGATCCCCCCAAAACAAACAACATGCCACACATCAAACACGTAAATGTCAAGCCTTAAGATTTTAAAATTAAGCAAAAGAGCTAATCAAGCGATCAACACAATATATCAATTTTAACTGTAAATCATTTTTGTTTTAGCAACTAATCATGTAAATGACATATTAAAATACTACTTGTAATATCTCTATCAATGTGAAATGATATAGCCTAAATCATCTGTTACTTTCAAATATAATATTAAAATAAATGTTGTAAATTTTGCTTTTTTAGCTTTCTTCCACATGTCCTCCCATGCAGCCATATTACCTGCCCTGCTTCAGATGGTCTGCACAAGACAAAGGTTGAGGAAGTCTCAACAGCACCACGCCGTATCCATTCTGGTGGGCGTTCTTGTGCATGAGCTTGCAGTGCAGCAAGCCCCATGATTTGTTAAATATAGAGCGGTGCTTCAGATCACGTAATACACGCAGTGTTCTTAAAGCAGCCATTTCCAACAGAGGTATAACATTTCAGAACTTTAAATAGTCTCTCTACTTGCAAGCTGCTTAACTGGTTACACTGTAGTTTTAAATTTAGTATTATTTGGTTTTGTGACATATTGCTGAAATGCATAATAATATTTATGTTGTGTATTTTTTCTTATTTATTTCATATTGAGTTGGAGGGTTAAAAATGTAGCCGTGATGGCAACCACAAGCCTGACAGTGGATGCAACAGCAGCCACCACAGCAGGTCTGGTGTCACATGAGGTATGTTTCAGTCAGCTGATTATGATATGACATCATGGGGAAAGAGTAAATCCAAATCTTTCCTATCCAATGTATCCAGGCACTGCAGATGACCCGGAGAGAAAAAATCTGAGATTCATCACAGGGGACTGATAGCTCCTCTGAAATGGAGCAACAAAAATACAGAGGAGAAAAAAACAGATTTACAGCATTTGGGTGAGTTGAAAATGTTGTACATATATAGATATAATATATGTTCCTTATTAACTAATTAGTAGAGATTTAACTGATATTTAGTTCTATTAGTTAAATTTCTACCTATTTTTTGTATTCAGTCTTTTTCGTGGTTAGTTTCCTAATGGCAAGAAGAAAACCACATCTTACCTTCACCGAGCTCCAGTGAAGTGGAATGGTTGTTTTACAGTTTAGTTGCAAAAAGATGGCAATTTGCCTTGATGTAAAAAAATAAAATAAAAAGCACATAATATGACATGATAAGGCAATTTTGTCATTTTACTAACACCTGGTTGTGATATAAGAACTCCCAAAGTTGACTAACTAGTCAACATGAGAAAAATAAGTACACACACAAACACAAACAAGAAAGATATAAAGAAATAAAAAAGTAATCCCCCTGCCTTGTAAATGAATATCTTCTATGTTATCTTTGCATTTACCATATTAATCCCAGGCCAGATTGGACCCTCTGGCAGGCTGATTTTGCCCCACGGGCCATACATTTGACACCCCTGGTCAACATGAATGTGAAAACTGTTATTTGGGAGGATGGCTTAAAAAGGTTAAGCCTTTGTTTACAGCTATCAGAAAGACTTAGCTAAGTTAAGACAATGTAATTACAGGAGCATCTTTTCTGTAAAAATATCCCTGACACTAAAAGACGTCAAGATAACCAATCAGACCTGATCTCATCTTGAGCTGTTAAATCGTAGTTAACAGAAGCCTAATGGGCCTTAATTGCTCATGAATGCATTGATTCATGATAAGTTCTGACTAACAATCTAAAGAAAGAACATGCCAAACAATATGTTGATCTCTGGCAGAGCTTTTATAAGTAAATAGATAATCTAAATCAACAGATTTACTTGAACAACTCCCAAATCCCAATTTTGTAGCTCTGTTGGCTGCCGGTCAAGCTTTAGATATGATGATGCTTATAAAAAATAAGATTCTGAATATTCTTACATTGTAAAAGTCAACATTGGCCACACAATCTTGTTTAAGGTCACTTGTATTGAGAATTTGCATCTCACTTTCACAGGCTGTAATTGCAACCTTTATTAGCCTAATTTTCTTCTCTATAGATATTTACGAGAAAACAGACCCTCTAATTAGCCGAACCACAGTCTGGGCTGTGTGCCCAAGAGGGCCCTCTCAATTCATCCTCTGTGATGAAGGAAGACAAGCCACAGCCTGTGTGTGGCAAACTGCACCTGGGGCAGGGGGCCGTTTTGACACGGGTGGGATTCTGTTTCCATCAATAGGATTAGGCTCTTATGTGTCAGTTTGTGGACTTAAGATTTCTATCTGTTTGGGCTGTTCCACAGCTGCTAATGCCACAGAATTATACCCTAATTGATTACCATACCAGGCATGGTATTTCAGCATTAATTAAGCAAAAAGCATTAAACAAATGCATTCAGCACAATCTTGGTGACATGGCATTCAAACAGAGAAGAGGTTGTGTTTGGTCCTGTTACCAAGCATCTTTGGTTAGTAACCAAGTGGTTGTGTAAAGTATTAGAGAAGGTCACAAAACAGAAGACAAAGACTTGTGCTTGGGATCATCAGGTATGATTTAGAAAGCATACAGGCAATTTAGCAATTTATAAATGCAAGACAGGAAGATATTACTTCTTAACATCATATATATGTAAAAGCACGAATTAATTACAACCCTGATAGAAAAAAAGTTGGGACACTGAAAAAAACTAAAGAAAAACACAATGCCAAATGGCAAATCTCATAAACCCATGGAACTAACATGTTGTTTTGTCTTATCATGAACCTTTTTTTCTTTTACCCTCTCTTTTAACATATGGACCAATTTTTTATTTCATGGGTTTATGAGATTTGCTAATCATTGCATTCTGTTTTTATTTACCTTTTACATAGTGCCCCGACTTTTGGGGGATTGGGGTTGTATGAGAATATATAGTCCTATGATTATGTTGCTAAAAGTGTAAACAAATTAGTGACAGATTAGTGATAGTACTACTACATCTTAGTAGGCCTACTAAGAGTGGTACATACAACATTAAGTAATTAGTGTTCAACAACTTAAGTCACTCAAAAGGTTCAAATAGTCGGCAGTGGTAGAGTGAGGCTTAGCACATTTACTGAATTGGTGTCTTTAAGTGCAGTTATAATGTATCAGTGATTTACTGAAGACAGTATCGTGATTCGTGGCAGGTGACTGGTTTGAATATCAGATGGCCATTCCCTGTTAAGTTTGCATTCTTGTTCCATTTCTGCATGGGTTTTCTTTGCCTATTATCCATGCAACACCCAATTACTGCTACTTCTTAGTCCCCTTTGAATAACATGAATGAAGTGAATGAAATTTGTTGGAAGAAAATGTTTTTTTTTAAACTTGTTACATTGGTCTTAGGGCTTTAACTACTTCCTTCTTTCCTCATGTAGAACTTAATTCCTTTCCCATATAAATAGTCAGTGCCACCAAAATGGTAAGATCCTTCTCAATTACTTTAGCTCATTTCTTGAAACCGACCGGATGTTCTCAGCACTCTTGGTGGTTTTGCCAAAATAACCTGGATGGTTCAGCACAACACCAACACCTGCAAAAGCCCATATCCAAAACAGTTCACTCATGGGTCATAATGAAATTCCTTTCTCATATAGTCAGTGTCCCCACAATGCATCTTCTCTTTGGCATTGTGTTAGCACTGCAAGTCAAAATGTTTAGATGTTTTTTTGTCACTATGGCAGAGGATCACTGAAATATCCCTCATGTCCACCTCTCAGTCTTAGCCCAGTCCCTCATTGACAATGGTTACTGTAGTAATCATTTTTGTCTAGCTAACAAAATACAATTGTGTACGAAACTGAAAAAAACCCCCAAGGACTTTATGGTAAGAGTAGCCTCTAAGGTTTGATATCACACATTGCACTCATACTGCCAAGGAAATTGTAACAAAAACAAAAATATATACATTGTAATATACTGTAATATAAACAAAAAACGTGTAAATGTATATGCAGCCTGCAGTGCTGTAGATAAAGCTGGTGTTTCACAAGTAATACTTCTTCACTGGTCACTGTCCTCACCCTCCTGGCCATCCACACGCTGCTGTCTGTGGCCACAGATTCTCGTCATCATCGCAGCATATATTCTTCCTTTCGATGCAATGAGGGAAGTAACTGCGTGCATGTCGCAACCATATCTTACACTGATCTCCTGTAATATCGTCACACACAACGTCCATTCCATGGAGCAAGGACTTCCGATTTTGAGCCTAATGATCATACACTCTTCACCTCCAAATGGAGAAAAACTCCAAATAGGATTGAGGAAAGGACAGTAGGTGGTATTAACACCATGGCCATCCTTGGATGAGCAGTAAACCAGGCCCTGATAAGTGGGCCACAGTGGAAATTCACATTGTCCCACACAATGACATAGTTTGTGAAGCCCTACGAGACCTCTCTCATTTTCAGGGATCAAATCAGAATAAAGGTGGTCCGAGGAGATGAGGAGCTTCTGTGTATTGAATGGGCCAAGACTGGGGATGTGAGTGGCCACACCACTCAGAAATAGCAGCACACTTAGTTATTAGGGGTGTCACAATATCGCCGTGGTCTTGCCAAAATATCAAGCAGTGTGTCTTGAGGCAAAAAGGATAGTTTTCAGCCTGGAGTAAAATATACTAAACTACATAGACCATGATCTTTTGTGGCCAGTGCGCTCTTTTGAATCAAATGACAAGGCAGTTTTTTGTGCCTGGGTATTTTTATTTATCAAATAGGCTGTGTTTTAAAGCCTAGGTTGTCTTTTCTCCATAAATATATGTTGAGTGTTACTTGATTTAGTACTTCAGCAAAGGTTTTACAAGCCGTTCAAAATGTCATAACCTTGAATATGACAATAAATGTGGTACCAATGACTGGTCAAAGCATTTTTATTTAGTCATTCTTGTTATTGTTAACCTTCCCACAATATCGCAATAAATATCGTATCGTGAAGTTCATATTGTGATAATATCATATTGTGAGATGTGGATATCGTGACACACCTATTAGTTATATTGTCCCCATACTGGCCTGGGACATCCACCGTGGTCTGGGCGCCAAAAATATTATGGCCACGTCTTCAGCGCTTGGCTAGGTTGAAGCCAGCTTCATCCACAAACACAAGGATGTGAGGGGTCTCGTTTCCTTCCAATGCCATTATCCTCTACAATAGAGTAAAATAAAAACAAAACTGATCAAATCAGTCATATGGAAAGTCACACACTAGAGTAACAGAAAATTGCATATGAATGTTTCATGTTCTCCTCCATAAGTTCAGTATACTACTGGCCGCTACTCCAGTGGTTCCAAACCTAGGGTACATTTACCCCTAGGGATAGGCCAACGCAGAGGTACTACAGGGGGTATTTGAGAGAAAAGGGAGGTGAAAAATCATCAATGACTACTGAAATGTTACAGTAAAACCCACAGTATTAGATAGATCTGCTTGGGAGGCACTAATTATGCACAAAAATATGTTATATTCTTCAAAATAAGGATTGGATTATAATTGTATCATGCAGTCTTCTGTTGCAGTTTTTAGGCAAAATGTTGAAGTCAGATAAAACAAATACTTGGATTCAGAAATCAGTTAAAGGGGAAACTGAAACCAACAAAGTTTGGGAAGCACTGCTTATTTGTAAAAAGGTCATAATAACAGAAAACTAGTAACTGACTTACATGAACATATTGATACCGGAGTTCTTTCACTATCAGAGTTCCTCTCAAATGGTTCCCTGTAAATTTGCTTCATGGTCATCTAATGCTTGTTCAGTGTCCCTGTGAAAGGTTTTTCGATGATGGAGGAGACTGTAGAGCGGGGCACATTAGGCTGCATTCGGCGACCTGCATTGTGAGGCAATGGTTGATAACATGGTCTATCAACCATTGTGATAGACCATGATAACGGGCCACATGGTTGATAACATGGTCTATCAACCATTGTGGCCCGAATTTCATCCAGGACAGCATGGTGTCATCGTGCTCCTCAGCCTCTTCCTCCTAAACAAAAACATACTGTTTGATTGGTCATCTAAGATGTGTGAAACCTATCCTTCGTCAGTCAAGTTCTAGTTTCACTTGACTGTCAATGAATCAATTTATCAAATGTTCCAAGAAATTCATATATGGCATTATGTTCTTGACTAATTTTGACAATTGAACAGACTTGTGCATGCGATGACTTATAGAATGAAATAATGCTAACATGTTTTGGAGAGAACAACCATTAGACAGAGAATCAACAATTAGTAGATCAACAAGATCTATTCAATTGGAAATTGTGCTAAATGTAGGCTAACTGTGCTAACTGTACTTAATCATTTGCAAAGATGTACTGAGACATTGAGACATGTACTAAGACATTTGCAATTTCATGAAATAAATGAAAAATTTAATAATGTTTTGAACAATTGCCAAGTGGTTTGGAGGTTTGCCCATGTTATTTTGAGAATGTAATTTCAAGAAATGAGCCAAACCAATGGAGAAAAACTGTAAGTTACTATGCAGTTAATAAAATTATAATAATTTGCTCTAGACTAACATAAAGGCAAGATAATACATCAATGAATCAATAATCATGAGTTAATAACATGGAAGAATGATCTTTTTATTGATAATTAACTCAGCCTCCCTACATTTAAATTCTGAGATGAAATCATTTGCCAAAGGTTTCTACAGATATCTATACAACCACTGTGTTTTGAAAATCTAGCACATTTAGCCTTTAAAATGGGCATTCCAATTTGACCACTTAGTCCAGGGGTAGGCAAGTTCAACTCAACTTAACTCAACTCAACTTTATTTATATAGCACTTTAACATTACGTGAGTTGGCACAAAGTATAAAGTGCAAACTAAAAGCAGAAACAATTGCAGTAGAACAATAAAATAAATAAACACAAAAAGCCAGCCTGTAGCCTGGAGGTACTCAGAGGGATTGACATGTGATTTAAGTAACAAAACATTGTCCTCACCTCATGATGCTCAATAAATAATCAGGTATGGTCTATCCCGACTTCGGTAAACTTTAACAATGCAACTTACTGATTTATTTGGGGTTTACAACGGTATTCCCACCAAGTGTACTTTACACCATGGAGTGGACTAGTAAGATGATGGAAGGAAGATAAACTTTACCTGAAGCGGCTGACAGCATACCAACAGGTGGTTATCTGTTATTTTTCTTCAACTCTTCAGAGCACTTTCAGAACTTTCAGCTCAACGTTTTGGTTTTATAGCCCACAGCCTTTCTGTTCTTGTTTACTGTCACCAGGTCTTATCATTCTCGACTTTAGCGGTACAAATTCCATCTTTGTTGAGATTTTCCACCTTGGATAGTAGCTGTGTGGTAGCATAGTGAAGTGACAGACTGATATTTCTGTGTGCACTCATTTTATTTTATTTATTTATTTTGTTATTTTCTATAGTAATATGTGTTACATTTAATACAGAAAAGCCAGCATGGGATATGATAGGTGTTTTTTTCACGGCAGACACTTTTACTTAAAATTGTGGGACAAATTCTGGTGTATTATCAAGGCCTGTATCCATCCTCTGTATGTTTAGCTACACAAAAAGAAAACTGGGATGCAATGCTCATTAATACACCCGTGCTTCTCCTGATACTTCAGGTTAAACTATCAGCCACAAAGGTCTTTTAGAAGGTTTTTATGACTGTGGGACCTTATGAAAGGATGCAAGACTTCTTCTTTACCACAAGATGGTGATAGCCAACCACTGTTTAACATCAAACTCAGCAAAGAGACATAAAGCTCCTCTCCCCAGAACATTAACAATTCAAAGTTTGCTTATGTCTCGCAGAGTACTAGAGTGAATTTGGGCTACAGATTTTTGAAAAACATTGTCAGAAAGTTGCTTATCAAATCTAAAAGGTTAACACTTAATGTTCTATGTCAATATTAACTACCTAAGTGCATATGCATGGTAGTAGTCAAGTAGTAAGTATATAAATCAGGTGATTAAATGGACTGATTCCAGGTTTGTACACAATTATGTTTTACTGTTTTAAATATGGAAATCTTTAGCCACATTTCAGGGTGTACAATGAATTTGATTGCATACACGTCTTGGTTAAAGAATGAAAAAAAAAGGCTAAATAAATACCTATACCTATATAAGAATGAGAAGAACAGTTGACCAGTTTTAGGTGTTTTAGTCTAATTCTACTGCAATGTAAACCAGAACTTCAACAACAGCACAGATAACTTGTATATCCCCCGCCGGTATAGTTGTTATGTTCTGCAATAAAAACTTGCCTGTGCATTAAAACAGCTAATTTCAGATCAGTATGAAAGTCTATAAATGTGATATGTTCAGAGAATATAAACCGACAAGAGCTCCTATGATTCAAACACTCAGGTCAGCTAGTCCAGACCAGAGTCCAGACTAAACATGGAGAAGCTGTTTTAAGCTGTTATGCTGCAAACAAGTGGAACAAACTGCCAATAGAGATTAAACTTTCACCAAAAATAGAAACTTTTAAATCCAGGTTAAAAACATATACTTTCTCATGCGCTTACTGATCCTATAATATTGAAGGTTGTGTCCAAGTTTTGAAGATCAATAGCATATTTTACGCAAGGTGCATATTGAAAAAAGCATGAAATCTGCACAGTAACTTTTAACTCATCTTACTTTTAATCAATTTGATTTGTGATCTTTTTAGGATTTCTAAAAAATATCTCTCCAATTATTGTGGTTTTTCCTATTTGTTACTGCCTTTTACTACTTACTAATGCTTTCTTTGCACCATCTGTAATGCTTTTAATGTTATTTGTAAAGCACTTTGAATTGTCTTATATCTACAGTAAATGTGCTATACAAATAAACTTACCTTGCCTATAAATGTTCTTCAAGATATTTTTGATGGGAAACTGAGCAGACTTGCAAAATGATACTCCTTTCCGTTCTCCATTAGGCATACAACCACATCATTACATATTAGCCAGTGTTTGGGCATTTTTAGACCTCGACAGAGGTTGAATTCTTCTCTCACACCTCAGGCAATCTGACTCCTTGCGCGCAAGAAAATTTGATCCATTTCTTCCCTTGCAGAGAAACAGCTGCGGCGATTGTAATGCAGACCGAGTAAGAACCTTGCATAATCGAAGCTGATCAGTGAAGAATGAAAGCAGCATACACATGACATTGGCTAAGTGCCTGAGGTGTGAGGAGTGACCCTGACTGATTCTGGTCTTCCTGTCTGTTCTGACCACAAGCAGGCCCGCAGGACTCTTCAGCTGGGGTAGTTAGTGAGACAAAGTTTAAACTGTTCACTTAGTTTGCTTTCATCAACAGTTTTTGATGGTGGCAGTATCTGCTGGCTTGTGCACCATTATTCAGTCAGTCAGGTCCAACAGGGAAAGCTAATATTCAAGACGTTTGCTCTCCGAAGCTGAAACTGACATCAGCTTTTGTTTCAAACATGCTATATGAATGAAAGTGTTGTTTACCCTTCCTGTCAGGTTTGTGTTCATTCTCCTTGGAGAATATCCAGCCTTCTTTGTAACTGCCTCTGCTTTTTTGCAGAGAGATGCCTAAAAAGCTGTTTGCTCTGAGCTAACCATCCTGTGAGCCATGTGAGAAATCATTCTTCTCTCGGAAGACTCTGTAGGTTAATAAGTTATCAGAGGACAAAGAGCTGGCAAACGCACCACCACAAACCAAGTGATGGCCTTCCTTCCTTTGGCCTGGGTCACCAAGGTTATCAGAGACAGGGGAACAATAGGAAGTGGTAAGACCAATCACAACGCAGCACATCACTCACCTCCTGCAAGCCTCCACAAGGCTTTCCAGACTGCTGCTTGGAAGCAGAGCTGTCTATCCACCACATTCGTCAACACACAAACACCCATCAGACTCCAGCGCTGTCACCACCACAGCCAGTGTGTCACATAGCATGAAAAAGCCCTTTGACCTTTCATATATAATTACTTCTCACTGCCTGAGGTCAGTAACGATCATGGCCTGGTGTCAGAGTCTTTTCGGGGTATATGTGTAGAGTGCATGACCCACCAACTAACATGAACTATTGGAAAAGAAAGCGTATACAGCACATGTTGACACCATGACTCAGAGATATATTAGAGCATCACATGTCAGGAGTGAGAAAATACAAAGGGCAAAGTCAGTAAGAAGACAATCAAACCATCCACACATATATAACATTTCTTTCTCTCATGAGCACTGGTGGAGAATAAACAACTTCAATATTCATCCTGTTGTACTGAATTGATCATTCTGTCAGTGCTTTTAATCCAAAGCAAGTTATTGTGTGTTAAATACGTGAAATATATGAGAAGCTTATGCACAATGAGGATTGACATTATATGATGCTTAATATGTAGCTGTTTGCCAACAAGTTTCCTTAAGTGATGTTTCATCCACCTTGTGTCATTAACTTGATTTTGCTGCCTCTGAATGGAAATAGTGTGACAACAGGATTGAAGCAAATAAAAGAGACTGCTAATAAAAGCATACCTACAGGTGGTTATCTGTTATTTTTCTTCAACTCTTGACAGCACTTTCACAACTTTCAGCTCAATGTTTTGGTTTTATAGCCCACAGCCTTTCTGTTCTTGTTTACTGTCACTAAGTCTTATCATTCTCGACTTTAGCATATAAATTCCATCTTAGTTGAGATTTTTCACCTTGGATAGTAGCTGTGTGGTAGCATAGTGAAGTGACAGACTAATATTTCTGTGTGCACTCATTTTATTTCAGCTCAATGTGATGGCCTCAGCTGTTTGTGCTCATAAACTGAAGCGGTCTTTCTTGTCGACTCCAGTCAAAGTGTCCCCATCTCAATGATTGGGGCTCATGTAGAGCCTCCCACTACCGTTCATACATGCTACACCTAATCATTCTCACTTCCTAAATAAATGAATAACTGGATACTACATAGACTGTGATTACAATTAAAAACAAACAACAGCAAAAATAGCATATGTTTAACCACTTTTCTATCTCTTTAAGGACTTCTGATTAGCCATGTCCTTACCCCTTCATGTTAATTATGCCATGAAAATGATCGAACAGACGGTAAAGTGGATATTTTGTATAACCATGTTTATAACTGTGTTCATATTGTTAATTTGAAATAATTTTTTGAAAAGTTATTTTTCCGGATACAGCTCAGCATCGAGAGACATTTTATCAATATGAAGTTCAAAAGTGGCACCTCACAGCTTGTAAAAGTTTTATCTTTAGATTTGGGCTGTAACATGAACATGCAGGCAGTTTTTAGGGTGTCTCCTCTCCAGTGAGGAAACGGTGTGAACAGCACAGGTTGCAACCTTGTCAAAACCAGCTTGTAAATCACAGCTGAGCTGCACAGCAGTGCACCACCACAGACCAGGAGTCTCATGTTTGAGTGAAATGCCCATTTGCATGTGCTGTGCCTTGTCTGCCCTCTGGATCTGAATCATCCCTCTGGTGAAAGAGGTTGTTGAGCTTTTGCGGGCAAGGGCTGTCCCCTGAGCAACCTTAGTGTGAGCCTGCACAGCTTGTGAACAAGCAGAGTGGTCGAGAGAGGGCACAGTTCCTCCCTCTGCACTGAAAAATGTCACTCCTTAGCAGCTGCATATTTTCCTTCCTAAATGTATAGCTTTGCTTCCTGTCAATGTGGTTCACCCACCGTGTGAAACTGACTCTACCCTGTAACCACTCAGTGCACAAGCTTCTCAGTGAGCAGGGTGGTAAACTTTAGAGCTTACTTCCTAGTTTGTTTAACCATAGCTGGTTGTTTGTTGCCTGACATTTGTTAATGATGTGTTGCTTTGAGGCTGAATGGCACATTTTTGCACCGACACTTCAAATGTTTTTAACTTTGTTGCCATTGAGGTGCAGGAGGCTTTGGATCAAGTAGGACTGAAAGCAGCTAAATTAACACAACTGGTCTGTCAATGCTGGCCTTTGGCACTTGAGAGTGGGGAAGAATTTGCATTGAGGCCACGCCATTCATGGTACAATACGCCAGGTCTTTGACAAGTGCTCCTGTAGTTGTCTGGGCCTTGGGGAGTGCAGCTCTCCAAGGAAAGAGACTCTTCACTTGTATGACGCCAGAGGCCAAATGGAGAGCTTAGGTAACAAGAGGCAAGTTGAAGCTATTTGCTTGGTAGTTGCCATAACAGAAAGGGTAATAAGAAGCATGGACTGATGTGTTCCCCTACTTAATAAGACATGACAAAAGAAAATGGTCAGAGGTTGGCATTAGCCAGTGCCGTTAGCTCCTAAAACCTCTCAGAGCTGCAGTCCTTTCACACTGAATAATCAGCTCCTACTGTCAGGACTGCATACTTAAATTGACAAATGTGTGTAGTCAAGCTGAATTTACAGACTGCAGAGTGGGAAGAACAGGAAATCCTTCCGTTATATCACCTTAAGAGCATTCATGCACTATGCACTATAAGTTGGTTTGCCCTACTGTTAACTTTTGGGTCACTGCAAATAATCAAACTCAATTTTATTGTGTTATTTGTTTGTTGGGGTTCCTGCAAACAACACTAGATAAAGACAAGCATGTGGAGCACATTTTTAGCTAGTTGGATTTAATATTAAATTTAGATGTAAAATTACATATCAATATCTTTATTTTGCTTTGAGGAAAGTAAAGCATGAAATACTGTACATAAAATAATTTCCTGTAACTGAAGAAAAGGTTATCCAATAAAGAAAACAATGCAAGAGAAACACTCACTGCATGTTCTCATATTCTGTGATTGTTAAACCACAGTAAACAGGAAGAAAATTGTAACACCAATAGTCGTCTATGTACACAAGCAAAGATTTTTTATGTGTTTTCTCCACCAGAAAGAGATAAAGATTGTGACTTTGTTTTGCTTGCAATATTTCGTCATGGGAAAATTCTGCACATGTAGTCAGTTCTGCCATGCGGTGTTGTGTTTACCACAAAACCAGTTTTGATTTGAATAGTGCTGCCTACTTTATGTTTCTTAGAATAATCACAAAGGGAAAATCACAAAAGGTCTTTAGGGTCAAAATGCATGTTTCTTAGAAGTGAAAGTGATGGGAAGTTGGTACAAAACAAGTCAACAAAAACTCATATACTTAAGCAATTCGCTTACGTTTTAATTTAACTACAGAGAGCATGGCATGCTGGGAGAAAGCCTACCCCCACCGTAGCCTGGGAAAATGCCAGCCTCACTTGAGAAATTCAAAAAAATTGCTCCTTCCCATCCCGTCTTCTCTCAGTGCTCCCACTGTGTTGTAATATAACCTTAGAAGGGGGTAGCAGGGCTGTGAGAAGTTAGTGCTGTCATTGGGTACATTATAATTGAAGCTGCTGGACCGCCACATGATATTACTAAATACTAGCTGTTGCTTTGAGGTTGCTGAGGTGAGCTGCTCGGTTGTGGCAGGTGGGGAGCCGGGCGGGGCTCAGGCTCTCACAGTAGGCTCTGGTTGATTAAAAGTGTTTCAGCACAGTGGTAACCAATGCTACCCAACTGCTCGCCATGAGGAAACTAACAGCATCATATATTAAAATGATCAGCTGGAGCTGGTGAATGTTCCCACATCAATCAGAACATGAGAAGGTGAGCATGTGGAGACAGAGATTTAAAGGGGTGAGGTCGTTTTAATATCACCCCACTGGACGGTTAAAGTCAGTCAGATCTAAGAGCTTAAAGCCTGGTCACTGCACACACTCTCTTAACATTTCAATAAGACATTTACATGTTTTACAGATACCAAACTACAATAATTTGGGCACTAAGAGATTTGTGGGTTGCCCCGGACCACTCTTATACTCATTTTGTCACAGACTGATGCTTAATCAGGACTCCCTGTCACTATTTTTCGACACCCAAGACACCCTTTAGCATTACTTTCTAGTCTGTTTGTTGGGTAGTCTGATAGGCTGTGAGAAATCAATCAAAATCTGGAAGTCATTTTTACACTTCAGCCAAATGTTCTCTGTTGGCTAATTACTACTTAAATCTGTTTTCATCCTTAAGTTGTTATATATTGATACTTGATCAGGAACCTGTGTTGTTCTTTTAAGAAGAGGGTAAACCCACAGCTTTCCCAAAATTTTGGGACATTATGGATTTTCCAAACTACTAACTACTACTAACTACAATTGCCTTGGCAACGCAGAAAATGAAAAGGAAGTGTTCTGTCATAAAATGTTATTAATTTTGTAGTGTAATTTAATGCCTAATTGCAATGTTTTCTCAACCTTGACAAAATATTAAGTAAGAGGGGTTTAAAATGGAGGCTTAAAAAACAAAAAACAAACAAAAAACAAAACATGACAGTTCAATATTAAATGGTTTTATCAAGATTACATGAAATCTGGCTTCATTTCATGTTTTAGGGTTTTAAATTTCTGAAACAATCTCCTTGTTTATTTCACTAGTCTGACTTACCTGCAGACTAACAGTGCAGTGAAAATGCAGACCTGATTAACTGTCCTGTAATTTTTGTTTCCCTTTCACTATCTATGTATAACTGTTTTGAAAATCAGGTTTTCTTTTCTTCTTTTGTTTCTTTTAACATACTAAAATTTAAGAAACATTTGTAAAGCAATGACATTTTCCTTGGGTTTTTCAATCAGTGGTTGTAAAAAGCAACAAAAAAACCTGTTTTCAACTTTTGTGTAGTCAATGGTTTTTTGCCACCAACGACAACTGTATTTCATTAGTCATACACAAGCAAGTCAAATTGTGTTTTTCTATCCAGACCAGAATGAAAAAGCAATACAGCTACACTATGGTCCCAATTTACATCTTATTCCAGAAAGTTCAGCTGAAGAACCTGCAGTCTATCAGTTGGTGAGCATTTCTGAGGACTTCAATATTCACTTGTTCCCACAATTCAATTCCCTCCTGACTTCACCTCAGGCCACAGTGCCCCTTTTACTCCTGCTGTTTCACCTTCCCTTATATGACCATCCTCTACTCTCCTGCTGTCAACCAATCTGATGTAAAAAACTTTCCAGCAGAAGAATGGGCTCAACAGGTAAGAGTGGCCTAAGGACAAACTATCCTGCTGGGCAGTACACACACTGTGGCCTTTCTCTGGTAAAAGCTTAAGTCCTCCCTTTAATGTCAATGCCACATATGCAGTGATGCTACTTATACATGGTAGAGAGTAGAATACAGACTGTTTATGAATACTTCTAATTGTTTTTCTCTCTGCTGGAGATCTTGAACATACATACACTTTAAGAGGGCTAATAAGATGAAATGACTTGAACACAAAAAACAGTTTTAGAGTAGCATGTTGTATTACTGTTTATCCTTGTTGCCACAGTACTACACAGTCATGTTGGGCAAAGCGACAGAGGCAGAACTCAGATATAGATGGCCACGCACTTAGGCCCTTCCTGCTGCGTCTTGCTTTCAGTCTGGAGCTATTTCAGAGGTTATTGATGTGTCTGCCAACTGGGAGCTTTCTAAACAACTACCCTGCTGCAACAGGTTACAAGTCCAGCTTCCTGCTCATTAGGCTCTAATTGATTGTAATCTGGCCTTTGAGAAGTACTGGCCCGCTATGGGGTTGTTCTGCACATGTGAGTGCCCCCACTGTCCTTTCTACTTTTGCACCTCACTCACCAGCAGGGTTTGGAGTACAGACACAATTGGTCCTCTCAGATGGAATCATTAAAGCGGGTGGGATAGCATGAGTTCTTTCATACATCAGGCCTCTGTGGACCAGCTTGAAACCAGGGACAGTAGCCGCTCCGCCTGCCCAGTGGGAGAGCCCCATCCTGGGCAGGCTATTGTTGGCCTCAGCCCTCGACTGGCTGCCTGTGGTTCTGGCTGCATTGGCTTGATTTGTATGCCAAGGCCCTGGACTAAAGAGAGTCATGCAGGGGAGCTGGGTCAATATTGGTTTTGAGAGCAGGAGGAAAAATGTCAAAATGTTAAATTCTATTGACTTCCCCCTACTGCTATTTGTTTCTGTGGCAAAAGGCCTAGTGGGCCATTAGTGTAAACAGGGCTTTGTCTTAGGGATCTGAGCTTCCAGCAGGAGGTTAATAGAACAAACCTGGAGATAGTGGGTCTGGTCTAGCTTAAAAGTGTCTGAGGTATTGGAGCTGAAGAGAGACCTCATGATGACAAAGCCAGAGATACAGAAAGCAGTTCTGAAGCCCTCAGACATTGTAAGATTATTCTCAACATCCCTGAAAATAATGTTTTTTTAGACAAATCGGAAAAAACATTTGAAATCTTCTATTTTAGTACAACCATTTGCTGCTTTAAATATCAAGGATGTATGTAGTGTCATTAATTGTATAACACCTTCTGTTAGAATGTCCTTTGCTTTTTAGTGTCATGAGTATGGAATATTCTTTCCACATGCAAATTTCCCATCTGTGTCTTTGTTTAGAGTTTTACAGTGTAAAAGTGAAGAGCAGCAGTTTACAGCAGCACATTTCCCTTCCTGTTGCTTTCAGCTGTGTCTTGTGTCTTTCAGCACTCCAGGAATATGGGATCTTCATTTCAAATAATGTGGAGCTATAAAAACTCTTCTTTTTGAAAGTTTTCCCACCCACTTCTTTGCTTTCTCTGGTTCTCCCCTCTTCCTCTTGCTTGTTTTAACTTAACTTTATGAGCTGGGAGACTTGTGTTTCTTCAACAAGTTATTTCCTCCACAGAGAGACAGGGAGGGGTTATGGTAGCACTGAGGAAAAAGCACATAGAGGGGCAGCATAAGCAGAGCCAATTTCTTTCTTTGTGTCTACACACTTGCATATGTTGTTGTGATACATAACCCTGAAGTTAGTACTCTCCCATGTTTTTAATTTTATCAATGCTAATGGATTACATAGCATGCAGTTAAGCTTTGTGAAATCACACATTACTGCAAGGTGACCCACATCTCATTTAACTCCAAAAGACCAACACAGTTTGCATGAGCACACAATGTTCCTGCATTAACACTTCTTTCTAAACTGTGCTGTAAAGTGGTCGAACAAGGTTTATTTAGCCTCACAAAAAGCATCTTTATTACTTTTCAGACTGTATAGATGGGTCATTGTCTTTGAGTTGTATTAAAAAAAAAAAAATCTGATTAAAATCAAACGGATTGACTGAAGGTGAATAAGTGTTGGTCAAATTATTTGTGTAGACATATGTGGTTTAGAAGAAACTAAATACATAATATTAAATTGATAATGTATACAAAAGCATTTGTTCAAGCCAGGACAGAAGATTTTTTAATTCAGTGGAGACCTAGTTGACCCACTGGACAGGAGACTTACCCTACTGCTTCAGAAGACAATAAAACCAGTCAGACTGTCCCTTCCAGTCCAGTCTGCCACCAAACCAGCTGGATTCACGCATACTACAGTCAAGTCCAGACAGGGTCAGATGGATTCAAGCCCTAATCATCTTATCAAGGATAAGAGATTCCTGAATATGGAGGAGTCACAGCAAAGCGATACTTGAACTTGTATAACCTGAGAACTTGCTTGTGCAAAGCTGCAGCCTGCTTGGGTCTAATTGGACATTTATTTGTTGGGGGGAATGATGAATATTTAAAATGCATAAAAGGTGTCACTCCAACAAACTTGTTGGAACTTTTTAATTGTCCCAACATGCCATCAGCATCATTTGAGGTTTGTATTTATTAATTGAATGTTTTGAAGTGGGACAATGAAAATCTAAAGTCAAGGCAAAATCTAATGTCAGCATCAGTTTTATTTGGAAAAGTAAAAATGACATGCTGTAAACAAATCAGTCAGTCATCACAATTTCAGTATATGGAAAAACAACAGTAGTATGGTCTTAAGTGTAGTCTAAAGTCTATTGTAACAAAGTCTTCAACTTTGTTGTGATTGTGTCTTTTTTAAGACATTAGCATACACATTTCCTTACAATTACCTTCATTAGCGCCCACTGAAGTACTGTGTGATGCTCTCGCTTAGCCATGTACTGCATGGAGATAATCTGTAAGTATGACCATTGTGTTCAACTCAAGAGGGAGAAAGCTACAATACAAGAATAGATAAGGCATGTGCCACCATGGTGAGCACACACTGTCAAAGAAATTTAACAGTTGTGAAAAGGAGAGCACATGTGGTCACGGCGTGGCCTCCAAATCCCCATCTCCGTGCCAACAAACAACCCACGATTCCCCTCAGTAAGGTTGACTTTGCATGAACATATTTGCTCATTGTGATTGCCAGCTTTCTACCAGCTCCTTCTGGTGAGAGAATGAGCAAACATGTCCCTCTCCCCTGTGGACCTGCTGTAAACCAAAGACTGAAAGACGAAGAACAAAAGAGGGGAAAGAGCAGTCAGAAAGGAAAAGAAAAGCAGACTCAAAGCGCTGAAGTCGAAACAGAGAAGACAAATAGAGTGTGTTTGTCTTCACTGCTACCGATACTAACTGCAGGGTGAAAGGAAAAAGAAAAAAAAACACCAACACAAATAGGAAATTATGTAACTTATTTTTTTTTTTAACTCTTGCAAATAAAAGCCCTTTTCATTACAGACAAGAAAATGTTTCTTTTCTGTGGAGTCTTTGGTGTCCCTAGTGTCAACGGAGTCAAAGGTCAACCAGGATGTGGGATGAAGTCATAGCCTCAGGTTGTCTGTTCCAAGCAATATTTGGGCAAAACCCAAGTCTGACACCTCACTGTTAATGATCCCCATAAAGAGAGCACATCCTCTTCTCTGAACCCAAATTAACTGATTTGATGGGTTTGTCCTCTTCATCTGTAATCTCACTTTTGATTTCATATCTTAAACTTTCTGCTTTCAATCTATTTCACAGTTTAGATTCACATTTATGCAAAAGATCAGACAAGAGTGTATTATTACCCAGAATTAAAAAAAAAAGTATTAAGGAAAACAGGGGCATTACCTCATTTAGTTAAATGAAAAAAAGAGCATAGAAAAGTTATGACACTCATCATTGCTCATCTTGGAACTCAAGATACTTTTCCTGCACTGCAAAATGACATCATGAGAAAACACCTGTTGTAAGACACAAAAACACACTGCTTGCCCAGGAAACAGCTGCCCATCTATTGTTGTCTGGAGTTCTGGTTTATGGACAACATGAACCTCTCAACAAAGCCAAGTCCCTGTGGATGACAAGTGGGAGGCAGTTTGAAGGGCATGCCGTTTTAAATGAAGTGTCATGTTAGCCATTTACTTGTTTTTATTGAGCAGTCAAGTTGATGGCACTCTGTTGGGGGTAGCAGTAAAGAAGGGGGGGGGGAGATTCTTTCACACTTTGATGTCTATCCTGCTATAAGATCCACTGATTTAAGGGGCTAAACACTCCAACATACAAAATGTGGAGTTATGGTGGGTGACATGTAGACCCTCCATTATTGAGTTCTTCCTCACCACCTCCATTACCATCAGGTACTCTGCTGCCACTGCCCAGGACAGAAGCAGACTGCAGTGCATCATCTGGTCAGTTTAGAAAGTAATTGGCTGCGACCTACTCTCTCTTGAACCTGTACACCGCCAGGACTCTAAGGCGGGCAGGGAAGATTTTGGCTTTGTGTACTTTCCCACCCCAGTCACAAACTTTTCACCTTTACATCATCGCAGACTTACTTGGAAATAAAGTCTCATTCTGATAATGAATAAACTTAGTCATTTCTTGGTGGACTTTAGGTTGTAACATCACTGTTACTGTAGAATTAGAAATCAAATTTACTTGGTTAGAATTAGAACATGATCGTGATTATGGATAAATTACATTATTTTTTTTACAATGGCACTGTCATCATCATGGATGGCCCTGCATCACCATGTCCATACACATATCAAGCTGGTGTCACCTGTTGGAATCAGTGACGACAACATAATTTGTTAAAATGGCAAGAACCAAACATATATGCCATACATCAACATATAAAAAGCTGCATCACTTACCTTAAAATAAGCTGTGTGAAAAGGGCTTTCGTCTCAGTCACGAAACAACATGAAACACAGTAGTTACATCTACCGATGAAATGGCACACTGCAAAGAGGTGAAGACTTCTTTCTACCCTCCAAGCTTGTGGAACTAATGAAGTTGGCCTTTATAGGGCAAATAATTAGTTTGCCCTTTCTGGCTTATTTAAGCAATGTGCTGATGTAACAGTGAAAATGGAATATCTTTAGGGTAATTTTTTTTTATGTAATAAAAGTACAGCATTTTTTTGTCAACATACAGCATTATCTTTGATCATTTTTTTGTTTGTCATGACAACATATTTAAAGCTACGCACATATTATGTCTATTGCTGAAACAGTGAGTTATCATGGCTCATTATGGTTCATATAGTTTTTTGCACCCTTATTGCAGAGTTTGTGGTTTCACATGCTGATTGAAGTATCAATACATGGCAACACAACTGGGGCATGAAAATGTTGTTTTGATCGTTTTTCACCCTCTAAGAACACAACCCCTTTCAATGTGGTCTGTGCAGGACTGATACCCATCAGAAGGCCTACCAAGAAAGACAGAAAATTCAAGAAAACAAGTACTCTTGCTACAATAATGCCTATTGTTATAGTGTAATAGATAGGAATTTCATTACTCCTATTAAACCAAATCTTCCAATTTACTTCAACATACACCATTGAAGACTTCAAGACTTACATCATCAATATGGTCTCTTGTTTGTTGAGCACAGTAAAAGTGAGGAAGCTCGTGTCATAAATGGTGGTCTGAGCTATTGCCATTGTTCATTTATGAGCAGTTTAATTCAGACTTGGATAAAATATGTTACAATAAAACTCATTGGATTACTCACTAAACAACTTTTTCAATATTGTTTATACTGCATGTCATTGTCTGTTTGCGTTTACATATCTTGCTTTACATTTTACATTTAATGACCACATTAGTTGTAACAGTTATCAAATTACTTCCTAAAATCTAGATGCTTTCATTTTAATAAGTCTTATTTACATGTGCCACCCCATTCTCGGGATGTGCTCTTGTCTGAGGCCCCCCATCAAAAATGTTCAAAATCCACCCCTGCCAGTAATCTCAGTATTGTTCCAGGTTTACTCAGTGAATCTGTTTACATGACCATCAAAATCCCATATTTTGTAATAACTTGATCTGGTGCATCGATATGCACTTCTGAAATGCTATATTTTAAAAACCCGTGTCTACATTTTTCAGTCCATTATCGGATTTCTTTCGAAATATGTACGTACATTGTTTGTTATTTTTAAAACACTTCGTTTATACTCTGCTTTCCTGCTGCTGCACGGCATTGTCTTGTTCTTTTGTATTCAGCGCATGTTGTGACAGTGAAAATACAAAAGCAAAATATGGAAGCAACGCAGTTTTATGCACATGAGCACGTATAAAGTGACAAAATAAATCAGATATATGGGTCTACATGTTGTGACAGACTGGCGACCTGTCCAGGGTGTACCCTGCCTCTCGCCTGATACATTGCTGGGATAGGCTCCAGCCCACC
>JAOXYM010000014.1:16053972-16069036 GCA_028567055.1 Leptatherina wallacei
GCTGGGATAGGCTCCAGCCCACCCGCGACCCTGCGTGGATTAAGCGGTACAGAAAATGGATGGATGGATGGATGGGTCTACATGTACCAAGACATCGGAGTATTGAGGAGAAATTTAGATGCGTTAATCTGATTTCTCATGGGTGCTAAGAAAGTTATCTGATAAAGGTTATCGGAATATGCTGTGTACATGACCACTTGAATTATTTGATCTGGCGCAAACATTTCAATGGGTCATGTAAACAGAAATCAGGAATCAGGTAATGATCAGATTTTTTGGTGTGTATGAAGACAGACTCAGTGAGTCTGTACTGGCCTGTACTTGCATTGCCTTCATTAAGTAAAAATAACCCCATGAGAAGAGTATTTGTTCATGATAAGTAATCGCATATATTTGACAACATAATGTCAAGCTTTTTCTTTCCAATGCTGGTCCAGCTTGATTGGACCTGAAGAACACAGGACGCAAGGCCAACTCAGCTTTCAAAGACTTTATTGACTTTACAGTTTGCAGGTTAAAAACCTTAAGGAGATGAGAAATAAGTGATTATTTTAAGTAATGCTTTTTGAACATTTTAAACAGTCTTTGAATTTTTTTAAAGTAATTTTTAAAGTATTTTCTTAAAGTACTTTTAAAGTATCTTAAAAGGTGTTTTTAAAGTGAAATAATTTCTAAAGTAATTTTACCTTTTTAAATGTGCATTTTATCACACATCTAAAATAAATATGTCACAAAAGCTCATTAAATCATGAAAAGTGGGTTTTAGATTTTTAATTATGCAAGTCTTTTTAAACTGTTTTAACAATTAATGAATTAAATTAAAGAATTGCCAGTATATACAATATTTTTAATGTCTAATGATTTAACATAACAATTTGACTTAAATGATCTTCACTTATAAACTAAAATCAAGCAAGAAGCAACTTAAAGCAGTCCAACTAGAGAGCTTCTCTCTCCATGGCTCACACATAAACACAAGCCTGAGCCAAACCTTCCAGGTCAGCACAGATCTGGGTCAAACCATTTACTTTATTTTGTACTTTATTAAATGCAACTATGTCCTAGCATGTGAATATAACTGATATAATTTATCCTATGTAAGAAATATTCAGGATCACTCACCAACAACGTCCCTGCATTTCTTCCACTGCATTATACGGGTGTCTGCAGACTCACCTGTTTTAATTTAGCTCATCAGTGCAGTGGGAGCATTCTGGATCAACTCTTCTGTTTGTCATCTAGTGTTCAAAATAAGAAACTACAACTTTAACTGATGTGAAATAAGAATTGAGGAAACAAGTAAAGAAAAGACCAGTGAAATGGCAGTTCAAAGGTTTCTTTTCTTTGAGAGTTAAAAAAAGTGTTTTTTTCCCTTTTGGTTTGGCTTGCCTTTGGCAGCACAAACAATGAGTTCAGCTCTACAGGTGTATAAGTTTCATTACATACGAAGTTGCATTTTGTGTTTTATTCTAAGAACAATCAAATAAATGACACAACTTGTTTAGACTAAAAGCTGGATGTTTACTAAGGCATTACTCTTTTCTGTACTGAAGGAGGCACTGTTGGGTTTATTGGATCTTCTGTATGTAGAACTAAAAAAACAAATCAGGTTTGAAAAAATAGGAGGTAAAAATCTGTAATCAGCCCTTAAAACAACTGAAAAACCTTGACAGGTCATTATGTAATGAAGACATGAACCAAAAGATGCACCATCAAAACCTTAATTTGTACTTTAATGCACTACAAGTAGTTTAAGTAAAACAGGAAGACAGCTTGCTTTAAAAAGCTAAGCTTTTACAGCTGTTCACAGGATTTAATGCGTTTTCTGTCTTGGAATACAAAAATAATTCACAGAGCTTATTTTAGCACACAATGAGGCAGCAGATCCACTAATCCCATACCACAGGTGCACAAATACCTGTGTAAGCAGAGTTGATACTGATAAAAGCTCCTGAAAGAAGAAAAAAGGAACAAGGAAGAGTTCCCACACTTTGACTGTTTTTTTTCCCCTCTGTGCCCTTTTTCTTCACTCCTGCCAAAATGCAAAGCAGTCTGCCAGTCATGAATGAAAAATAATGTGGGAGTGAATAAGAATAGGAGAAAAAACAACACTAACTCGTGGAACTCACCTGTTGGAGAGAGTTTTTGTTTGCTGTTCATTCAGACAGCAGGCGGCTGGGCGGCCCCTCCCTGAGGCTGCTTCGGTTCCCAGGTAAGAGAGTTGAGATGGGAGGAGAGTTCCCACCACACTCCCTAACCGTTCTCACTGCAACTGATTGGTCAGTCGTTGCCTCATCGGTGAAACTCGACACTACTGCAGCAGTGCAAGCAGGTGTATGAAGCCACAGGGCAGAAGGAGCTGGTAGGTGTGTGTGCCAGACACGAGGACAAAGACGTGCGAGGAGGAGGGTGATGAGAAAGCTTCACTCAGCTTTGTCATAACTTCGAACTCTATGAGTATCACACATGTGAGGCGCAGTTGAGCATCTTGTTTGTATGTGTTTGGTGGCACTCGCTTTGCTTTGTTTAGCAGATGCTCCACTAACCTGAAGTCATGTGTACACAAACAGTGGCTATTTTGCCAATACATAGGCAAATGAGCTTCTTTATTCAAATGATGTTGGTTCCCACAGAACTTACCACAATCACTGCTGCCTCAAAAGACAGAAGAGAGGGACATTTTTTCTATTTTTTAAGATAGCAGTCATGTCTACACAGATCTTACCAATTACCTTTCACTTGTTCTGTAAACAACAGAAAACTGTTTTTGTTGACCATAGGTCAGTCTAGGTTGTTCAGTTAATGTTAATTTATTATTTGTCAGTGAAATAGTGAGACACTAAATGGCCTGATATTAATCTTATTTGGCACTAAATCAATCAAAACTAAATTTACTTCGACTGAGTTAAGCTGCTTGTTGACCTGTTTTATAAAGCCTGAACTGAAAACTGTGACTGGGTCACACATACAGGTAACCCATTAAGTCGGTATTTCTGTGAGAAATGGAACATGACTCCAGTGCTGACTAATGGTTGCGGAGTATACTGGGATTTTTTTGCAAGCTTTAGAAATCTAAGGTCAGTGGAAAGTGTGAGGTTCAACAAGTCAGTCATGCATTATCTACTCTACAGCTGGTATTTGTGTCTCAATAGAGAACAGGTAAACCAAGATATGACTGAACTTGCTCTGCACTCAGCCATGTCATGAACTTATGGGTAGCTTCCTGAAATAAGTTCTTATCACAGGATATCGCTTCAGCAGTGCAAAGCGACAGCTGACTTCCTGGTGTGGCTTTTGAGAAGGGATGGTTCTCATGCTTGGCACTGGCAGGTCCCCACCTGGAGATGTGTTTAGACCTACTGTCACCTCGGTGTGATTAACTATGAGCCGTAACAAGTGTATATTTAAACATTTACTTTTTGTTTCCATCATTTAAGTAAAATTAACTTGCATTTTGACGAAATGTTTTGATTTTTGATTTTTTTTTCCATCTGCAACAAGTGTAAATACTAAAATTTAACACATATACTTTGGTCACCGGCTGTCATTTTTCTTTCCTTGTTAAACATGGATACACTCACTTGAACAAGCTAATTTGACTACTTTTCCATTACCAATCATAGTATGTTTACCCTCCATGCTTTAAGGGCTGCTGCAAAGAATTTCAACCATAACTACTATCTGCAAAAATAACCAGCTTAAATAAATTGCTTCAATTGATAAGCAATTATTTAAGCTTTCATCCAAAAGGACAAACTGTTGAATAAATCCACTAAAGTAAACTGCAGTCACCACCAAGACAGAAAACTAAATTAAATTCATGTGAAAAGAGTATATTACATCAAACATTTTTCACTGGGCAGGTGGAAGAAGATATGACAACACAATTAAATCATGTTGCCATATATCCTCTTGACAGTGCCGTGCCACAATTTCTAACATTACAATCTTCTGACGAAGGACTGAGTGTCGTCAGCTTTCTTGCAGAAAAGTTAAATAAATCAATCTCATGGTTCTTTGTCTGCAAGTTGTTGCTGTCAGTTTAGGAGCCTCCATGTGAGACGTTAAAGTCAATAAGGTGTGTTTCTCTCTTGAAAAGGTGCCTGTACCTACTTTTGCAGCCCTGAATGCATCTTCAGTAAAAACTAGCAGGTACACTTGGGTCTTATATTCCCATCAGTTCTGGAGCTGTAAACAATAAGTACCTGAAACTTCATTACGTACAGCACTAAAAGCCAGTTAGACAATTTCCTGTTACATTAAAAAACAAGATGTTAGAGGTTTTTGATTAGAGTATAAATGGCATTATAGGTAAATTGCCTCCTTCGGAGTTACTGGTTTCAGTGTGTAAGATGATGAATTAGAGTTTTCCAATTTCGTCTTATTTCCTTAGGACGGCCATAACATGGCTGGACATGAACTAAAGTGAATAAAAATGATAACAGGGGTATGTGGTGGAAAGAAATATATTTTTTGTATCCAAAAGCTTATCCAAAACAATTGTGAAATACTCTGTAGTCCTCTGTATGTCTTTCACAAGATTTATGGAATTAAGTGTGTGTACTGGTGTATGAATGAACAATTGAATGTGAGCATGTATGTGTTTGTGTGTGGGTGTGTGTGTGTGAGAAAAAGAGAGCGAAAAAAAAAGAGAGAGAGAGAGAGAGAGAGAGAGAGAGACAGACGGTGCCTCTGGCTTCTGCCTCAGTCAGTTAATGTGTGTCAGTCTGCAAGCGAGGCAATGAGCCCGGCTGTGTGCCTGCTGGAAACTGCACGTGTGTGTGTGTAGGTGTGTGCATGTGTGCGTGTGCCTGCGTGTGTGTGCTGGGCTGCTGACGGGACCTCTCACTATCAGGCCCACACATCTCTGGCTCTGTCTGTGTTGACACTCTGCCCGAGGGGGAACGAGCCTGCAGAGGTTGAGGAGAGCAGCGGTTTCCCACGGCTGCTGCTCTCGGTCTCGGCCCTGCTTCTGCATTCCAGGACTGCCAGCGCTCTGTAAATGTTTGGACAGCCTTGAACAAATAACACACCTTGAAAGGCACAAGCACAGGCCCTCTCTCCCTCTCTGCACACCCCTTCTCTCCATCCACCTCCTTAAGCTCACATAGCCAACACCCCCAGCCCACCCAAACCACAAATCTACCTCCACCCGCCCAACTTCTGCCTCTCTCAAACTTTCCCAGCTTCACTCACAAGCACAAATAAACACTAACCTGTACTGTGTTACTACTGTACACTTGCATATACAAATATGCAGACACACACCTGTGTATATGTAAATAGACGCACACGTCTATTATTCCTTTGAAAGTGGGATTGTGTTCACAAACAGAGCTATAGAGAATAAGTATTTTGTGATGAGTTTTTTTTCTATGTGAGATGAATTACCAGATAATACTGTTAGCAGTTGCCAAGTTCAGGCAAATTCTATCTGAATCCAGTGCACAATTACAAAAGACTGTTAAGGTCTGAGCTGTCTGAGCTAAAAATATAATTGAGGGAAAAGATCTTTGCCGGTGTTATGATGCATTGCCTGGAAGCAGCATCCAGCCTGGTTCTGCACTTTTTTATATGTAGGATGTCAGTGGAGGACTCTACTCAGCAACCTAAGAAAAGTATCTGAGTGTGAAAATGCAAGCAGCAGGTAGCTGGTGTACAGGCTAGCATGAAAATGAATAATATATCAGATTTTGCATCCTTTTGCAGACCTTTTTTTTTTTTTACAATCACAGTCGTAGTTATTTATGAAAAATGTATTTAGTTTCCCAACTCGTGCCTTACCTGAACTATGATATACCTAATAAATCAACATTTGCTGAATATCATCCAAATTATCACCATGATCGGAAAAAATTATTCAAAGTTTTGGCACTGGAAACAAAAATAACGTTATCTCCTGAAAGAGGCTGACTAACAATTGTTTTTATTATGTATTGGGATAGGATGGAAAGATCATGTCTTTCTCACTGAATCAGGGACATGTACTGGTTTGTCTTGCCATAGAAAGAATCCCCATTTAAGATAAACAGAAAAACAGGGTCTGGTCCGCTTTTAATGCCTTGTTTAATGCTAAAGTCATCAGTTACTAAGCACAAAGACTCACAGACATCATTAAGTAGTGCATGGAACATTTTTATTCCTATGGTGATAACCCTAACCCCACAAAGACTTCCTCCTGAATAGTTGTAAACATAATGGTAGTTTCAGCCAGAAAACAAGAACATCTCTTTGATAACAGTGGCTGTGATTATAGTCCATAATAGTCTTCATAATAGAGACTGGTGGTTCCAACATGCCAGCTACTGTAAACCAAAACATTCATGTCAAGAGGATAAATGCCTGCACAAGTCATCATGGCCTGCCCTCATTCACCCAGAATGCAAACTGCACATTCACTGGGCACCAGGCCTGATGAACAACAAACCACAAGTGACGCTGAACCTGCTTGAATTCCCACACAACCACCAATGCAACACCCTGATGTCTACTAGCAGCTGTGGAATCTGGAGTTTCTTGCTCACAGTGAATCCCATAAAACACAATGTAGGACAACTCCCACTACACAGGCAGCAGCCACTCAAATGTGCCTCTGTTTTCATTGTCGAGAGGCCTCGGGGTACATATTTCTGTAATTTGGCTTTTATGCTCAGCAGTTTTGCAGCTGTGATGACATTTAGGTGTCGCCCCCCTGTTTCTCACGAACTTGCTGCCAATGCTGCACTGGCTACTGGTCGTCAGCCAAGAGGGAGGTCTGTGTGTCAGCCCCCACTTCTTGTGTACATATGCACAGTGAAAGAAGGTGCTTTTGAATAAATACACTCCTGGCAAATGAGTTAACCACAGTGGACTTTTTTTTGTTTTCCAAACTGTAGTTCAATGGTTTCAGGGTGAAGAGGGTTTCTGTACATGCACAAGCCTTCATTGTTTTTGTGCTTTGTAGGCAGTGCAGGAGATTTTTTCCCCTCTCATTTTGTTGACATAACTGCTGCTGCTGATGATGTTTTTACTTCAGCTCCTGTCAGCTTTTAACTTGTATGCAACGGTCCGCTTGATATGATTTCCGTGTTGATTTTTGTCCTAATACTGTAATTGGCAAGATCGGATAACTCAATTTGTTCCAGGAAACATTTATTGTCATCAAATGGTTGGCTTTTCCAAACCAGTGAAATCCAAATGCAGCAAGCATGCAGTAAGCTGTGTTAATCCAAATAATCATTTTTCTGTCTTTTCTTCCTTCACATAAACGCACATTCTAAAACGACTTCCTTGTTAGGATGGACTAATGAGTAGGGAGGGTGCAGCTTTGAATCTCAGGGGGGTGATAATGGTGGGATTTCGGCACAGTCCCCTCGTCTACTTGTTCTCAGCTGTCCTCCCGGAAACCTCGGCCCAGCTGCTGCCCATTACAACAGGAATGTATCCTTGGGTCAGATGCCGGGAGTGTGGTGGCACATAAATGACACAGAGTAATCACGGGTCCTGGCCACTTGTGAGTTATTAACATGGCACGCTTAAATCCTTCCCATGCCCCTCATTTACCCCTCCCTGCACCACCCACTCTGACAGCAACTGGCGGAGTTTCCCAGAGTCAGGAAGTGGAGAATATGTTAGCAGGGGTGAGTTAGTGTGTGTGCATGTGTGTGTGTGTGCTGCAGGGTGGGGAGTTTGTGGGGTCATGGTATCCGATTAATTGGTCAGATATGCATACCAATGGTTCCTGTTTTGTCTGTCATGGTTTAGCCCAATTCATCCAAACGCTTGACACAGCTGGGACTTCATGTCTGAGAAAAACTGTAAACATAATCCGTTGTCAACAGGCTGGGTACTACATGAAAACAATCAATAAATTAGTAAGATAACTGCTTATTTTGACAAAGAGAAACAAGACATAACAATTAAAAATGAGTAAATTTAAATGATTTTATGTAAGAGCTTGAATAGACAGAATGTGGAAAAAGTTAACTTTTCTTCTCCTTTTGAGGACAAGTACAACATTCAACCTACTGGATGTGGTTATGAATGAAGTTGCACACATAAAACCTCTGTATGCGACTAATTTCCTGGCTCTGCAGCATCAATAGTAACACAAGTTTTGAAGTGCCTTTGAAATGTCCCAGGAACAGAAATAATTACTCCCATTTTTTTAAGGACATCTCCTTAAGAATGCACTCTGGAGTCTCGGTTGAATGTACATGTATTCTATGTATTCTCTCAACATAAAACATGCAAGTCTTTGTTTGAACTGGCTCAATTGGAAGAATTTGAGGACTTCACTCATGCCGCTGAGTATGATCAGAAGTGTGTTACAAGGCCTGAAAGCTTGTGGATTGCAGTTTTTCTTTACGTAATCGCTCTACATATTCAAACAGTGAGCACCTGGGTGGATCATTTTGGTCTTAATGATACGACCAACAAAATAACCTAAATGGTACTTGAGGAAGTTTTTTAGAACTTGTGCCTAATTACAACATGGAACAAAAAAATCAACCCACCCCTCACTTAATTGGCTTCTTTTCTTTTATGCTCCTATACATGCCCATTCCGTCATGAGATGGTGGCAAACAAAACCCCTGCTCTCTCCTTGACCCAAAACACCCCTCTAATTACTGCTGCATGGTCAGCTACAGCTGTAGATGGACTATCCTATAGCGGAGCAACATTAGGAGGAAGAGTTCCAAACAATGTCATTATATCTATACTTGAGCGTCTTATAGACTCTGGGAAATGTTCTGTTTTTGTGTGGCATACAAATGTGGAAGAGTCAAATGACAGGATAGGGGTTGGTGTCATGTGACGCAGACCACTTCCCTGATTTTGTAACTTATTTGCAAACCCTATTTGTTTCTTTTATCATATTCTGATGTTGAAAGAATTCCCATGTATCCCATCTTACAAAGACTTCAGGCACAATGGACTTTCCCTCATTTGCCCTTTAGTGTCTCTTTTGCAGTCAGAAATCTTTTTCTCTGCACGCTGTTTGGTTATAAGTGTCTCTGCTTCCTGTGTCTTCTATCGAGGTCATGACCCAGCACATGCACACGTGTGGCATCTGCACAGTGGGTGCATGCCAGAGTAGCTCTTCGCCAGCAAGATGACCAGCACGGCATGCAGAGAAACACAGGTGAAGAAACTGCATGACATCTTTGTATCAAGTGTCTCACTTATGGAGTTTTCCATAGGAAACTGGTGGCTATAAGAAAATGCATTTAGGAAGTTTTTAGCAACTTATATCACAAGCGTTGAATAATTTTGTAGGAAAAAAAAAGAATCTGCAAATCTCTGTTTAAGAACATGCAGCACTCAGTCTGTTATTCAGCTCCGATGAATACGATTCACAGACAGATAAGTGGAAGAGCTGTTAGTAGTTATTTGTGTGTCTCTGAGCTGCATTGAGGCCACCATGTGGGATCCTCTTTTCACTCCCCACCCCTCACATGGTTGGCTCTAAGCTCTGACCCCCATCAATAAGATGTATTCTGAATCCATCAAACAGAGGAGCTGCTGCATCGGCAGCAGCGGACCGCTGGGGGGAGAACCATGGGAAACACTCTTTTAATTGTCCCCAAAACCTTTTTAAAGAATATTAAGCTTCATTAGCTGACCATGAGCCTTTCTTCGTGCGGCTTTCTTCAAGAGAGGCCTACAGCAACCCACTCAGCCGACAGACCATTAAACGTGACAGGTCTTTGTGAAGAACAGAGGGACAAACTTAGAGGAAAGTGCAGTTAGCAACCCCCTGCCTAAAAAACAAGGGAACAAACAGGTTAGTTAGCCTTGCATCTGGTTTGTATCAAGCTCTCTGTGCCGCCTGACTCGCTCAACCAGCCTCAGACCTATTAGAGACTATTAAGTGTCCTTAATAGTGTCCTTGTTGAGTGAGTCTATCCAAAAGTCTGGCAGGGCAGATTTGCACAGAATCAATGTCAGAGGATTATAGAAGGCAGCATATCCAAACGTTAGCAGTGTCAGTGCTAAACTACACATTTTCTTTCTCAACAACAATATGTAAAAAATTGAAAATAGCCTAAATAACAAATTTTCCAAGGACCTTATCAAATTATCTATCGAAATCATCCCCAAAAGACCTATTTCCCCATTTAACTATACTGTTTCAGGTTAGCCAGTCATTTTATTTTTATTTATTGTAGGTCTGATATATCTGAATATGCATAGGGGACAGCAACACGGTATAATAATAATAATAATAATACTAATAATAATAATAATAATAACACTATAACAAGGGCCACAAAATTTGCTTAGTTACTCGGCAACTCATGACGAACAAATTGGGGACTAATGATTAATTAATGATTACCTAAGCTTTGCCTTCCTGTGAAATCAGATTGATTACTTAATGGCCAGTTAGTCGTATGAGTTTTCACTTTACATCAGGGGCCAAAAATGTTAAAGGTAGGGGAGGAGATCCTGGAAAAACAGTTCAAGCTAGCTTCATTTTAAAAATACACAATTCAAAAGTCCAAACCCAATTTTGATTAAATGTATTTGTGTTTTTCAGTCAATTATTTGACGGGGAACAATAAGAAGAAAAAAAAGCACCATATAATGCTAAAGTATTGAAACAGTGCGTTGAATGTCAGCTGATGTTCCATTATTCTATTGTGCACCTCAAGAGCTCAATGATAAACGCACGCTGGGTCCTTCTGGCATTGATGCAGCTCCAGTAGAGGACATATGCATTCAGTGCAGCAATGTCCAAAACATTATAAAACACCACTACAGGCCATCTTGAAATATTAGGTGTTCTGGGTGGGCTGTTTGACCTTTTTATCTTTTTATCTCTCTGAGAGCTTCCAGTTGGCCTTGTTTTGATTATAGTTTTCAATATTTATATCAATCTTTCATGCTCAAAACCTGAAAGAAAAATCATACTCTCATCAGAAAATGTTTACTGAGGGTGATTAATTAAATGGGGAGTTATAGATAGGCACTTTCCTTTGGCATCACTTTTCAAAACAAGAGGTTACACTGATCTTTCACAATTGCTGGATCATACACTCACCTCCTGATTCAATTCTATACAAATACAGTACCTGAGGGCCAATTGGATTTGTGTAGTAATTAATAAAAACACAAATTCTCCAAGTGTTGTAATTCATTGCAATATGGAGTTTTCTTGCCTTGTCTTTACAGAAAGTGCAATATTTACATTATTGATGTTGTAATCCAGTTTATAAACGGTAAGGAAGTAACAAATCATCAGCCTGTTGTTTTCTAAAGGGCAAAGTTCACATTATATGAAGGGAAGTGTGAGGCATGAATGGATAAATGTATAAACAACCACATAGATTTATATAACTCAAACATGTATTCTGTACATGTACACCTGATATAGATTCAAGTCTCAAAGTCACAAAGTTACAAAGAAAAAGAGAGGAACAACTGGGCTATTTAGAGAAAAAAAGAAGAAAACTATACTTTTAGCATTTTGAAATGACATTAGTAATGTACAAGAAAATTGAAAGCTTTAAATACACACTTATATTAAAGTTTTTTTTTCTCCAACTTTCTAAAACTTTTCCATGTAGTCATACCAAATTAAAGCCATTGCAACATGTGACCACATTTGTCTTTATCTCATCAGCCAACACAAACACATTTGCATAACTCCCTTCAAATTCAAGACATGCCTGCAGATATAATTAAAGGCTTTGCTGCTGTAAGTGTTAAAGATATTCCTTGATTTGTTAGAAATGAGTTGCATTACTCTAAGTCCCTGACCCAGTGTTCCTCCAGGGCATGACTATATTGTCCTTCACATTAGCCATCTTAAGAAGACTTTATGAGCCTGGATGGAGTGAGTCATGTGTTAAGGTTGGTGTTAAGCTGCTGCGCCCTTTTTGTGTTCAGGCCTGAACTCGCCTAGTAGCTCTGAGTGACACCAGAGGATTTAGAGGTGAATGGAAGGTAGGCCTTATTCTAATTTAAAGGATCAAGTGATTTTAAAAAAAATTTTTTTGATTGGTTTCATTAAAGACCAATTAGACTTAATTTATATTCAATCTATTAAAGGAAATGGCTGAATGCAAATTTTAACTCTGAGGAAAAAAACTGAAGAAAAACATTGCCTGTTTGCTCCATTATATCATTCTCATTCATCTCTTTAAACACATAACCAGTGACTTAACCACATTTACTTCCCACCAGATGTAAGACTGAGTGTTCTTTACAAATGGAAAAGCTCAATTTCTTCCTTCGTTTCACACATTCTGTGCCTGAACTGCTCATTCTGACCTTTTGACATCATTACTCAAAAAATCAGCAAACGTGGTCCTCTTACTGGGTCCTTAAAATGGCATATGTTACATATAATGGGTCCTCCATTAATCAAATGCAGTTAAGCACTAAATAGGCAGATTCTGGATGGGGAGGAAGGACGAGAGATCCCACCTCTCCAAACCGACCCCAGTTCATATCAGCTGACAGAAAGAGGATTCATCACTTTGTCACCCTGAGATAATAAAAAGCCATGAGGCTGTGGGGGCTGATCGGATCGGTATGAATGTGTGATTCTGGGGTGCAGAGGGAGTGAGAGCCGATAGTCAGGAATGGGCAGGGCCTTCTTGTTGGTGACACAAAGCCGTTGCTGTGCAATCAGCTCGGTGTAAAATCGCCGCTCTGTGGCCCACACAAAGGCTCACAAAGGCAGGGGGCTGGTGGCTGGGGTGGGAGTGCGGCGACACAGCTGTGAGCAGAGCCTACACATCCCGGCTCAATATGGGCTCTCCTCACATCTGTAGCAGCCTGGCCCCTGCTTCCGCCAGATCCCAGGACAATGGGGGCCCTCGGCCAGCCCCTTTGTTGCAAAGTTTTTCAGAGTTCCTTTTTAGCCTAAATCTTAAATATTTCATTAGGCCTCCTTCGCCCCAGCTCTCCTTTCAGTACCATTTTGAAGAGCATCGCCGAGACCTCTAGTCTGTACCCCCCTTCGCTGTAGTGACGCCCCAGAGACAACAAAAGATTTCTCCTAACTGCTTGGGACCTGCTGTTGCTCAAAAACAAGCAGTGTTTAAAATTAAACAGTGGAGGAGACACATGCAGTGTTAAGTTTTCAGCAAACAAGACATTTAAGAAGTTATTTCTCACAGTGAAATGGAAATGTGTAAGTTGCTACATGGTATTAAATGCATGGTTGCATAATTTTCACATATGTGTATGACTCTGTTTATGTTTTACTCAGCTAAATTAACTTTTTTCTTTTCAGCTGAACATACAGACTTTTCACTATTCACTCAGGCTTTAATGCACCTTTAAACCAATGATCCACTTTCTGGTCTATTTCAGCAGTTTATAGTTTCCTGTTAGGTTAATCTACATTTTTAAAGACCATTTACTAACAACCTCATAATAAAACCTGGAATTTTATTGAAAGTCAAATATATTCATGTCATATCGTCACATTAGCAACACAGAGTGTCATTATTGAGTGTCATATGACAAGCTACTCTATGCATGCCAAGGCAATACTGAAATGCTACATAGAAGACGTGACCAAACACCCCCATGCAAATATTAAACACTTGTTAATAACTTTTCCGGCCCTACAGCAGAACTTCTGTCACGATGGACAAAATGGACTGAAAGGATTTGCCTTTATGCTAAGCCTTAAAGTAGTGTGATTGGATGGAGGGACAAAGAAGAGCTTTTGTTATAAAAAGAAGAGAAGGGGGGTTGATTTATCCAGCACTTTAAGGGACCCTAATGAATAATTCAGTGTTATCATTCAACTTGATGCTCAATTATTATGTTTTTCTTCTTTCTTCACACGTGAGGAACCCCGGCAGACAGGGGGTATCATACAGGGGCACCTTGGGGGAAGTAATGCGCACACAAGGACAAAACAAGAAAGGCTACAGCGCAGTCACTCCCCTGTCAGCTTGATAAATATAATGTGTCACCAATTAAAAACTCATTGCCATTCTTTAATTCAGCCAAGGCCTTGTTAACCGCTCCCTGGCAGGGAGGCTGCCGGAGTAGCCACAGCCTCTCAGACCAACCATAATAGAGGCTGATGCTTTCCCATCCTTCTAGAACTATGGCCCTTCCCATTGGCATGTAAATAAGACATTCATTGGGCAGCACGTTTCCAATAGAAAAAAAATGACCATCGATGTCTTTGATTTTCATCTTTTTTTTTCATGAGAAAACAAAGAATTCTATAGTTTCAGATTTTTATTCAAAAAACCTTTTTCGAGGCTTTCTTTGGGAGCATTCTCATGGTAATCATGTTGACTCAACTTTGTGCATCGCGGCTATACAACACATATGAACCCTAGCAGGAGTCCATTACAGAAATACCATTTAGCAAGCTGTTTTCTGTGAGAAAGTCAAATGTTTGAGGGTCTTTTTTGTGCTGGCTGGGGACAAGGGTCTCAGAGGAGCAGCAGGAGTCCTCTGAGACTTCAGCAAAGATAATAGCCCTTCAGGTCTGAGATAGTTCCCAGCTGAAGTCAAAAGTGTCAAAAATGTAGAAAAGCAAGTTTTCTTAAGCTGGGTCTGCCTTCTTGTCAGCTTGATTGCTACGGTATTTAGCAACTCTCTGTTTTGACACTGGATAAGTGGACGCCATTAATCCTTCTACCTACACACAAGATCTCAAAAGCATAACACTTTTATTAGCCTGTTGGTTTTCATTTTAGTATGATTGTTGCTGTTCTTGAACATACAATTACTGCAAACAATACACATAGGTCTCTAATCAAATAATTAAATACAACATTTGTCTATTCCCTTAATACAGATACACACACATTTTTCTGATCTGACAAAACAAAACATGTCCATGTGACATGAAAGTTTATCCACTACATCACATTAAGTAGGGGAAGTTTGCTGCATTATATAATACCTCTGACAACCTCATAACCTTTAACACAAATGTCTCCCAAACTGGGCACCTTCACTGCATCCTGGGATTAGAGTGCTCTAAAATAATTCCCAGACGGTAGTAGACTAGACTACTATAACGCTGTCCTTACAGGTCTCCCTAAAAAGTCCATCAGACAGCTGCAGTTAGTCCAGAATGCTGCTGCTCGAGTCC
>JAOXYM010000014.1:16069369-16081746 GCA_028567055.1 Leptatherina wallacei
TTTCTGCACCCCACTGTAATGTTTCTAATGTTTGTATGTAAAGCACCTTGAATTGTCCTGTACATGAAATGTGCTATTCAAATAAACTTGCCTTGCCTAGTCTTCAGGAATAGTTCTCCAGTCTTTTTTTAACTTTTTTTCACTGACTTTGAAGCTCTGGATCCATAACTTCATAAGACCTCTTGCTGCTCATTTGTTAATGCAGTTCTTGGGTAATTTGGCGTACCTCGGCTCTTTCTCCCTGTCTCATTTCCTTAAAAATGACTTCTTCACAACCACTTTTCCATGGAGACCCTTTTCTGATGAGGTTTTGAGGAACAGTGGAGGCATCTTTTAGGTCCTGTAGGACATTTTCCCTATTTCTTAAGGACATCATTTCCAGATGTCATTAATCTGCCGAAGATAGTTTTGTTGGCCTGCAATTCCTTTTTTTTAACTTTTACTTGTCCAGTTTACTTATCTTATTTAAAACCGCAGTGCCACCATGTCGAGATATGCCATGTTTTCAGGTAATAGCTCTTTGAGAATCATTTTATGCCTGTCTAACTGCATTGTTGCAAATGCAACTAAAGAAATGGGTCAAAGTATTTGCAACATGCTTCTCGTAGCAATGTGCCAAAAGTTATTATTTAGAATTAGTGCTTTGCTAAGATATCCTGATTCATCCCTTTAGTTAGGATACTTTTTGTGTGCAAAGGCTTCATAAACAAATAAACAGACAAAAAATAAGATATTTCTCTATAAAGGGTCAGAAAAAGGGACTGGTATGAAAGGAGAAAAGTTTCCTGACAGGAGAATCATTGAAAAAGCCAATGTCCAAAAAACAACAAAACTTTTTAAAAGAACTTTAAAAAACTGCTGCTCAAGACCACTTTTTTAAAGATTACATTAAAGTGTGGCAACATGCAAAAAAAAAAAGAAATGGCTCAAATGGCTCAAGAGTTTTGCGCAGACTGTATCTTTCCACTAGATACAGGTGTCGTGAACTGGTATTCACTAAAACAGACAGCAGAAAGGTGCCTTCAATGCACACTTATCATTTAGGAAGTTTTTACCATCTTTAAAAGATAGAAAGAAAAAGAATTGAAAGGATCAATATTTGCACATCATTTATTTTTCTTTTAGGATTTGCTGAAAGGTTTGATCATGAAAAGTTGTTGTATTGCAACAAAACACTCATTGGAATTTGAAAGACTTAATTTGCTTAATATTAGAGCACTTACTTAAATGTGCAACAACATTGATGACCATGGGTAAATATGAGGCTTAATTAATTGGGGTGTTCATTTGAAGAATTAAGGGGTTTACAGTTAATAAAGTTAGCCTCTCTCTCTCTCTCTCCTGGTGTTTATACCATTTGTTGTTTCACTCGCTGACTTAGATTTTTTTTAAGTTTATCTCCCCCACCTTTTTCTGTGACACACCATCCTAAGCAGTGGAAAAATAATTAAGATTTGGAAACATTTCTAAGAGCTGAATCTTAAGACTTTAGGGGTCACACTACTTAGAATTCCCAGTCTCTGAGTGTCCCTCATCAGAGCTATTTTCACAGTAACGCTGGAATGCAACATATTCCATTCAAAGCTAAATGAGCTGGGTCATCTGGAAACATTAAGGTACAGAGCAGAATATAAAAAGAATGAAGTGTGAACATCTGAATGAGCCTAAGACTTCATTTTCAGCCCCCACTCCTCCTCTCTGCCCGCTCATTATCCCTGTCAAATGGGACCACAGCCAACTTGGCACAGCCTTGCGGACTTAATTGAATTAGACATACCCGCTTGTTTAGGCATTGTGTCGTGGCATGAGAATCTCCCAGCCATCTCCACGAAGGCAGAAGAAAGGAGAGGGATCAGCAACACTTGTCGGTAGATCTGAGAGTTGGGTATTCTTGGAGATGGAAGGGCCGCCACAAAACAGAGGACCACCAGTCTCCCATCGAGCCACGGCTCGGTGCCAAGTGCAGGGGTGTTATTTTACTTAACACAGAGGTGTGGCAAGATCTCAGCACCCAACAAACGGAATTTTTTCAATATAGTGTTTTTTTGGGTATACTGGTTAAGTTATCAGTAACACAGTATCAGTAAATGCAAAATCTGCTTCAGACTCTGTTCATTACTATTTTCCTGAAAATGCAAGTGTGATATTCGTTTAAATCATCTCCATCTCCACCGGGGCTTGTTCCTCTAAAACTATTTAATGGAGCTCCTGACAGCAAAGACAGCGTTTACTGTGCCAGCTTAACCCACTGACTTCTGCCTTTCCAACCACCATCTTGGGCCTGATTTAAAAGTCAAGAGTCACTCACTTTGTGATTAGCAATTTCTTTCCCTCTTTTCTTTTTTGCTTTAAAATAGAAAGAAACCTCTTCTAATGTGATTGCCCTTTTTCATTTAAGCAGATGAGTTCTAAATGGGTGTGCTACAAGGGGATGCCAAGGCACTGTGACTACATAATGTCACCTCCCTAACCCTCAGGGTCAGGGCCAGATTGACACCATAACCCACATCCCTGATCCTTCTTCAGCCTCTTTAGAGGTTCACCCGGCCAGCAGTAATACAGCCCGCACTTTATTCATTCTGGGATCAGCCAAGCTGAAAAGATAAGCTCTGAATAATTGGAGACCATGGACCACGGAGAATCTGATGGGATATTCCAGTCTTTAACTTTTTCTCCTCCTCTTTCTTTGCACTCTTATAACTGGAGGACACCCCTTGTTAGAATCAGGCAGCCAGATGGGCAAAAGAGGAGTGGGATGATCTGTGGTGCTTTTGAGAGAGGGATGATGCTGGCTGCAGGGATCTGTCACTCACGTGCAGGGGGAGGGAACGTGGAGCTTAATGAATCCTCCACAGCCACCAGTGGACAAGACAGAGCTCTGTGTGGACACCAGACAGCCAGACAGTGCACCATTCTGCCTCCTTTTCAGACCTTCTCTTTGCCTCTCTCGTGGTTTCTTTTATTCTGGTCCAAGAAACAATGTTTTCTTTTTCCATTCTCTACACACACCATTTCATTTTCATGTAATTTGATCCTACACTTACTTTTGAATAGATGCATTTAATTTCAAGGAAGCTAATACAGACTGCATATCACAGAAATATTACTTCATAATCTATGTTTGACTCAGCGTCAGAGCTGAAAACATACACAATGAAAACAGGTACAACACAGTTGTTTTTATAAAGTACACTCTTGGAATCTACTAGGAAGTTTCCTGTATCTAGAGAAGAAAAATATTCTGCACATTTAGGAGTAACTCCAGTCACTGGGAACATCCATACAGAGTCTGATGTACAACTCTTATAACTATAATGGTATCACCTGGACCTCACTGGATTTTCTACAGCTGTGCAAACTGCCAACTGTGTGTTCAAAGCACATCCAACGTAAGTAAATATGTTGATTATTGTTTTACTCGGGAGAGTGATGGCCTTGTGGTTAGAGAGGTGAATTTGGGCATACACTACCCGGGTTCAAAACCTTAGCCGGGCAACAAAGATGAATCCTTCTGGGCTCCTGATCAAGGCCCTCAGCCCACTGCTCCTAGTACATCTAGGACGGGTGAAGTGGAGAAGGAATTTCCCAGCTGGGATTAATAAAGTATCAATTATAATGTTATTTTGAATAAAAAAGATTTGTAATAAATCAATATGTGATATTTTAATAAATACACTTAAAAGGTTAATGTGCTAAGTTTATACCACTATTTAAAACAGTGGTGGGGAACCTTGGCCCTCATCCTGCAAGTTTTCCATGCATCCCTGCTCCAACACACCTGATTCAAATTAATGAGCCACTGTGCAGAGCTTGATAGGCTGTTGGATCCATTTGATTTGAATCAAGTGTGTTGGAGCAGGGATGCATGGAAAACTTGCAGGAATGCAGCCCTCGAGGACCAGGGTTCCCCACCCCTGATTTAAAATCTACATGTGCAAACATTACTTGCTTTCTCATACAGACAGTCTGACGCTGGACTGTATGAATTTGATGTATACATGTTTACAAAGTCCTTGTTTGTCTGTGAGTGTATAAACACAAAACCATGGAAAGGCCTTAACTACAGGAAGGAAGGGTTTTTTTCTCCACATGTGAATACAGAATTGTCTGCACCTTGATTGACTGGGCACTCACATATGATTATATCAATCAAATTTTCAGAGAGCAGTGCCATTTAATAAATTTAGAAAATTTGGCAGAAACTTCGGTAAAACAGTTCTGTTGATATGCAAGAATTTTAGGAACAGTTGAGAAACTTGATAGAGCATTCTAACCTCTCAGAGATTTACACATAAATAATTAGTGGTTCACTATTATAGTTGCTGTAGTTAATCATCCCTTTGTCAAATTAGTATTCCCCCCTGCACTGCATGGAAGACACCACAACAGAAAGACAGGGCATCATTAGCAGCACTGTGCTACAATTGGGGAGCAATGGGGAGGCTGCAGCTATACTGGTAATGTCAGGTCCCAGGTCAGCTTTCTCCAGAGCTAGTGGAGACTCATGCTGTGCTCTGTCTGTCCAGTGTTGTCATAACAGAGTATTTTACTGTATGAGGCGTGAGAGAAGACAAGGCCAGCCACAGCCTCCTAAAATCAGGCATAGTAACAGGACTGATACTCATTCCTGATTAACATCAGAAGCAGTCATGGTTTTGCGGCAACAATAAGAATAGTATAGCATCAAAGACTCTGCAGGGCTGGGAAAGTTATTTCTAAATTGTAACCTCTAGCAAATGACATCCTGGCAGCTAGTTTGACTGTCCAAATGTCCTAATAAAAGTAATTAAAGTCAAAATAGTTTAATCCTTTTTAGTATAATAATCAGTTCAAATTAAAAGCAATCTGACTTGATTTCAATCAACAGATTTGGTCTCCATCATATTTCTTTTACAGCACTAGTTGCAACAAGATTTTATCCATAATTATGGTTTGTTACCAATATCTGAAATCTTTTTTGTTTTTGTCATGTTCCCAATGGCTGTATATGTTATTATCAATTACATCTTTAAGGAATTTGCCTTCCCCAATGATTTCTAATACAACAATATAGATTAAGTCACACAAATTGACAGACATTACAGCACTCAACACCAGCATTTGTACTACAGACATATTCTCCAGTTATTTTCCCCTGTTTGTTGGCCTGTACTAAAGTCAGACAATGTTAAACATAATAATCCTGATTATTATGATAACAACAAACTCCTCCTGTGCCATTGAACCAAGCTGCATGGCATGACAAGCTCGGACCAAACTGCAGCCACTGAGTGAAGCAAAATATTTTCTCTGCTCTATCACATGGGCACATTGCTTCCTGTTCTGGAGACAGTGTTACCCAATGGCTCCTTGTTTTCCACTAAAACTTGTTTCCTATGTTACAGGTCATTTTAATGGGGAATAATAATAGTACAGTGTCACACAAAGCACCCACTGATACTCTCTTCAGAGTTTCAATACAGAAATGATTTTCACCACGAGATAACAGAGGACAGTAGTTCTTGAAAAATAAAATTTGATTACTGGCAATCTGGACTTTGGTTCTCCAACCATCTGACAGAGATTTACTGTTTACATAAGCACAGGTGGTGTATGATCACTTTATTGATACTGTCATGGTATGTATTGTCTAATTTCAAAATTATGAGGTAAGAGTGAATAGAGTACATTCATTTGTATACTGCAAAACTGTTTTGTTTTAAATAATCTAATGATTTAATGGTCTCATAAACCAAACCCAGATGTTTTCCTGCAGGGTTCAACTTAACAATTCAAAAGTTTTAAATTGTGCATCTTTAAACCAACTGAGTAAGAGGGAGTAATGAATAGGCAATGTGTGGACAACTGGAGTGGTCCATATTATAAATCAATGATGGTTTGTAATTCTCTTCATTTAAACAAAGGGTGAACGAATAAAAACTCATTAAGATGACATGTGGATTGGCAAACAAACTGTTTAATTTGTGTCTGCTGTGTGCAGCCGGCTTTCTCTCAGTGGGGTTGGGGGCAGCCCAAATTTACATCTGATTGGAGTTTAATGGCCCATGGCAGCTTTTACTGCACAGTCACTATGGCAACCAAGCTTTTCTCAAGATTTTCAACAGAGTAAAATGTCCTTTTTTTGTCCATTCGAAATGTGTCATGCAGGCCAAACGGGGCTGGGACTTGTATGTATCAATTTGTTTCTGTTGCGGGGCCCATGGCAGCCTTGCAATGAATATATGGGCCATTGAATCCCTTCACACAATGACCACAGCTGATGCGGTTGCCACAGAGAAACACCCACACAAAGGGTCGGAATGATGACATATGGTCCAAACCTGCCCAGTCGGTGGACCCCCAATAGGTTGACCACATTGACAGACAAAACCCCACGTTAGCCATTTATCTGTGCCTACTCATTTCATGGTAAGATAAACTTTTTATAAAGTTTCCATAGCCCATGCACAAGAAGTAAACGGATGATGAAAAAGCCACCATGTAAAGTGGGGGCAATTCATCATTAAGTGATTAACAAAGGCTTCTTTACCACCTGCTTCTACATTAATACGGACATTAAAGGCCCCTCTCTTTGTTTAAGGAGAAAGAGAGGAGATGGAGGGAAAAAGCATTAACTTATAAGGGTACTAAAATGAAGCATATATTGGAAGCTTAAGCTGCTACTTACCAAAATATTTATTATTTCTTTTGCCCTTGTATTCATTTAGTAAATTTTGTTGTGAAAACATTATAACTTAGAAGCTAATTAAGCAAGTGTTTTATATTAATTTCATCACCTTATGGAATATGTGTTTTTACAAATAATCAACAGATTGATATAACCACATATTCATAAAGCTTGAGGTGAAGCCCTTCAGAGAACACAGGTGTGGATAGAAGAAGTCTATTCCATAACAAAAAATAAATGGTGTGTGAACAAGTCTTTTAAGGGTTGATATGTTTCATTACTCACCACCGAAATATGTGATGATGTCATTTCAGGCATGCTGGGAAGGTTGTTCTTGAGCACATAGGCTGCGAAGTCACTTAGATAAAAAACTGGTCATGGAAACACCTATTCCCTTGGAATAGTTAATTCATCATATTACTGATTGACTAATTAGTTATTGTTATAACCTCTTTTTCACTTCTTATTAATTCAATTCTGATTATCGATGTTATAGCCATCCGTGTGGCTTACTGTGTATACTTGTCTGTTTATGGTGTGTGGTTGTTGGTAGACTGATCCATTGATGTCCATGACAAATTTCCCTACGGGGACAATAAAGTTTTTTCTGCTTCTCTTATTCTGAGTCTCAATTTGCTTAATTTGTTCATAGACACAAATATCCTAGCATGCTCTTGGATGGTCTGCCATAAATTTCAGAAATTGATATTAAAGTTCTCCCCGATGGTTAATATTGATGTTAATGATGTTTTGTTTTTTTATTCACCCTGTGAAACACCAAAGTATCTACTATATGTAGACAAAAGGTTTGGGGGTGCCAAACCAACCCCATTCAGACATGCCTCTCTTTACTTCAATCTGATGACAACTAAAAGAGTCATCTTCTGATTTCTGAAATTCGTAATTCTTTCTAACAAATTGTGATGGTAAACTTACCATGTTAAATCAATGTTTATGTTTTATTCTATACGCGTGTCTAAACTGCAGTCACACATGAAGCATGGTTTAATATAACTTGGAGACTGTCCGCCTCATAAATACAATCCCAGGAGTCATTTACTCATGTAGGCCAAAACAAACTATTACAGCAACGTCTGGGGGCCGTTAGACCAACATGTGCATGTGAACTGTAAAAAAATGGCATCTATAAGGGAACTGTTGTACTATAAAAATATTATATTTGAACCATTATAACCATTAACCATTACCATAATCATTTCCTAACACCAACCAAGCAGTTTTGTTCTCTAAATCTAATCAAGTTGAACCAGGAAGTGACCTATTTTCAAATATGTTATGTATAAGAGTGAAAAAATACATTAAAATGGTCATATGTTGTCACATATTTGAATATGCATGAATCATTGAAAGCACTGCTTAAACTCATGCTATCCACATACAAACAGTATAACCCAGCTCCTTGTGGGGATTTTGTGGCTTATTAAAGGAAACACTACAGCATGATGTTTGCTCAGTTGTGTAAACACTCAATGTTGTTTTCAAAGATATAAAAAAAATGGCCTATATGATATGATTTGAGGACTTGTTAGTCACTTGGTATAAGATCTGCTTTTTAGAGGAATTAGGCAGATTGCTTCATTAAATAAATGTTTACATTTTCCTTGTCCATGTTTTTAATGGCTTCTTTCACAATTAGTGCACTCCTCAGTTGGTATTTGGCCCAAATGAATGGGAAACATTTCTACAGCTAGCTATGTTTGTTGCTGTGAGTGCAATAAAAATCTAGCCAATAAAAAAACAGCAAGACTCCCATTTTAAAAAGCTTAAAAATGTATCCACTGCTGGTATTAAGCAACTTTAGAACATTTGAGGACAATGTTAATGCTTATGTCCATATGAAATGTTGTTTAAGATACGTATCACTTTGATATTATCCTTAGTGGTAAGTGGGACACATTGTGTGCATACCTTGGTTGTATTTGTGGTTCTGTCTAAATCAGGGATTTCAAAATCTGGTCCTTGAGGACCACCATTTTGCAGGTTTTAGATGCTTCTCTGCTTCAACATGCCTGACTCAAATGAATAGATCATTGTGCAGAACATAACAAGAAGCTGTTGGATCCAATTCATTTTAATCAGGTGTGTTGGAGCAGGGAAACCTGCAGGACAAAGGCCCTCAAGGACCGGAATTTGAGATCCCTGGTCTAAATGAAGGCACGAGGAGCATTTTAATGTAAAATTGAACTGTAGCTGAATAAAGTTGTTTTAACAGAGTGTTCCTGCCATGTATCCCATGACTAAAAAAAGTTTTGTTTTATCAAACTGGTTTCAATAGCTATTGTCAGAATGAGAGCAAATTGATGCTTCTCTAGAATACATTTCTTAGTTGATTGAAGTACTGATAGTACAGAGCAAGGGTTCAACTATAGATGGTGTTGCACTAGTCACACAAACGCACACAAACGCACACACACGCACACGTACACACCCATCCATTCAGTGGTTCCTGCAACCAAATGTGTGCTCTGCTGAAGACAGGTCAAGCCAAAATGTCAGTGGATGTCAGCTTAGTTGACAGGGTATGAGTGAGACCCGGAAGGAGATCTCACTGGGTTTGATGTAGAGGTGACAGGTCCTTCTGGATATGACCTGTCTATTCCCTGGTTTCACCCCAACCATCCGCCTGGTCATCCCCTGCATGGACGCCTCCATTGACTTCTGTCAAAGAAAGAGACCTGGAAGAGAACATAAATCTGCAGGGTCAGAGACCCCCAGGTGACCTGGTGAGGCCCTTTTGAAAATCTTCAACAATCAAGTTGTGTCAACACCAGATCAGATTTGAACTGACATTTTGCAGTAGAATCTTAAGCTGCCAGACTGTAAAAACTGTGAAAACACACTAAAAATCCCAAAGAATATATGAGTGGAAGGGCCAATCATTAAGCCTCTGAATGGATGCTTCATTGTTGATCTAGAAGGACTGCTGGAAATCATACAACATGGTTCCAAACATACATTCACATACACACACACACACACCCTTCTTGTTATCTTATGTACAGATTCCCACACCATGAATGTAGAGTCCCCACCTTTAGACCCCACACTGCACAGCCTTCTGCAGAGTTCCCTTGAATTCACACAGAGATCTAAAAATACCCCAAAGGGAGGAAATCCCCACATTCCGCAACAGACTTGCACTACAAAGACATTCAAACAATAAGCCTCTCCCGACTCGGAATCATCCCAGACAACATAGGAAGACTGAGGCATCGGAGAGTTGTTTTTCCCGGATAGACTGTTGTGTCTAGGAGTGGAAACCTCTGACCGCTGCTGACTCATGGCAAGTGGCCATATATGAAAGAAAAGACTGCAGCATGGGATGAACACGCGGGGAAAACCAACTGGCATCCAAAATGGCACGTATCCATAATCTGGTGGACTATGATGAGAGCATGAGACTTACTGGAGGAAAAGTTTGTCAAAAAGTAACAACAACCACCTTTTTAGAGAACACTAACTAAATTAATCAATCAGATTCCCCAGGTTTGTTTCTGCATCTAAAAGTGGGTGTTACATCAACAGTGTAGACAATCTGAAAGCAACGTGTCCAAAGCAAAATTGCACCTGAGGCCTCTCACAAACACAGGATCGCACATATGGAAAAACAAACACACTTTGATTAATCACAGGCATCTTTACCGAGAAAGAGACTGAGTCATTTATGCCAAGTGAGTCTATGATGCATGGTGGTGTGTGTCAGTGGGTGAGAGCTTCAGATCAAATCTCTCTGATTGTCTGGTTGGCGTCATCCTCATCCTCTGCGGCACAGCAAGGTTTTGACCTAATTCACAAGAACAGAGATTCTAAGTTTAGACAAAAGGGTTTAATGGCTTGAAAGACTTGTTTCCTGAAAGCATGATGGACACTGCATTGTGGGAACCCAAGGAGTGAGGTAATAATACAAGCTGTTATTTTGCAATTAGCTTTCTGTGGGGAGTCTTGGTATTTAAGGGGTAATAAATTGGCAGTGTAGCTTTAACAAACAGCTACATAACAATATGAACAATTTCTAATTGATCAAGTAGATGATTTATATAATTTAGTAAACACCCAGTTTTTATCATTTTTAAAAACATTTTTTATCAGTATTTAGTCATGTTAAGTCAGTAAGCATCATTCCTTTTGCTTAGGGATAATCAAATGTTTCCATTCACTACTGGGTGAGTAAAGAAACACCTTTTGCTTGATTGACAACTTAACAAAGACGACAGTACAGAGTGATTTGTCAGTGGGTAAAAAAATGAACACAAAGAGCTATTGATTGGCAGAAGAGAAAGAGACAGAGGACAAAACAGTGGCTGTGAGATCTCCCCAAAGTGATCAATACTGGAGTTCTGCATGAGGGAACCATCCCACTTTGTGTTTATACAGTCAGATGCAGAGCAAAGATCAGCTATTGTACAGCCAGACTGGTGCTGTCACTCAACACTGAGTAACACTGCAGGGGGTGGTCAAGCATCTCTATCATGCACATACACAGACACACACAAAGACATCAGCTTTAATGCTCACATCTGAGGCTACAGACACTGCAGTGGGTAGAGTTATCAGAAGCAGACTGCTACCTTATCAAACAGAAGACAATAATAACTCACTTCTTCTGAGCAAATTATGTACTGGTTGTGGTATTTCTTTTTTAAGCATTCTTTTAAAATGAGCAAATTATGCAAATATGTGCATTTTTAACTGAAAATGAAAATTATGTGCAAAAGTAAAACTCTATAAAGAATACAGATGAATGTGAGAAAATCACAAGAAACAAGATGGTGTTGGGTGGTTAAGAGTTTAGAGGATAATCCCATTATCACCTCTTTGAATTGTAAATACTCCTTTATGTTGCTTTTTAAAATTGGAAAAATCATGTCTAGGGTCCCAAATCAGAAGATTGAATTGTAATGAATTGTTTTAAGACTGTGATTTATGTGTAATTAGTTATTATCACCGTATGACCACATAAGACGACTGTTATCGCAAATGTATGGCTTACTGGAGACATGTGTTCCTATCTGCAAAAGATAGGAACAGAAAAATTTAAACTGGAATACATTCATTAGAAAGACATAACTTTGGCAAATTTCAACTGTTAAGTCAAACAAAATCTTATTATCCCATCATCCTGGGTGGACTCAAGTTTCCCTCACCATTGTATTAGTCTCCAAGAGCCTTGTGAAGTTCTTTAGAAAATGGACAGCTGGTCCTTTTTGTGTCAGGCTTACTGTCCTTCAACCTAAACTGAGATAAAACAGCCTTTGGTGCGTGAATGAAATATATATTTCTGTTTATAATGGACATTTGTTGCATGGCTGGTCCTTCAATGTGGCCCAGGACACATCATGTAAAACAATTGCTCCTAAAGTGTCAGTTCTGAATATGTGTGCAGAAGGCAGCATGCGATGAGGAAAGTATGCTGTGAAAATTCTTGTTTCCTTTATAAAGTGTTCAAAATAGAAGATGAGACTCTTTTGATTCAAGGCTTTATTTCAAACATGTGCAAATCTGACTCTGTATTAGACATGAGAACTACCTTATGTGTGCGTATCCACAAGCAGGCAAAAAGCAGCATACACATCAACAGATCAGGCTTAAAACCTTCTTTTTTGATAAATCCTTAGTTAGGGGTGATTAGCCATCCCTTAGTGATGCTGCCATAGGCTTAGACTGCTGAGGGACATCCCATGATGCACTG
>JAOXYM010000014.1:16094659-16112148 GCA_028567055.1 Leptatherina wallacei
GCACTCCCTGCCAGTTCGTCTTGTGCCACCACCTGACTTACCAGCCTCTTCATAGCTTTGATCTTTTGTCCTTAGCCCCTTTTGAACCTTGCCTGTCTTAACCTTGCCTCAGTCTCACCCCTTTGGTTTTCTAGCTCCGTGGAGGCTTCCGACTCCTGCCTGTATGACCACTCCTCTGTCCAGCCCCAGCGTTGTTCGTTCTTGACGAATAAATTTGTCTTGTTTTTTTAAACTCAACCTTGCCTCCTGTCTGCACCTGTGTCCGCACCTCGATTCCCTGACACTTATTTAAGCCGATTCTGAATCAATTCTAAATTTTCAAGAATTGTTATTTTAAAAGACCTTGGAAAGTGTTTGACTGACTAATTTCAAAGCTCATAAATTACAAATAGATGTTACATTTATTTTTAATATTTATTTGTCACTTCGGGGATATAACAAGTAGTTTGAATTTAATTTAATTATATAATTTTTTATCTAGTTTAATTATGTCTAATCTCTAAAAATATAAATCAATTTGTCATGTTGTCTTGTTCTGTTCTCACTGAAGCAAACTTGGGTTACAATTTAGGTTCTATACTGTATATATTCAATTTCATAATACATGTATTTATTCCTCCGTGAGTGGCAATGAACTGGATGACTCACTGGATGCCCAATGAAGTGGTTAGTTTGCAAATATGCCATTCACACTAATGCATAAACTAGAAAACAGTCTTTACTTAGGTGTCTACTGTACTGTAGTGGACACTATAGGCTTACATCAAAGGGTTAATTTTCTGGAACCTGAGTTGGAGCTCTGCTAGCACACTGGAGACTAGAATTACAAGTGCCACGTAAGAGAGAGTTTTAAAATTAGGGAACATTTCATCCTATGAAATAATCAGCAGACTCTCTGAACGAGGGGTTTCCTGATCCAGCAAGCATTCTTCAGCAGGAGGAAAAACCCGCAGCGCAGCAGTAGGCTATGCACTCCTTCTGCACCAGTGGTTCAGCTGCACCGGTCACAGACGCGCTCCAAGATAATAGCTGCTCACTCACCACCAAGTGGTCGGGGGTGTAAATTGCAATCTGTCAAAGCCATGGCATTCAGAGTTTCGGTCACCGTTTTAAAAAAGTCAACGACGAAAAATAAACGGTTAATGCGACCCCTGGTAACGAGTAACGACGCAGGGCATTCAAAATGTCTCGGAGTAAAAGTATCAAATTTACCCAAAATATGTTGTGGAGTAAAAGCGGAAGTAGTTGGAAAAAAATAATACTCCAAGTACAGATACCACATTTTACTACTTAAGTGCAGTAGTGAAGTAATTCTACTTCATTACTATACATCTTTGCTAACAATGACCAATTAGTTTGACAAAACAGCTTGTGAAAGCATAATTCAATTACTTCATAATGCAAAAATGACATAAAGTAACTTGAAGGAAACATGGGGCAGAACCTTTTCTTTGCTCCCCCACTTGCCAACATGACGCATGGTGTATAAATAGTACACCACCTTGTGCACTTTTTGCATGTATTAAGTTTATTTTAAGCTTTGAGCTTATCATTTTATCCTGTCAAATGGCCTGTTTTCACAAAAAGGCATAGCTATTGCAAATCATATCATGAGTTATGTGTATGTACTTTTGGGGTTGTGAATCATATACTGTTACAGGATGACACTACACCCTGTGCTTTGACTCCATCCCTTACCATTTATACCATGTGTTATTGCACATAATAAAGAATGCCATGAGCTAGTTAACAGCTGAAATTAGACCAAAATATATGCACTATTACTTTTTAACTTTTCATTTGCTTATACAATCGGCTCCATTGTAAAAGTAATTGTTCACATACTTGCTTGTGTAGCCTACTAGACTTGTTACTGGAGGATTCCACTAGGGGGTGCATGAGAGCAGTGGTTCTAAAACTGGGGGTCCGAAGAAAATTTCTTGGGGGTCGAGGCTCAAAAAGTTTGGGAACCACTGCATTAAAGAACTCAGACTCGTTTCACCAAGTTTGTAGGGTGTAAATAAAATGATACACATGGCAACAATACACTGTAAAATGTAACATTGGTTTTAATGGAAAACATTTTGTTTGTATAACCGCATTTTAATCTAGACATTTTTAATGCTTATCTTAAATTAATCATGTGAACTTTGAAGGGAAAAATGTAGGATAAATTAATGTGCTCAAGCTGAACCAGTGTAATTATGATGAGTAGATGAAAAATGGTGGTGAAAGGGGTGGGGGTGTCCCACAATGCTGTTCACTTCTAATATGTGGGGATATTTCTCTGTATGAAATTCAGCAGTTTTAATTTTACTTTGGCAGAATAGTAATAGTTAAAAATACTTTTCTTTTTTCTTTGGTTGGTCAATAATTCAAATGGCACTAAAATGTTTGTAATGATCTCAGTAAGAGTCTTAAAAAAAAGAAAAAGAAATAAACTGTCAATAAACTATGATCCAATCATCCAAGCTAAAATGTCTCAAAGGTTCTTTTGTTTAGTTTTTCTTTTTTTCTGATCTTGTTTTGCATTACCTAGCAATAATAAAATGTTTTAAAAAATTGTTTGTCAGCTAAACACCTACCAGCAATAATCCTTTCACCATAGTTTCAGTGTATAGACACAATGGTATGGACATAAAAGTACAGTTTATCTGTTAGAATGATGAGTGATGATAAAAATGAAGGATTTTAATTAATTTTGGTTGTGTCATGTGACTGCTCTGGGATTGGCTGTGTTAAAAATAGATAGAGTGCAGACCACCGCTAAGCCATACGGTCATGTCACCTGAGAAAAACACCAAATCAAGAATATCAACATGATCTGGGTCATACAATATCAGATTATAACATCTACCATGATGTCATCTTGACTTTTTTTTTTGACAGTGATTCTGGGCATTGTCTGTTGAGTTAGAAGCTGTAATGGCTAAATTATCCCCTTCTCCCCATAGTAAAGTATCCTTAAAAAAATTCCTGGACCCAGACAGTGAACCGGATCACCCCCAGAATGTAATCATTTGTTCCTTTATTTGACCTCTGACATTTCCTGAAAATTTCATTGAAATCCGTCCAAAACGTTTTGAGTTATGTTGCTAACAGACAGCCAGGCAGGCAGACAGACAGATGGACAAACTACACTGCCAAAAACAAACAAATTAACAGAAGCAGATGAATGAAGAGTAGACATCCTGGACAAGATCCTGAGGCAGTATTCATCTTGACCTGAAGATGGTCTGCTGTGGTGTTTTAATGATTGTCACCGTGCTGCACTGAATGCATGTGTCCTCTACCAGAGCTGCATCGATGCAGGAATGACTCTTTATTGAACTCTCCACATGCAATAAAATAAACTAATATAAGCTGACATCCAGCACACTGTTAAAAAACAATTGAAACGTTGGAAAAATGTGGTCTCTGTAAATGGCACCTTTACCTTTTTTTAAAAATGCTGCTTCTGCAGGATGTCAAAATGACCCCCTCTGGTGGTTCTTTGGGGTATTGTAATGTTTGCAGTTCTAGTGTTATATTAGTAGTTATTTATGTTACTAACAGACAGACAGACAGACAGACAGACAGACAGACAGACAGACAGACAGACAGACAGACAGACAGACAGACAAACAAACAAAAGCACACTGCCAAAGACATTACTTCCGCCCTTTGGATAAGGTAATTATACAGGCAGCTGCTGCACTATGACAGTGACGTCTGTGGAAATCAAAAACCCTACGTATTGTTCCTGCTCGAACCAGCAGGAACAATTTTGAGTTCATCAAAAACAATAAGTACACTGAACTTGCAGTTGATGTTGAGATCAGGGAAAAAAAAAAACAACCAGCAGGACTATCATTGGTTCGCTCCAATAAATTGTGAAGTTCGTATGGAGCAGTGCGAACCCGCAATCGAATGGTGCAGACCAAAGAATTCACCCCTCCCAAGTGAACCCTGGTGTGGTTGCGTGTAGCATGAAAGCAGTTAACCAAAGAGAAGACGTGACGTAGGAAGCGCCATAGTGCAACATTTTGGATAGCTTTCTGCCATTCATCTGGCTCTTGCTTGACAGATTCTGGTTTGAACGACAAAGTAAAAACAGAAACCCCAAGACTGCATAAATTTGTTGTTGCTCCATTGTTCACTTGAAGGTGAACGAGCCGTTTTCTGTCTTGGCCAATTTTCTTCTTCTTTCTTCTTGGTCAATGGTTGTTTTGGGGAATGTTGTCCCTAGCAAGCAGTTGTTGTTACTGCGTGGGATTGTCCAGGTGGTTTGGTCAGCTTGAGGAAAGTGCAGTGTGAAAACAAACCAAAACCAAATGAAAGTGCAACATATTTTGGATTTCCCTGTCCAATCATACCAAGTCCCTCAGACAATCCTGGTGAATGCGCCTTTATATCAATGCAGAACTGGAAAACAAACCTTTAAGGGAACAATAGTTCATCTTTTTTATTTCGCTAATGCTTGCAGTGTTTTTGTTTTTGAAAATGACAGATTTTTATTTATGTTACCTTGTGACAAACTGCATTTAAAAGCCACACTTGCAGCCGCGGAGGACTTTAATTTGCACTTTAATTGAAGGGGAGGACATAAAAAAGATGGGCACCCTCTTCCCTCCAAACGGAAAAGGAAAGCACTCATTGCCATGGCAACACAATAAGGCCCATGTAGCCTTGTGGCCATTGACTGTATATTAAGGTTGTGGCAGAGGTTGTGAGGTGCACCAGCTGTCTCATTTTTTTCCCACTGTCCCTGATATAAATTCAGCAACCATTGCAATGACAACCAATATTTGACATTTCCTCTCAAACAAATGATTGCAAGCTGCTAATTGCGCTTACATTAAATCAGCAAGGAGAAAGATTAGCTACTTTCGTTTTGTCGTCCTACACCTGCTGATTTTCTGTAAGTGTTATAAACATGCAGGACACGTGCAGAACTCACATTTGAAGATTGTTTCCTCTGTTTAGCCGTTGCACCAGAGGTGTAAAGTGTGGATCGTTGCAAACTCGCTATTTGAGGGCTGAACAGTGGTTTGGGGATGCCTTTAATATGGCGGAGACTCTATGAGAATGCACAAACGGAGGGTTAGTGTGAAGGGGAAGTGTGTAGGGGGCAGTTTGGGATTGAGCCAAAGAGTTTGGTTGCAGAGACCTAACAAAAGTCAGAGTTGTATTACAGATTTTGGTGTGAGCAGTTAAGGGAGAAGGTCCTAGCTTACTACATTGAAATCTGCTCAGCAAATGATTGGCCACTGCTGTTTTGCCAAATTAACAACTTTGATAATTGTCAGTCTCTATTGTTACATCGCCATGGTGTGGAGATTTTGTTTTCGGTGATGTAAGTTTGTTGGTCTGTCTGTCTGTCTGTCTGTTACTAACATAACTCAAGCAGTTGTGGAGGAATTTTAATGAAATTTTCAAGAAATGTCAGAAATGGAATAAAGGAACAAGTGATTACATTCTGGAGGTGATCCGGATCACCGCCTTGTTCTAGGAATTTTATGAAAGATTTTTTACTATGGGGAGATTGGGATCATTTTGCCATTACAGCTTCTAACTCCACAGATAATGCCCAGAATCACTGGCAAAAAAAAAAAAAAAAAATACAAGATGACATCATGGAAGATGTTATAATATGACATTGTTTGGCAATCATGTTGATATTCTGGATCTGGTGATCCAGAAGATTCACAATAGGGTATGGGTGGCTGTTTGGCCTTTTGGGGGGTTTTCTCAGGTGACTGACCCTATGGCTTGTCGGTGTTCTACACTCTATGAGTGTTTCTTGTTTTTTATGTATATGACCATTTCATGGACAGTGTGTTTTCTGATCAGTAGGCCTCAACTAGGGGGCTGTTTCATTTTGTTAATCATCACCAATGATTTGAATTGGTTGTAACTGGTTTCTATCTTTTTTGCCGGATGTGCCTGGTATGAGTGGTCTCCACTCTTCCCCCCTGTGGTGGTAATCTCACTTATCTTATTTTAAACTGCAGTGGTTGTGGTGTGTGCATGGGCTTATTTTATCAGGTGTGTATTGTGCCACAGGGCAGAGCATTTACTGCAACTCCAGGTCATCTTTTCAGACTCCCTTCTATATAAGTGTCATCCCCCTGTCTGTTTATCTTGTTTTTAAATGTAGGTGTAGAGCTCTTATTTCATGCTGTTTTTTTTGGTAGTCTTATAATTCAATTTTGAGCATTTTAACTGTCCACATAAACCTATCTACATTAAAAACCCACCTTTTGTCATTATTTCACATCCAGGTTGGTTACAATTTATTTAACAGCGATTGCTTCAAAGGATAAAACCTGGGATTGGATTATTAAATCAGTCTGAAAACAAAGACACAACAGTTGCTTTTAAGTCTGTGTTCATGACAGAATAAAAATTACAACAATGAATCTCAATGTTTAGTATGTGAGCCTCATGCAGTAATTATTACAAATCAATAATTATTGCATTGACAAATTCCAATGATGCAAAGATGTCATTGGAAAATCTTCAAACTGATGACAAAGTCTGTGATCATCTCTTGGCTAGCAGTGGATTGCAAAAAGCTAAATCTAATAAAACTATGTTAGGTCCTGCATCAGTCCAGTCTCGAATCAAGTAAAAGCCATTATTCAGTGGCTCATGTCTCCCTTCATGGGTGAGTTCTGCTCTACTGGGGCATGCTGGTCACTTGTTTATCCAGGATCGTGAGTCTCAAGGGCCAGCTGTGTGTGCTTGGGTTCACATCCTTTTTATTTGCTTTTGGATCGGCCCAAATGAAGCAGAGCTAATTCTACAGAGTGCCCCAGAGATTACACAACTCTCCCTGCAGCAGTGGAATTACTGGGATTTTAATTCAGTAAGTCTGTGTAGGTTGAGGAGCACCTGTTGAATCTGATCTAAAGTTAGAACAAGTTTTAAAACCCCATCCATCAATAATCCCCCTTCTCTGATCCTGCATTTCAAAGATATGGACCCAGAAAACAAAGAAGAATTTCTGATTCAATTGAAAAAAACTTTTTGAGTGACTTTACCATTAAAGCATCATTGAAGCTGATGCTGGTACTGCTGGTCTGAGGAATGTGGAGAACAGAAAGTACTGATGATCAACATTCAGCGGACAAGAGCCAGAAGTACTTGCTTTTAACTCGGCTTTATGAGGCAGAGGTCTGCAGGAGGAGATGTCGGAGGAGATGAAAGTGCCCAAAAGCTGTGTTTGCAGATTTAGCAGAGTTCAGTAGTCTGTTGTCCACATTCTCTCAGTACTCAGCAGCTCCTTTTGACTGCTGTCTGCTTAATTTGTTGTTGTACAATGAGTCTGTGCACTTCTCCAAATCCATGTGCAGAATGCAGACGGAGAGTCAATTATATCTGTATTAGCTGGTGTTGGCCTGGCAATCCCTTTATACACACTGCCAAATCAAGTGCTATAGGAGATTTGTTTACAACAATGAACCCCCAACACTGAGAGGTTACAATGCCCGTTTTGGTGGCTTTTGCTTTATTTCGGATGCTGCAGCTGTGTCACAGCGGAAATGGAGATAAGTTTCAAAACGGGAGGCTGCTAAACCGGTAGATATATCACTTTGATTAAAATATCACTCATCGCCGCAATGTGGGCATCCAACTTTAGCTTAAGTGTAGCACTCTACTTGAGTACTGCATTTCACTGTGAAATATTGGGATATTTCTGTACTATTTATCAGCTTTAGTTGCTTGCAACTAAATGAAATGATACAAATTTGTAAAGTAAGCTTCACTTCACAAAATTTTAGTCATTTAAGACTAAAATTTTTCCACTTCAGTGCACCATGTTTCAAGTTTGGAAGACAGTCTGGACCACTCTATCTCTTCAAGTTTTACCTAAGCACTTGTTTTAAGCCTATGAAAATTGCTCACTTTTTCCAGTTTACAGCTCTCTGCGCGTGTCAATTAGGGGAGCTTTTTCACCAAGTCCAATTTGGTCTGATAAGATTAATTCACTTATCTATCTTTAACTAATAGTGTAATTGTCCCATAAATGCACATTTTGTGTTGTATTTATTGCTCTTCTACTCAGGTTAATTTTTTCCCCTTTTTTTATAAAAAGCTTTAACTTGTAATGTTGTGTCTTTTCAAGGTATTGTGACAAACTTAAAAAAGGATCTTAATACTTCCTCCTACCAGTGGTGTTACTAGATGGCAATCTGGAAACAATAATTTGATATCCTGTTTCCACATTGGAGATGACAGCAGGACTTAAAAGGTCCTGTTAGTACCAGGTAGTGCTGTGAAGTTTCTGAAACAAGTAAAGCCAGAATCCTGACACCAGCAGATTTAATCTTCTAAGTGAAAGGACTCCTGCAGCTGCTGCATTCACTGGTCACTCTGAGGAGAGGGATTTGCCGAATCTGCAAAAATCCAGCCATAATAGTTCATCATAGAATATGATTAAATGTTGAAGAAATAAGGTTAACACATTCCTGTGTGAAAGTAAGAGCACTTTTCGTGGCAGATGTTGGCAAATGATCTGAGGGGACTTTCCCCTGCAAAAGTGAGATATTTCATGTGCTTTGTTGCTAGGGATTTCCAAAGTCTGGGAGTGGCCAGATGAATTAAAGTTTTTTACACCCATCATTTGAGCTCGTATTAACAGCTATTTTCCTGTTCAGCTTCTACGTGTTTGATGTATTACCAGGACAGCAGGGTGCTTTAAAAGAAGTCAGCATTTGAATAAATTAATATGAATCAGGGAATATTTCTCATGGCCTTACAGGGGTGCGTGCATTGAGTGAAAGGCTTCAAAGCTGCATGTTTGCACCACAAACGTGAGGGAAAGTGCAATTTTTTCACAGACTTTCATTTTATTCTTCCCTAATCTTATTACTCCCTTAGCTGTTTTCATACCTGCAGGGAGGGAAAAAAAGCCTATGATCAATTATATTTGCCTCACTTTTCAAGCAGCTTGTTGTCATTTTGCCATCTGCAGACCAGCATGTCCAGTACAATGTGATGTATTCACAGAGCCTCATGGCTTTCTGAACAGAGAGAGACCCTTTTCTCCTGCTTCTCACCCTGATTCAAGGCTTTCTTCTCCCTTTTAAGTGGGCTGTTGATGAGGTTAGTCTAATCAGATTAAGTCAACTCACATTGATCTCTGCAGTTTGTTTTCCTTCCAAAGGCGTCCTGACATCTCCTATACTTTTCCTTTATCCTCCTCTTTGCACTTTTCATCCCGGCTTCCACCCAAAAAAAACCCTTTCAGCAGAGATCCCAATGGACTCCTTTATAAACAGCAGTTCCCCAATGATATAGGTTATTTAGAATGGGTCACTAGACCGCAATACTTGGAAAAGGCCTTTAAAGTTGTGCAGTGACGCATTTGGACATTTCCACTGGTGTCTGTGTGAATGCCAGAGATTAGGTAAACACAAAGCACTAAATTGAATTCTGGAAATCGCTGGAACCTTTAATTTGATTGCAAGATAAATGTTTGAGGGATGTTTTGCAAACTACAAGACTAATGCAATCTGTACTTTTATCTAGAGAGTGGTGCTTTCATGGCTCACTTGTTAAATAGTTTTTTAGTGAAATAACTAAGATTTATTGTTTAGATTTTACAAGATGTGACTGCATATTAACAGTAATTAGCTCACTATATTAGTGTCATCGTTTCTCTTGAATAAAGTTTATATTTAGGCTAGTCCATTTAGTATTTTTGATTTGTCATTTTGTTGTAAGCTCTCCTTACATTATGAAAGTAGATGGTCATACAAGCAGGAGGATCATTTTGTAGAACATAAACAGTATAGGAAGAGTAGTGAGGCAATCATATGCTCTTTTTTTTATTAAAGTGACTGAATAGTTCAAATTCAGCATTAGGAGGGACCACCAAAGGAAGCTAAATGTCTCTAAAATTCTTTTGCATATACTCAGTTAAGAACACACCCACCACAAGTATCTGCAAAAATATCTGAAGTTGTCATCAGTAGAGTGCTGAAACTTGATTCCCCCACTAATAACAGGCATACAAAAACAATGAAGACAATGAGTACAGAGGAGGGCTTTTCAGATTACTTCAGAGTCCCCCCTCCTTAGAAGAGACATGGCAGCCCACTGACTGAATGGGGGATGCAGAACCATTTCAAGCTAATGGATCTGAGAGACTGTCCACATAATTACATTACCGCATTTCAGCAGGCCTTTGAGCTCCACACTCGCAGCTCAGACACACCACACCACTTCATTCACAGCTCCACAGTGGAATTTGCTATGACAGATATGGCCCTTTTGGGCACCCTTGAACAAGGTTGCACCCCATGAGACTGGCAACCCCCTTATCCCTCTGCATACAAGGTCCTAGATTTAAAACAGAGGGTAGGTACTCAAAGACAAGAGATCAAATGTGGAGAGCGAGGACTATTGAAAATTTGACTTAGCATCAAAGAAGTGCCGCTTGAATGCAATTGTGTGTATTTCCTTTAGCCTTAATTTGGCTGGTTCCATACTGACTTGCACAGAATATACAACAGATTTAGCTAAATACTTAAATGACATGGGGAGTGTAGCTGGTTTTGTTCAGTCAATCCCGACTTATTATTGAACCACAAACACTAATGTTTGTCATCATGATTTGACCTTCATGTTGGCAAAATTATGTTTTTCTTCCTTAAAATGTTATTACTAAGTAAAGCAACTGTAACTATCATGTAATTGTCAAATTGTGATTTCCTTTATTAGAGTTCCTTTATACTAAGGTAATTATGATTGCAAACAACAAATATACATAGAGAAAAATGAGGCAGAAAATGTCCTTTTTTGACTCTTTTGGTTTGAATTGAGCTTGTGTCTAATCCATTCCACCCAAACCAAACAGATCTAAAAGGAGAACAGGATTTTTCACAGGCTGTGGTGAATAAGTCAAACAGACAAACACAATGTAGAAAAAGGAACATTTGTTGCTGCATTAACATACCGGTTCCTCAGTCAGTTTGGATTTATAAAGAACCTTTCCAAACTTTCACAGGCCAAATTATTCAAATTTAGACTGATGTCCTCTCAATTCGTGACCAAATTTCTGCACAAAAGTCGCAGTCCATCTATGCCCACAGACCAAGTGGAAAATCCCTCAAACACAAAGCAGCAGTTTTAAGATTTCCCCTCTTGATTTTATACCATATTAAATGTGCCATTGATCTTTTTGTCCAGTTTTGTTGACCAAATAAATGCTTTGCTCTCTCCTTTTTCTTCACTAAAATGACTCCTTTTATGTAAGGGCAAAATCAATGCAAATTAATCCTTTATTCATTTCCCTGTGAATAATTTGAGTCTTTGCACTTTTGTCTGGAGCCCGTGAGCTAAACAAAATCATAAGAAAGGTGGAGAATGTGAACGTTGATTGGCCAGTGGAAAGAGAGATGACCCCGCTCATGGGTGACAAAGACTCCTTTATGGAGTTGGTGTGAAGCCATGAAACAGGGGTATTCCACTCTTGAGTGACCAGCACCACGGGAGATCCAACATGTGCGAAGATGGTGCCCCAGTAAAAACAAGTCTTTTTTCACACATAAAGGAGGTTAGAGAATCAAAAAGAGCCATAATCTTTGCCTATTCTTAAATGCAGTTTCTTAGGGATGTGATGAAAGGATGGCCAGCGGCTGTGTGGTAGACTGTCTGTGACACCCATGGATTTATCATCAACTCCTAATTATCAAACGAGAATTTTTTTTATTAAACTAAAATTTACTGTAAATATGTGGTGCAAATTTTTATGTAGATTGTTATTATCCAGTGACGGCCGACCTGGACATCTAATTGCAGGTTCCAAACGCATGAGGAAAAAAAATCTGTTTTAGCACTTTATCACTACAATTCAGTACCAAGTTTATTTCTACACATATTTTTTTTATTAATATTCTGATAGAGATGGAAACTTGGCATGAGAGTTTGTGTTTGTACAGATTGGGGCTAGTGTGTGTGCATGCGTGTGAGTATGATCGGGTGTGTTGTGGGTGAACACTTGTGTTTCAATATGTAAAAATTGTTGTTTTTGATTATGTTAAGCACTGTGCTGCAAAAGTGCTCTATAAATAAATTTTAATGTGATAAGTTTGATGTTGTAGATATGAAACCGATTTCTTGAGCTTAGATATCAAACATCACAAAATCTTCAAACATATTTGTTGTCAGTTTAATGCAGGGGAACAAATAGAAACTGATGGAGCTTTGACTGTATCAGATGGATCTTGCCTTGAAATCTGATTTTTACAAAACTACTTTTGTTACTACTAACACAGCTTTCCTTATCAACATAAGGACAGACTCCAGCAGAAGATGCTGACTTTGTAAGATGCTGGTGGAGTATAGTGATCTTTGACTCAATCCTTTATATCATAGTTTTCTCCCTGACGCTGAGCTCAGCATTTCTTCACAAAGCCTGAGGTAAACCAAAGGATAGAGACAACAGCAGAACACGTTTATGGGACATTTTCCAAATCCCGGCTAAAATAGTGTGTTGTTTATTGCTGAAATCATCCCAATCTAGCATTACATGGAAAATGGCTGAACTGGCAGCCAAGGGCTTATAGCACTTCCACATTTGTGGTCACCTTCAACATCATCCCACCATCAAAGTCTCCTCTGAATCCCAAACACCACCGCCCTTACTTTCCCCTGTGATGTGGAGATTCACACACTTCACAGCAAGTACCCTCCCTTCAACTTTTATTTTGGGCCAAACACTGCAGAGGAGACGATTTGTGTCTTTGAAAATACATGTATCAATCACATCAAACGCCCAGGAAACAAAAGTGGAAGCTGGCAGCATCAGACAAACACTCCTATTAGTCACTGCACTCTCTTGTATCACGTCAAAGATGAAGGAGGGCTTGTTTATTCTGTAATATCTCTCACACTGTAGAGGCAAAAAGAACATACCGCCTGGCTCATTCAACAAACAAGTGGAGTACTGTGTGGTCAGTTACAATAAACATAGATCAAAGAGCACAAAGTGGACTTCTGTTTCATAATGCACCATGTGGCAAAACCTTTTTCTTTGCGAGGCCCTCACACTCGATCTTCCCACACTCGTATACAAATTCACCATTAATAAGGTCTGAAAAGTGTGATTTTCAGCTCTCGCTCTTGTGTTCCTCGTCCTTGTCCCATCCCCAGCCCCCTGCCTGGTACTGACCCAGCCAGCACACCCCCTCTGCCCCCTCTATGGCCCCCTCCAGCCCTGGGAAGAAGAGGCCCACGCAGGAGCTAAAACTGGGGCTCATTAGCAGCGCCCACCTGGAGGCTGGATGGGGGCTAACAGGGGACCAGGGGGCCAAGGCCTTGATCTGTTGGCTGTGAGCAGAGTTGTGGCACACAGCAGGGACAAGACTGCGGCAGCATGGTGCTACACAGCACTGAACACCATCAAACATTCAGCGCTTCAACGGCCAGCTTAATCTGAGTAATTGTTCCCTGAGCAAAGACACACCTCTCTCTGTCTAGCTCCCTTTCAACTCGTAAAAGTCACACAGTCATGTTATAGATGTTTGTCTTGATGGTATCACCGCAATGCAAACAGTGTGTAAAACAATTATGGAAACCAGAACCTTTTGTGTTCTTTGAAGTCTAAACACCATATGCAAATATCATTGTCTATTATTTATGTTTATGTGTATATTTTGTATATATGTACAGTACATGTACATATATTTTTGCATATGTGTATTTCTGCTGTAACATTGAAATTTCCCAGTCTGGGATAATTAAAGTACATTCTGATTCTGATTCTGAAATTAAAATCTCATCAGCAGCTCATCGCTGCCTCTCCCTCATCATTCTGACCAACAAATCTCAGCCTTTTTAGAGGGGCATTGTTTGCAGTGAATGAGCATTTTCTCTGTCAGATGTGGGTTTGGAGAGCTGATGTTGAGTTATGCTTGTTGGTCTGTGTGTTTTTAACACGATGGTCTGGAGCTCCTATGGTCTGTCGTCCCCCGTCTAAGAAGAAACAAAGGGATTCCACTGAGAGAGCGGCAAGTCTCCTGAGTCATGTGGCTCCGATCATTTAGATTGCATCCAAGGAGTCACGGTTTGACAGCACAGCAGGGATTTAGCCTTACAAATATACAGTACTTTGTTAAAAATTGAAGGAAATAAAATTGAAATAATTTTAAAAATAGTGTTGAAATTGTTAACAGTAAATTTATTTTATTTCCAAATGAATTGTTTATGGCTTGCTTTTTACAAAGATAAGTTTTCAAAAAAATATATTAGTGGGTAATTCATAAAAGAAAACTAAATTGTCTTCACAGAACTTTTTTTCAATGCTTATACAGATCATATAGTTTCTTGTGGCTTTCAAAATATGTTCTAGTTAAGAAAAAACAATGCAGTATGGCCGTTTGAGAAGGGAAACTTCAAACTCCTGGTCAGGACATTTTTCTTTTTTTTTAATGCACATGCGGACACAAGGAAACGACAAATGAGAGAGTTTTTAGGTTGAAGAAACCAGTTGAGCGGGGTAGCTGAACTGGTTGACACATACATGACGTCCAATGTACAGAGTCTGTAAGTCCTCATAGCAAGCCTGGGCTTGAGTCCCAGCCTTTGGCCTTTTACTGTATGTAATCACACACTCTGCTTTCCTGTCCTGTCTTCAAAGACCAGTGTAGTTCAATCTTGAGCAAAATTAAATGTCAGCTTCATATTTAAGAGGAAGAGTAGAACTTTTATCCAGGAGAACTAAGTTTTAGCTTATCTCCAGGGTTATTTCTCTTTTCACCTTATTGCACTTTACTTTTATATCTGACCCTTTTCTGTGCTTAACTCATTATTATCAGGTTTGGATGTGCTTTGGTTATGCTTTGAACAAACATGGGTTGACTCAAAATAAGTCTTCTTAAATCTTTCAAACATTAAGACTCCTCCATGCCAAAATAACACCAGGAGCAACAGCAACAAAAAACAACAACAACCAAAACAGCATTTGAACACACCTCAAAGATTACATCCAGCTGCCAGCTAGGATGTATCACCTATGCCTGTGCAAGTGGACTGAACTCTCCTGCACAGAAATGGGTGATGGTCTATATTTTTTAACAACAACTGGGGAACTGGACTGAAAAAGAAAAAAAAAACGCTGTCATTTGGTCACCACAGAAGAATGTATGTAGCTTGAGGATGTGTAGGGAGATCTTTGTTGCAGTTGGCAATGCCTATTGGTTGTGGGTGACAGGAAAAAGCAGAAGAGAAAAATAAGTAGAAACTGTGCTAAGTGGATGAAATAATGGATTTTCCATCAATGCTGAACAGTAAATCCAAGTGGTCGCTCTCGCGGACTTAGCAAAGATCCAATATGCTGAATCAGTTGGGGGGAAAAAACATTGATGGGATCCAACAATGCAGAAAGTGAGTTGAATACCTGAATGTAAGCAGACAAACACTGACCTACACTTGAGATGTTGTTGATAGATAATTATTGTCTTGGTGTATGAGGACCGTAAGGCTAAGTACAGATGAACATAGGTATTTTTTAATAAACACTGAGGCTACCCTCCTTCTTTTCCACCCAAAAGTACATTAACATAGCATGGTTTACAAAACGTGTGTCCACATGTTAACACACAGACACAGCATGCATGCAACAGTTTTGTTTTTAGTTTTTTTTGGGGGGGAGGATTATCTGTCCTTCAAAGTTCAGATGAAACAGGCAACAGAGATGTCTTGGACAAACAAAAATTCTCTCACTGTTCTTCAACAAAAACCCCATATTCTCAGAGTTGTCCGAGCAATTTGAAGTTCAACCAAGTCTTGTCCAAAACAGGCAATACTGGTGTTTTTTTGTTGTTTGATTGTTGATTTATGTAGCAGTGAAATCCATATTACATTCCGATGCTTCTGTTCCTCTATATAGTTTGCAAGTAACTGAACATTTTCTGCAAATATGTAAAAAGTCCTATTAGCAAGGTTAGCACCAATGCTATATTGGCTAGGCTGCCCGTTGTCATGCAAGCAATGGGGATTTTGGTACATATTTCTGCATTTGAACTAAGGAGATAGTGGCTCATAAAGTGGTATTCCAAGCCAACACACCATAATGCCTAGTGTGTTGTTCCTTTTTCTATTTGTTTAACTATTATTTACATTTCCAAACATGTTTCTGTTGAAGATCACATGCCTGAAATCTCCTTATATGCTGCGCTGCATGCACTGTTTGTCAGACCAATGAGTTGGATCTTTACATTAAATCAAACCTTTGTCAACCATCAAATATTTCCTTATGTCTTTTTTTTTTTTTTTCCAGGATCATTTTTGTGATGAATACAAAACCTCTCATCCTGGGAAACAGTGAGTATTTGTTTTGTCAGATCAAAGAGGAAGAGTCTGGGTCGCTGGTGATGAATATGAACAATGGATTGGTCATGATGACTGGTAAATCTCAGTCACGGACCACCACATCAAGGACAATTAGCATCAGCTTGACTCTCCAGGCTCACCCCTTAAGCAGGATGAAAAAAGTGACCTGCTGACTAAGCACATTCCACCTGCAGCCGGCAGTTCAAAGAGTTCCCATGATGATCACCCTCTGCACCTCATTGCTCCACTGCTATCCAGCAAACCACCAGCCCCAAGGCAAAGCTCACCCCGCTCTACACTGTGGGTGACACAGTGCTCCATCAACAGCATCTCAGCCCATTCACAACACACAGAATCACTTTGACTGCTACCTGCCAGCTAAGTGCCTCAGGTGATATTTGAATGCGCTTCACTTTAAAATGAACCCCCTCCCCATCTCTCTCTCTCTCTCTCTCACTGGGATGACATAAGAGAGGCAGCATATGGCTGGCTCGGATGAATTCCCCTACTGTTTCAAAATACTCTTATTAGCCTTCAGGGTGATTGGAACTTCACACTCCTCTTTACTAGATTAAGTCTAATAATCTCCCAGTAACGAGACCTTAAATCCGGAGCAGTAAAACACTGAGCCTCAGGGTTGACCAACACTCCGGGCAAGCAGTTTTGCCTTGAACACTTTATTTTATGACTGCAAGTAAGAGTCCTGTTCCACATCAGCTTTCTCCTGATATACAAGTGGAAAACAAGATAAACTGATAGCATTAAGAAACTGCACAGATGCGAAGATGAGTGGACTGAATTATGGTGACGAGACATTGACATGAGAATGTTATTCTGAGAGCTACCACACTGATCACAGGTTTTTAAGTAGTTGTTGTTCTCATGGTATATCACATACAAATAGCATGCCTTTTTTGGCAGATTTGCATTTTAAACTTTTCGCACGTGGTGAAGAAGGAGCTGAGCCAAAAGGCAAGACTCTCGATTTACCGGTCGATCTAAGTTCCTACCCTCACCTAAGGTCACAAGCTCTGGGTAGTGACCAAAAGAACGAGATCGCCAATACAAGCGGCCGAAACAGTTTCCTCTGCAGGGTGGCCGGGCTCTCCCTTAGAGATAGGGTGAGAAGCTCAGTCATCCGGAAGGGGCTCAGAGTAGAACCGCTG
>JAOXYM010000014.1:16117111-16139244 GCA_028567055.1 Leptatherina wallacei
ATATATATAATATTCATGATTTTGTTGTAGGAATTAAAGAAAAGTAATGCGTGTACTACATAATTTCAGGTGGGTTTCAATTCAACACTTCCTTTGCTCATTCTCTGCTCAGTGAAAAGGTACATAATTAGTTGGACTTAGTAAAAAAACATTTACACATTTTGTTCTGCCAATTAGGAGCAAAAACACCCTACATTTTCCATGAGCCTCCCATTTCCTCACTCATATCCATTGTACTCCTCACCTGACCCGCTGCTATTTCAACTGAGTATCCAGACCTTTCCCAATTAGACCCACCTTCCACTTTGAGGTTTACTTACTCCAAGATGAGCAAGAAAACAGAGTCTTTTAACAAGCCGGGCCCCTTACTCTAGTTCACATGGAGAAGTTTATCCACATCTGTCTCAGCACCTAACCTCTGGAAGAGAAGGGGTCAGTGCCAAGGCCAGAGGTCACCACTTGTCCCATTGTGAGCCAGAACCAACATGAACCCCAATCGAATACTGCAGTCAGCGGGAAACATTGCCCGGTTGGTTTTTAGGGCCATGAATGTGTGAACTGAACAGGAGTTGTGCTTTGAGGTGTCTAGATGCATGAAAGTGTTTGAAAGAGACCCTTAAGGTTTCTTAGTGAAGGAAAGAACAAATAGCTGTCTTGCTTTGTTGCATCTTTTCTGCATCATCAATGGCATGAACACAAATAGAAAACAAAGCAGCGGTTGGAGAATTTACAGGTGTGCACGGATGCGTGTGAAGTTACTGGAAAAAGTCCCACCATTAAAAAACAAAGTTTATAGGGCACTGAAGGGGGAAGTTTGTGTGAGAACAGATCTAGTTAGGAGCATCACAACACAACTGACAAAACAGGTGGTAAGGTCAGGCCAGGCTTGCAGCACTGACCATGTAGTAGGCTATTCATCCAAATTATTAGAAAGGGAAAAAAAACTGGAGTCTTTATCCCTTCTCCTGGTGCTCCCTCTTTCTAATGCTGTCTTTCTTTCTTTTTTACTTATCAGCAAGCCACCATCCATAATTGACCTGATTCCCAGATTTCTGTTCCTCTGACCACCCTTGTCGTACCATAAAAGTGGGCAGCATAGGTGGCAGAAGACTGCCTGGCTAAAGGAACAAGGAATGCAAAAGAAAGTATTCTTCTAACATCTTGAAAGAAAAAGGAAAATCAGCATAATGACCGTGCTCCCCTACCAGACATTCACCCAGGCCTTCCTCTCACACCCATCCACATCCAAATCTTGATTAACCTCCCCTCTCACTTCTCCTTTCCCACCCACTCACAAGCACACACACACACATAAACACAAAGTGCCTCAGAGGCCCCCTGACAGATGGGGAGAGGGGTTTCAGGGGGTTCCTCTGAACAAATGGCACCCTGGTTTAGTGTGGCGTTGTCAGGGTTTGAATTGATCCCTGGGACTACAGAGGCTTCTCTCTGCCAGCGTGTCACAATGGCAACAAGTGTGTAGAGCTGGGAGCAAGCTTGTACAGGCATGGGACCCATACCTCATGAATGATAGCTTAGCAAATGGCCCTCCTTTCACTGGCTTTCATTGTAGAACCATCTCTCTTTTTCTTTCATACCCCACTCAAAAACCTTGCCCAGCTTTGTTAGTTTTATTGGGTTTGATTGGTTTGGGGTTCTGAAACGTGTTGGTTTTTGTGTGAATTTCTATGTGTGAACTTTGGAGCATGGAGGAGGAGAGTGTGTGTCTGGGTACGATAGTGATGGTGTTTAGATGGGGGGGGGGGTATTTTTGTGCATTTTTGCTTGTTAAATTGATGGGTGCTGTGGTCTCACGGTACGGTCTGAGGAATGATGTAAAGCTATCTGTCACTGGACAAAGCCAGTGAATGTGAATCAGTGTTATATTCCTGAGAGGTCAGGAATTTTTCAGCTCAACAAGTTAAACACCATGTGAACAACTTTCACAGCTTCCCATGTATTCAGATATGCAGCAGTGAGACGTTCACATGGATCCTTTCTTGTCAAATCAGTTGCACCTTAAGAAATAAGGAATTGAATGACTGCTGCAGCTAATATCCTGTTTGTTCACAATAGGCCTAAAATCTGATGCATTTGACTTTTTCTTTAGCTCTCATGTCATATATTTGTCCAATATGCTCTCGTATATCAGCATAATGAGGCTTTGTCTCATCAACAGATAAAACCTGGCTGGCAGTATGACCCCGTCAGCTGACCCTGGGTAGCAGTTTACAGGCTCAGGAACAATCAACCCATTGGTAGATAACAACGGCATCATCCCTCCGGACTCATTTCATCATTGTCACCGCTCCTCTGTGTGGTTAATGTTTCACTGCTCCTCTGTGTTTTGCTCCTCAGCTTGCAGGACTGGGGGAGAAAGAGAAGGAGCAGAGGAAGCTTAGTTAATCACAAAAGGGGGAAAAAGGGTTGATTGAATGATTTGTAAACAAACAGGTCGGACGAAGCGGAGGGGGCCACAGGAGCCGAGCCTGCTTATCTTCCACATGTGACATCTCTATCAATCATGGCTGTATCAAGAGGTGTCGATGTGGGCAGATTATTTCCTTGACATGATCAAATTTCAAGATATTGAAAAACAACATTTTTAATGTGACAAATGTTTGTGAAAAAACCAAAAGACTGTATTACACTTTCTCCAGGACTTAATTATTAGACTGTAGTGTGCTCTGAAAGATGAGAACAATGAAAACAGAATGCTTCAGCAGAACAGAAGCCTATACTGAAATACTGAATCATACAACTTTGATTAGAGCTCATCTTGCCCTCTAAATGCAGACTTCTTTTACATCTCGCCTGAAGTCTTAAATCCAGGAGTTGTTAAAAAATATTAAATGTCTTGTTTTCCATATAAAGCACCATGTGAACACTTTTAATGGCTGAATAATATTTCTGGAGGAATGTAAACAGACCTGAATGTTCACAAACTCTGGCTTGGCAACAACAGATGTATACGCCTCAGTTATGTGACAGAATAAAGATCAGCCAAGTACCAGTCTGAACTGTATCTTGCGGAAGAAAAGACAACAGGTTCTCTTATATTTTGTTACCTTTGTTCCACAGTCTGACAAGCTGCATTTTGTGTCACGTGAACAAAATGGTAAAGAGCAAAACGCAGGTCTAAACTTTATATAACTTTTTGACTTAACAGAGCTGATAAGGATGCATACAAGATTTTTTATTAGGGGGTTTGTGAATGATTTGTCATTCTTTTATTGGTGGGTAGATGAAAAAGTTTAGCTTGAACACTTGTTGAGTAACCATGACTGACATGTAATGACTGCCTTTACACTGTAAAGAAAGTGGACCACACCCTGGGCTGTGGTTTTAGTCAGAGAAATTTTCCCACCTCATACATAACCAGGTGTCAGGACGGCATCCTCCCTTGCTCCCTTTTGTTGCACCCGCTCTGCATAGCAATAGCAAGTGCATTGCAATATGTTTGAATTATAGAGGTGGAGGAGTGACAGTGTATTGTTAAAGAGGCAAGGTCTGCAAAAACACAGAGGGAGAACAGGCGACTGAAAAGGCCTCTGAATGAAAATCAATTAATTTTCATTTACCTCCATTAGCACTGGGCAGGGATTTGCATCTGTGAACCTACTGCCACACTGGCAGTGGCCTTTTTAGCTGAGGGAGTCGGCCACATTAAGCTAATGAGGGGGGGTGAGAAGGAGAGACAAAGGGCTGTATGTGTGGGAGGGGAAGCCCGGCCATCCTCTTCTCTCATTAGCACCTCAGTACCACGGACCGCTGTCACACAGCAAGCCCTCACAGGCAGATCATTAACTGTTAGTTGGGATGTGAAAATATTCACAGTAATTCTTGGCTCCTAAACATTAGCTGTTTTATAGTTTTACTTTAATGGGACCTTGGTGTGACATGATAACTTACTCTTTTTATACTGCTGTTATGTTGGAACCTGTTCACCCTGAACCTCACCTGGAGCAACTAAGAGCAAATACATTCTTTTTCTGAGACAACACTTGCAAAGGATAACAATATCTCTGACCCATTCAAAGCTGGTGCAACATGTCCATGCTTTTATATCTAGTCTCATATTATGTGCATGCCACATCAACATTTTTGACACAAAAAACAATCATTATCCTTAAAATATTGGTAAACATAGGGATGAACTAACTCATGGGTAATAAAAGCTGAAGGATTAAACTGCTCAAACAGCCTCTATTTCATATACTAATTTCTTCAGAGGTTGAGAAAGGCAATGGAATATTACATCTGCTTTATTTGTCATTTCTGCCAAGCCCATCTTGACTAAGTCATGTGGTTTAAGAAGTACATGTAAAAGGCTCTTTTTAAATGGCTTTTTAATCTAAATTACATCATTATGCAATATAAATACAATTTAACTCTCAAAATGCACCATCTCATTAATTTGATATAATTTAATCTAATTTCAACACTGCAGTTTTAGCTAGTGTATGTGTAGACCAATAAACAAAGTTTTCAGCCTGAGTAAGTTGCTTTGTGCTCCAACATATTTTATGAGTGAGCAGGTGCGGAGTCACGGATAATTTTACTAAATAAAACAGCTGTGGATCAGACATGTGGCTTCCTATGAAACTAAAGTGAAGAAAGATTGGTGGTTGTAGTGTCCGATCTAAAGTTCAATAAAAGCAGATAAGGACATGACAAGTATACTTGATATCCTCTTTTTTCAGCAATAAAAGAAAATTAAAGGCAACTTTATGAAGAACAATGTTGCTTATTGCTTAGTTTTACTTCCAGTTTCATAATGAAATATCAAGCTAACAGATTTTAAATCCTCTAAAATCCCTGTCATAATTAAATCATTGAGATCCCAAATAGGAATTAACAAACCTAAAAAGAGAACCAAAAATATTAAAATTAGCAATAGATAACTGTGCATTATCAAGATGCGACAGGAAAAGCTCTGGAAAAGGCATAGATGCTGCACACATTTTACAGATTTAGAGTCACCATAGTGTCTGGTCTACCCTGAAGCCACAGATTAAGACGGAGTTATTGAAGCTGTCTGCAACAAATGAGCAAATAGTGACAAACAGCATGAATAGAAGTGAAAAACGCAGCAATTGCAATTATATCAGAAGCAGTAACTATATGAGATGACAAAAAAGAGCAAAAAAAACAAAAGTAAATATGGGTGTTACTTTTCTATGTTGTTCATCTTTCATCAAATGGAAATCTTATACTTGCAACTTTTCTTCTTGATAAGTCATCAAATACTTGCATGATTAACACTGTGGATGCAGATTATGTTGTTGTAACAATTTTGGAGAAGAAGACAGGTAAGTACAGCTGATTAAGACATTTTCTTTTCCTTTTCTTTTTTTTTCTCAACTGTCACCCACTAGACTGGGTAGAAAGAAAAGAAAAAAAAAGGTTTTGAAAGAATAAGCATGTCCAGCCTGGTAAAACTCTGCTCCTTGTGGTGAAAATATTTGAAGACCAAAGTTACAAAATTCTCCTTTAATTCTGTACTTTCCAAACACGAATTGCCATCTGCAGCAACCCTGCCCCTTCAGAGTTGTTTAATATTTAATCTTTTAATACTCTGTTGCTTCAACTCACCTGGTCTGATTTGAAAATACCTGCGAGTGTCCTAAAATTTCCCACCCTGACATATCAGACAGATAGATAGTGTGTCCCATCAAACAAAGTTGATGAGGAGAAAGTGTTTGGAAAGGCCAAGGCACTTTTAAAAATACTTGGCAAATGACTGGATGAACTAATATCAATAATAATGAACTGCAATAAGATAATTTTCTTCACAATACAACACACAGGCAATCCAAAACAGAAATTTGTGTTCAGATACAACCCAGAGTAGTTTTTGTTTGATGCCCTGCTTTCTGAACACTTGTTTCTGAGAGAGACTCTTCCTAGTTCATACGTGTGTGGACAGGCAACTTAGACAGTTTACTTATTTATCTTGGTTCAAAAGACATAAATGTAGAAAAGAAAATCATGATCTATTATTTCACTCAAGAGCAAAACTCCAAATACCACAGTTTTTGTTCAGCCTGATTGCACCTAAAATCCTATAGCTAAATGAGTCATGATGCATGGTATTAAAATGCCTTTTTCTGTTTTAGCATGTTTTCTGACAACAAATAATGACAGCCTGCCTTGAGCTTTAACTCAAAATATCTAATATGTTATTGAACACCATACAATGCCATACAAAAATCTTGAAATGTACTGAAATGACATTTAAAGTAAATCTACTTTGCCACTTTTACATAAATCCAGCATATGCTTTTCTGTGTGTGTGCACTGGTCATTTGTTTATATGGAAAGATAATTAAGTAATTTAGGAAGAAGCTCTGTTGTGAGACAGTTGTTTTAGATATTCTTCATATTATATGGGAATCACTCTATTTTTATACTAAGCAGTCATGCTTTTTATTTCATATATGAACTCTATTTTCTGTCTGTCTTAAACTCTGACAGCATAATCTATAATTCATGGTATAACTTAAAGAAGATCTGAATATGCTGACCAACAATACCCTTCATTTTGAATTCCCAATTTTTCACTGCAGAGAAAAACTGCATCTCTCAGGAGTAGGGTCAAATTAAAACAGGATTAAACATGAGGGCCTGGTCATCTTGTTGCAGCATTACTGATCAGAGCTTTGCCTCCACGTGTAGAGAGGAAACTAGACAATATGAAATTGAGCGGAAATTATGAGCAGAGAAGGGGATGAAAGACAGAGTGGGAAAAGGGAGCAGACAGGGTCACAGATGTGACATTACATTAACAATAGGAATGGTTGGGGGTGAAAGTGTGCAGACATCCCAAGCAAAGCTGTCTCCCAGCTGTTTAGTCCACCTGTCTATTAAAAGAGAACACATTTCATGGTGTATACAGAAGAAGAGACAGATTTATTGGACCTACAAGCAGGAGGCCTTAAAGTAGTTTGATTATTAGACAGGGTCAAATAAATCACTTTTCCTCGTGTTTTGGGAGATCTAACTCTACATAAAACATGTTCATAGATCAGAGTACATATAAACATTAGTTATTAGCTTATTCATAAGAACACTTTTGATAGCAAGAAAAAAAATTGATTGTTGGAAAGGTTTAGAATCTTCCACAACCACATGGTGAGAGTTTTACATTACACCCCAGACAGATATTGAAGTGACCCTAAGTCCTTTTCTGCTCTCAGGCAGCTCCTTTCTAAAACAAAGCAGACATGACCAGAGGAAAAAGGAGAAATCAGATGGCTTAATTGTTCCTTGACAATTAGACCATCACTCAACAGAACACTGAGAAACCCAGCAAAAGTAGAAAAAGGCAGGAGGCGGTTAAAGAAAGGGATGAAAGCAGAGGGCACTAAAACACCCACAGAGTTAGAGGGAGTGAGAGGGAAAGCAGGAGAGGGTCCTGCTATTGAGGATCCGACAGGGCAAAAAGGAGCAGAAAGCAGTTTACAATACTGTACAATGCTGTTCTGCACCATTAAGTGGCATGGAGGGCAGGGTTGGAACAAAAGGCTTCTGTCCCTGAAGAGAAGGCCAGCAGCTCCAGAGGAGTCCTCCCTTTCAGCCCATATGGCTGTGGCTGCCTCACAGGATGCTCCTCTTGCCACAACCGCATGCTTAGCATCTGGACACGTGAGGTCGCTCCTCAGTGACCAGTGTAGCATTAGGGAGGGCAACAGGGTCTCCATGGTAACCCTGCTGTGATACACAAGGGCTCAGGGAAGCAATCAAGAGATTAAGGAAAGGAAGTACTTCTGGGTGGATTTTATTGGATTTAGAGTCACAAAAATCACACTGAAAATGCCCCATCAGGTCTGAAAAACTTGGAGAAAGAAGAACGAAACCAGAATAAATCCCACGGCAATGACAAGCTTAGCTTATTTAAAGAAAGCACACCAATCAGCCAATAAAACATTTGCCGAAAGTTTGGAGACTATGAAATGACTGAGATCCAAGCACTCTTCTTTACTTTTGAATATCAGATGAAATGACAGAAGGAAACACTGTAAAATTTTTCATTAAACACGTTTTTTTCAAGGTTTTGAATAACTAAGATCCCAATTAAGTACTAATAGCTTAAACGTCATTCTGGATTTTTTTTTATTATAATTTTCATAGTGCCCTTCATCACACATTTTTTTGCATTTCCCTATTGGGTATGCAGAAAAATGTGAAAAATATTGTTTTCCATTTGCTTCACAACTTGCTTGAACAAAAAACCTTTGTACAAAAACATTCAAATGCTTCCAAACACAAGCAGATGTATGTTTAAACCATTCACATTAATATAGCTAGTGTATTTTCCTGTGTGTCCCGAGCAACTGTTACTCCTGTTCCCTTTGGACCAGCAACAAAGAACTGTCAGAATGATGGATTATGAAGCTGCTGCCTGAAATTCAAACAAGAGGCCTGTCTTCACTCCTGTCCATTCTTAAACAGATGCAAAAGCCTCCCCAAAAGAAGAAAATATAAGCAAAGTGATCACAGGAGAACAGAAGTTGGGGTGAGCCTGGAAAAGAAGAGTCTTAACAAGTGTTTACCCTCTTTCTGTTGCCAAGCTGTGCAGCAATAACCCACCGTGGCGAAAGGCAGTGCCTGATCCAGGAAGAAAGCCCTCAGTCTGTAGGGTCAGGGGTCACTAACTCCACCTTTGTCTCTGACAGGGCAAGCACACTCCAGCTTTTCTCCGGCTTTCAAAGGCCCCATGATGGGGGTGGAAAGATAGGCCTGAAAACACTGGGTCAGGACCAGGGACTTTATGGTAGTTGGGGAAAAAAGATTTGGACCCCAAAGGTTAAATGAAGAGCGAAAGCTCCCTTCTGTCCAATTACCGAGGGACAAACACTCTCTGTGACCCAGCAGGGTCAGAGTTCAGCAGAGCCATTGGTAGAGGCACACTCTGGTGTTTTGTGGACCAGATGAGATGAACCTCCACTGTGTTTATCTAAGTGACACCCGGACCAACAGTAAAAGTATAAATAATTAGGGGCCTTGTGAGCTGCCACTTAGTAGAATTAATTTATAGACCAGGGCTGAGGTAGTGAAGCTTTTTAACGCTTGGGTACATATAGGGACAATAAAAAAGAAAAGGCTGAACAATCATAATATTTGTTAAAGACATAGTAGAAAAAAATAATAAATCAACCATCAGCTTCCCTTTGCTTGGTAAGCCAGCGAGTATTCCTGTTGTGCCCACCTTAGTCTCAGCTTGTGGCGTTAATACCTGCTGATACAAAGGCACAGTGGAGCAGTGGTGAGAGTCCCATATCCGGAAATGACTGGATTAGAGTTTTTCTGAACTCATGGACCGCCAAGGATTAAGTTTTAATCATGTACTCTGGTTAGGTTAACAAACACAGTGCAGTCCTGTTACAAGATTCATCCAAAGCCCTTTCTTTTTCTATTATAATAAGAAGCAAGTTTCAGGTTCAGTCTTGAATTTTCAGTTGTTGTTTTTTAGTTTTGTTTTTTGCTATTTGCTATTCAGCCTTTAAGCGAATTGTTTCACCACATGGCTTCAAGTTTGGCTTACAGAAGAGTCAGATTCCAAATAATCAGATGAATATTATCACATTAGCTGCGTATGTAACAGGATGCAAGATCAGCTACTTTACATTAGTTTTGCCTTTATTGAGGTAAAAGGTAGATATTTATAAGTTTGCTGGCAGAGTTGAGGGGCAAGGGAAAGCAAATGCAGTCGAAACTCCATTTAAGATTACATGTGAGGCATTCTTCATAAAATGAAATATAAACCTGTGTTTTCAAATTCCAGCATATCCTAGTAGCACTAAGTAGGTGACCACCACAACAAAATTGTTCAGAAAATCCAGAAATGAACCCCCAGAACAATCCATCAAAGCACCAAGATGCAGCCACCCGGAACACACTGAGCACTATGAGAGCTTTAAATCTCTTCCTCTGCAGAATCCATTTAGCATGGCTTTGCCACACTCCACCAGGGGGGTGCTTGTGCTGGATACCAGGCGTGGTACCACCAGGATAAATTATGCATCCAGTGTTTGTGTGTGTTGGTCTTTGCTTGTGCTTTCTGTGTATGTGTGAATGTGAATCCATGCTGTGGATGTAGAGGATTTTCACTGCTCTGAGACTCCTCTCTGCAGGTCTTCTCCACCCCTCGTGAGCCAGCATAAGCCTGTTGGACACACATCGGAGAAGTGAAGGGGAGTCACTGGGACTGAGCCAAACTCTCAGGGTCTTACAGGCCCTTAGAAGAAGCGGGATGACCTTTAATCAGGGATCAGGAGCCTGAGCTGCAGCTGGAGGCCCACAGGAGCCCTGACTATGGCCGAGCCCTCGGGTCATACTCCTCGCTGGCTGTCCACCTTGAGCCAGCTCACTGAAACAGCATTAGGCCGGATGAAGCACTCAGTGCAGGCATGAGGTGTATATTTATGATGGAGCCTTAATGTTTATCTCTAAGGTCTTTAACCACACAGTTTGAACAATATAAACAGCGTTTAACTTTGATCTATCAGAGCTGATCTTCTGTTCCAAACTATGTTCTTTAAGATAGATTTTTTTTCAACTCACATCTATACTGTGATCAAAAACAATAAATCAAATGTTCTGGCTGTGATTTCATCAGTGCAGAAGGTATAGTGCCAAAATGATTGCATGCATTTGAATGATAAGATGTCAAACTAAATGACATGCTGAAAGCTTCACTACTTTTCAGCCAATGAGTTTGCCAGAAATGTTACATTTACATTTTCTCTCACCAATGCATTTAAAAGGGGAACTCCAGCAATTTAGTTGCTCTTCTTTAAAGTTGAAGAACTCACAAGAGACACAAAATTATGAGAATGCCTCAAAATTAAGCACATATGCATCCACTAGATAAAAACAACTGTAGATTATTTCTGTGTCTTTACTTTTGTTCTGATTTGTCCAGTGTTGTTTTGTCTCCATATTCTTTAGTTAATTTTTTCAATTTTTAAGCACCTATATGTTTAAGAGGGCTGTTGTTGATGATCTTATGCAAAGAATCATTTTCTGAGCTTTAAAGATGTATTCTTTAACTTTTAAACCTTAAATCTCTGCATCCCGGACTCGTTTGATGGTACAGTGACATCTATTGAGAAAATGGTAAAAGTTATGTCGTGCCTCTTTAAGCCTAAATACACATAATAAAACATGATAATCAATAAATGTTGTTCTTCAGATCTCAATCCCTCTTACAATGTATTTGGATTTCTAATGTGTTAAAGGTGAAGAGAAACAGTCGAAAAGTTAAAAAATGAAACTCAGATTTGCACTTTAATGTACCATCAACCTGCCTACCCATCATACACTCAGTCATACGTAACCTTTACTCTTATAGACAAACACAGACCCACTATGACACCGCTGCCTTCTAGGGGAATGCAACCCCCTCCGTCACCCACGCTGAGGATTAGCACCCTACCCCCTCTTCCCTCTGCACTACCAACCCCTTTTGCCCTATTATCATATTTGATCCACACCTACCCCCTGTTACTTATTCCTCCCTCCCACATGCACCACCAGCAAGGCATACCCCCTTTTCTTTGGCTACTCTCAGGGAGAAGAAGAGGAGGATGAAGAGCCAGAGGCTTTCATGGGGAACAATCTGCCAGGGAGACGAAGAATGAGCGGGCACTCAATTAAGAGCTGCCCATTGAGCCTGCAGAGTGAGCCTGAATGTGGGCCCCTCCAAAGGAATGGACTCCTATGAATAGATTGTGGGCCTTCATGAAATATTAAAGAGCGGACGGATTTCCCACAATATTTGTACACCTCCCTTTGTGGGGATTTCTCCCTCCATTGAGCCTGAAACTGTTAACACATCCGCTCTGAAGCACAGCCTGCAGACTGTGCTAAAGAGCATACGGTCCAAGCATCAAACGCTGCCCACTCTTTACTTACTCTCCCCGTTGGCCTGTCTGTCTCTTCCCCTTTGTCTTTCTCTCCTCATCTCTTTCTCTTTCACTTTCTCCTTCTATCTTCCTGCCCCTGAGATATTCATGGAGGGGATTACAGCAGTTTTAATGACCACCTGTTCTGGCTTCAGCACTGTATTGTGGCACACCAGGCCAACCATCAAGCATCCCCTTGGTATTAAAGGGTCATAGTGCTAACTGGTGACCCTTGTCTCCACCATCACAAGCTTGACTGCCAAAGCCACCCAGACAAGTTACAAGCAAAGTCAAACCTGAATGAATTACCTTGACCTTCTTCACAGTGCTGCGAATGACAAAACAGTAAGCAAAAGTATCTTTAGTTTGCCTCTGCTGTGTGAAACACCCCTTTAGGGTATTCCAGCATTATTCTGAACTGCATCCCAGTTAACAGGTGTTTTCTCCTGTTATGCTCATCTTGTCATTTTCACTTACGCACATACACAGGGATCAGGTTGAGTGGAGTTGTACAGAGAATGAGAGCTGTGTGGTTTGGCTAAGTTCCATTAGCATCAGAATGACCACATATTTTACCACATTAGTCCATGTCAGATAGACGGGTTGCAGATGGGACAGTAAAAACAAAGCTCACTATAGATAATGAGAGTACTTGGTTCATTGTTTGATTTAAAAAATGAGAGAATTCTTAAATGTGTAAAAATATAAATAAAGACGCTAGCGGTTCTAGTTTTAGTGGGATTTGGGTCCTTCGCAATCCCTGTGTAATCAGTGTTCAAAAATACACTCTTCCTGCTCTCTGAAACATTTGTTAAGGATTAATCGTGCAGTGGTCAGTGCGATATGGGCTATTTAGACATTCTGAATAGATCTGTAGTTTAAAATAGGGTATTAAAACTTAGTATGAGGGAATCCTTGGCCTGGGTCAATTATGACTTTAATTGTTGATAAACAATGAAAAACTGTTTAACTGTTATCAGATTATTTGAAATCATAAGTGTTTAACTGAGTCAGCAGAGACCATGTGGTTGCATACGGCTCTGAAATCACTTCAGCTGATCTCCAGCTGACAAGCACATTGGAGGGCAGATCATCTGGCCTGGCCTCCATATGCTGCGGTCTGGGGTTCAGGCAATCCATGCAGCTCCAGCACAAGGAGGATGGTTGGGGTTGGGGGGGGGGTTGCTGTTAGAAGGCATTTGCTTCATCAGCATTGTAGGAGACAAGAGCTGGACAGGACCCAGCAGGAGAGTGAGCCAGGAGCTTTTCTAAAGAGACATTGACTTTTCTCACACCCAACTCACTTTGCTCTGCTCCACATCTCTTCTGCGCCCTAATTCTCTCCTCTACCCTCCCCTGCTTTCTTTGGCAGATTGATAGACTGGCCGAGATGTGATTTTCATTCTAACCCTGGCTTCCCCATCCCACCCACTCATTCCACCATAACCTATTTTCTATTGGAATTGAATCAAGCCACGCTGCTTTGTTTTTCTATCATCTTCTTCCCATCAAAGTCACTCATGAGAAGTTGGTTAAAAAAAAAAAAAAAGAGGAAGGGGCCAGGGATGAGACAAATCTGTTTGGCTTTTGACTCACACAATGCTTCTCATTTGAATTTCCCCATATATTGCTGGTGACCAGTCTGAATGGTGCCCCTGATGAAGTGTTGTTTTGGTGGCCCTCACATGAATTCCAAAGACCCCGGGGATACATTTTCCTCTTTTTGTCTTTGACTTCAAAGTTATCTGTAATGGGGCGTGTTGAAATGGAGAAACGGAGGCGTCACCAGGTCCACCGCTGGATGTTGTTTACCAAACCTGTCACTAGGTTAAGGAGCATTTAAACTATGTAGTCCCCACAGTGCACAACAAAAAACATGTTCAAGCACTGAAGTGTTTTCCCGGCAAGGAGACCCCTTTGTTTTGATGATTTTTATGATGGGTTACACCCCACAGTGCATCAACTCATAAAGGATCATCAAGCTTACATCTTTAGTCATTGTGTTTGATGTCTGAGGTCATGGTATGAGGTCAAAACTGGCATAAATCTCCTTCACTTTTGCACAGAATGACAATCTCTCCTGTTTCTTACATGCAGTGCCACATTTACTGATTTAATACCAAAGTATGAAACAAGCCTAAAATGAGCATTACCATTAGGATTTTGGTTATCTATGTTGTTTAATGGAGGGAAGTCACGTGAGTAAACATAACATTAAATTATATATTTTGCAGTAGATTTTAGATTGATTAAATACATTTCAGTGAAAAAAAGGTAATCACATCAAATGTACAGATGCCACACAAATTTGAGCTAATCAAGCTTCATGTTGCTGTCTTCATGAGTTGCCGTTTGCTGCCCCCCTCTGACAGAATATAGGAAAACAGGTTATTATGAGTTGTGTGACCCACTGTTGATAAAAAAAATTGTGATGCTGAGAGTTTAGAAAATTTCTGACACCAATGCCTATATGAAAAATGCATTAAATCATTATTTCCTATTACACTACAATAACTATTAAGCCTCAAAATGTATTAACTTAAGGGCCATTAATATACACACTTTACTCTCTTCATCTCTGATAACATCCTTTCTGCAGATCAATAAAACCTATCCCAGTAGGACCTCTAATCAACCCACTGATTTATAATGTTTAGAGTTGGTTCGCCATATTTCTACACCTAAAATCTAGAAACTATCCACTACTATATTTTTGAGGGAGAAAGGATAGAGCACTTTACTCTCAGCCTTAAAAAAAACAAAAACCTTCTTCATCTTGGCCTTTGTCATTATCTCCACAAGATGGCAGAAGAGAGCAATAAATGCTGCTATGAGTGAAACATTCTGTATGTCCATATCAAATTCAGAAGCAACCAGTGGGTGTGGCTGTGCAGCAAACATTTCATTGCTAGATTTTAATAAGAATAGTGCATTTATGGGCTTTCACATTTTCTTGATTATATGTCTGTTTATTCAATGGCACTATGTTGTTTAATTTGATCTATCTAATTTTGAGTAAAGTGAGCTGTTGTTTTGGTTGTGTATAAATAATCTGCCTGTCATATTGTGTACATTTGGACCTTAGAAGTGTTGCTGCTCTTTTGGCTCATGATGAGCTGAACTAAATGCCCAAACTCTTATTTTAAAAGTCATCTGGTCTATTGTTTGACATAAGGCAAGCCAAGGCATGTTTATGTGAATAGTACATTTTATGCACAAGACAGTTGCTTTACATAAAACATTAGAAGCATTACAGTGGGGTGCAGAAGAAGCATTATTACAGCAAAAACAAACCTTTAAAAGAAATTAAATATATACAGAAGGAAAAAACAAAAAAAAAACCTCAAAGAAGATAGGATAAAATGCAGGAAATAAAAGTTAATTGTCAGTTGTTTTCATAAAAGGCAGCAAATAGAATTTTTTTTAACCCTGATTTAAAACTGCTGAGAGTTTCAACAGACCTGCAGTTTCATAAAAGTAATAAGATGTGGAGGGGAGGTGGAAAGACTTCCAAGTAACATATAACACAATATTTTCATGTAGTAACATGCACTGTGAAAATTCAGGTAGGTTCAGATTTAGAGCCCTTATCATATCAATGTGATCTGACATCAGTTGTACATTTCTTGCCAGCTGGGAGTGGCTCTGAGTTAGATGGAAATCATCTGTCAATGAAATGTTACAAGTGTAACTGCTATCCTGATTCACTCTCTGTATTGCCAGCTGTTCTGTGGAAAGAGGCGAGAACTGAAGGTATTGAAACAAATGTCTGACAGATAGTATCAAATGGAGGACATAGATGTGACAACAGTCTGACCTGGGTTGAAAAAACTAACCAAAAAGGACAGAATCAAACCGATTTTGCAACTTTTAAGGAATTTCTTCACAAAGCCTATTTGGAAATGAGAGATGATGTTAGCTAGAAATTCAACTATTTGAAATGTTAAGAGTATTTTTGTCATGGCGGAGCTTTTAAATGCTGCTCTGAGTCTTTTAGCTGCTGTTGGGATGATGATCATTCTTGTTACAAAGGAGTTTCCTCTTTTGCAATCTGTCACTAAGGAATCCACATTGACTTTATCTTGGCAGATGTCGTGTTTGGTAACTGGCATGGGAGTGCAACAATGTTTTTTCTTCTTCTTCTTCTTTTTTTTTTTCTTTTAACAGTAGGTTGAGACTGTTTGTCTTCACAAAGAAGGCCAGTATCGGTCCATCATAAAAAGGCATATCCAGAGAAAAATTACGTAACAAATATAAAACTTTGGATTTTTCTATTGTCGTCAACCATGAAATAAACCAAATGTATGTTAAACAACAATTAGCTCAGATCTGATTAAGAGGAAGAGGCACACATTAACTCGTGGTAAAGCAACCTTAAGAAGGTGGTTTGGAGCTGTCAGTGGTTAAAGATGTAGGTAACAGGACCAGACTGGTACAGGACTGATTGACAGGCAGTCATGTAGAACCCTGCACAGCAAGGCATTGTGGGAGGATGAACAGGTCATTGCCATTGTGACCTGAACAGGAAACGTTTATGAGTCTTCGCATGAAAACCATCCACACCTTACATGGGAATTTAGCTGATAATCAGTAGCAGAGGAGTGAAAGAAATCTTTATCATATGTGAAATTCTTCGACATACAAAAATATAATGTTCAGGCTGGTGGTGAATTTATAATGTTACATTATGTGTTTGAGTTTTGATTGCGATCTTAACTCTTGGTTGTCTGAGAACTCATGTTGTTTTGGTCTGTCACTAACAGAGACACCAGGCTGCTTGTAATCCATGGATTAAGCAGGTCTGGGAGTGGTGCGTCAAATGACTACCATGAGCAAAGAAGTTGGCTGTGGTCTACAACACGTGCCCCAAACACAGACTGTCATTTCCTTTCATCACTGATGCAGCTTTGCAGGTGCAACGAGAAGACTCAGATTTCACAAATTAATTTCTCTATGTGTAATTATTCCTTAATGTGGATTTTATTGAGGTATTATTCATATCATACATTTTCTTGATTCATACAGATATAGAAAATGTCAAGAAAATGAACACATATATATACACATAGATGCACATACATCTATATTGATGAATAGATACAGTGGCTTGCAAAAGTATTCATACCCCTTGAACTTTTCCGCATTTGGTCACATTACGACCACAAACATAAATATATTTTATTAGAATTCTATGTAAAAGACCGACACAAAGTGGCACACAATTGGGAAGTACAAAGAATTTTTTTTTTTTTTTTTTTTTTACAATTAAGTTAAAGGGATATGAATACTTTTGCAAGCCACTGTACAAGTCAAGAGAAAGCTGTAGAGAATATAAACATTTGGAGTGATAGATACTGAAAGGGTCACATGGGTTAAATTTAAACTCCACGGAAGGGACACTTGACACACCTGGCAGCTTGAGCCCTGTGTGCAGGATGAGGTCCTTTGCTCCAACCTGCCTGAGCTCAAATCTTGTAGGTGTAACAAAATAATACACAATGTAAGCCAAAAGTACAACATCTACACAGATGGAATCTTTTGCTGTTCTTACACAATAGATATGTGTACAAGTGTGTTAACGTTCACAAGTAATATCCTGAACTAACAGTGTGCTGCCAGGATGGGAATTTATCCTTTGATCGTTGTGGTGACCCTCTGAGGAGACCAGGGTGATAGACATTTTACAGCTTATAGTGAAGAAATTGCATGCAGCTGGACATCACTCATTTCACAAACATGAAGGATTCCTCAAGCTCAACACATGTGGACCTTGTGTATTATCATAGCATACACACATGCACAGATACAAAACCTTAAATCTTTCCACCAATGTCAACATGTAAGAGAAAGAGAAATAAAAGTGTTGTGCTACCTGATCTGTTAAAAGAGGTTGTTGTTCGGGACTAGTGCAGCTTTGTGGTCACAGTCTATGCATAAAAGGTATCCGTGGTATGAAAGGAGGAAAGTTCTTAATAGCAGCACACTGGGGGAAAAAAAGTCCATTACTTTTAGGTGGTCTCCTGGCTGCTGGATTCTAAAGAACAGCTGTATCTCAATGTTGGAATACAACAAAAACAAAAAGACTTTTAACATATTTGTAGCAAATAAGATTAAAATTACGTGTCACTCGTATGTTATTGTTTCATTGTTCGATACACTACACTCTTAAATCCATTTACAGAGAAATTTTAGACAAATGACACACAATGAAAAATTATTCTGACTAAAAATGAAGTATCTCAAAGAAAACAGTAAGATTTTGCTTTTATTCTGAAGTAGTAATTGCTTTCCATCTCTGTCAGAAAACAGCATGTAATGTGTGTGGGCTGTTTTTCCCCTCCCTTGAAAATCTCACTGCATAAGATAAATGTGTGACTGTGTACTTACTGGTATCTGTGACAGGCCTTAAACTTGCTGTTCGGGACGTTTTAGGTGAGTGGATTTTGTCACCTCAATTAGAAGAGGAAGTCTTCATACCTGTGCTGCCTGCAGCACTGGAGAAATTCCCTCAGTCTCTCTATCTCGCAATTCATAATCTGGTTTTGTGTAGGATATATTTTGGCTTTTTCTTTTTTTTTTTTGAAGTTCACCAGTCACCAGTCAGGATTTTTCAAAGTGAAGTAATCCTTGCAATCTTAAATAAATAATAAATAACAACTCAAAAGTAGTTTGCAACAAGACCCAATACAATTTTAAAGTCAACCTTAATTTATTTCTTTAAAAGTGCAGGCTGTAGATCACTTGATGGAAGCATGGAGGAAGTCTAAGTGCCTCTTTGTTTTGGTTTTGAGCTGATTTTGCCATGCTTCTGTGCTGTAATTCTCCATTTTCTGTCTTGACTAAACTCAGTGTTCATTATCTTTTCTTCTTCTTTTTTTGGCTGTTTTACTTCATCCTTTTTTAATCTCAGATAGTTTCAGCTATGCAGATTGTGTTTCATCTGGCGCCTTGCTTTGCTCACATGACATCAGGAGGGAAACAGTAGCTTTCTTCCAGACAAAAAGTAGTGTCACATCCAGTGTTCTTTCTTTTTTTTTTTTGTTATAAAAAAGCTAACAAAGAATCAGAAAGGATCAAAACAGCTGAGCAATATGCAATACTAAGATAAGCACAAGCACTTAGCAAGTTTATTTTTGCATATAGCATAACAAGTTATGTTTAACATCTTCTAAAATTTCTACATTTCTATCAAGTATTTCTCAGAGGAACAGTTGAGGCCAGACTCAGCTTGTTCACAGATTTGCTTTCTGTCCATTTGTCTGGCTGGCCCATTCTCATTGATGTGATAGTTTATTCACTCCATTAGTTTCTGGAATGAACTGATCAGATTTCCGTGGTCAAAACTTAACATTCTGCTCATTAATTCATCACCATAAATGGTGTATATAATATGTAATATGAATGGATCTTTTCACCAGCTTGTCCTCTAGTTCTGCTCAAGTCAGGTGGAATCAGGTGAGTGTAAAAAGTTAAACATGTCAAACTTGTAGGGAGACGGCTCCCAAGTTGAAGAACACGTGCTTCAGATCTGTAACCTTGATGAGAGACTATTCCATTAGTCCTTTCATTTCTAGAACTCTGGAACAACATTGATGTAAGCCACAACTTGACTGGTTGTACATAAGCCACCCCTTGAATTTCTACTACCCAAGGTGCCTGTCTTGGACCTGCAGGGTTATTGTGTCCAAATAGTCCCCATCAGTGCTTGTGTGGGTTTGTGCAAGACGATGTCTTCCATTTTTAAATTTAGCTTCTTAAGTTCTCAAGTAAAGCAAGAGAGGCATTGTGCTCCCCATAAATGTCCCCTTCCTTTGACTTGTTTTCTAATCTGACTAGACATCATAGACATTTAAAAAGGAGTTTGGATAACATTTAAAATTTTTGATAATTACCCACATAAATAGATAGATGAATATATGACCAATGCACTATATGCATATAGAATCTTATAAGGTCATGTAATCTGCATTGAACTTTATTTAGCAAAAAAAATAAAAACACAGTCAACACATTAATTTTGATCCTGCATAATTGCTCTTATTTGTTTAAATCGGATAGACTATCTGGTGTAACTGCAATTAACTGTTTTGCATGTATAACAAAAAGTAAACTCAACTTTCCCTCTAAAATTCACCAGAGACAGACTTGTTTTGCAACTGTTTGTTCACCTTTTGATCAGTTTAGGGAGACAGACTGTCTGTCGAGAGCAGGTGATCATTATCTACTGGACAGACAGGGCTGTTGTTCATACTTCACTGTATATGTGGGTGGTAGAGTATGCTGGGCTCTGATGCCTACAAGCCTTGTAGACTACTTCTGCAACTCAGTAAGCCTTGGAAATACCCAACCCTTGCATGCCTCAGGGTTGAAACAATGTGTGAAACTGTAAAAATCCATGTGTGTGAAAGATTAAAGACTGATGCAAAAAGATGTGTGTGTGTGTGTGTGAGAGAGAGAGAGAGAGAGAGAGAGAGAGAGATTGTATTTTTACTACATTTGCATTGTGACCGCTCCAATATGTAATCAACACACCCCCAATAAGAAAAACAACAACAAATGAACAAAACAAAAGTCATATTTCAATGGGAAAATGTTTAAGCAGCAAGATTTTAATGAAATCACTAAAATCCAACTTCTTTCTATCAAAAATAAAGATGCTTGTTGAGGATTGATCTGCCTTTTATGCAAATTCAGTTAATATTACCTTCATGCTTTTGAAGTGGTTTGAAATATTTTGAGTTGTCTCTTGTAATAACAGCAAATCACATGTGTGAAGGATTTGAATGCAATATGCAGTATGACATTTCTTAGATGACTTTATGTCCATCTGTTGCTTGTACAAAACATAAACTAAACATTATAAGCAGTTAAACTAGTGTTTGATGGTGTCACTCCAAAGTGATTGCTTTTAAAACATAAATCTGTGAACCCTGTTTCAACCTGAACAGTCAGCACAGTATCACACACATTAGCATAAACAGCGTGAGAAACCCGGTGAGATGAAAGAAGACGTGTGGCACTCTTCTAACAACCTGTGGGCGGAGTGTCTGCACCTGTGGACACGATCATATCGCTGCCTTGCTGTAGATAGCACTCTTTTGCCCCAACAGGACGCACAGTCGGGCAGTCTATCTGAGCCATGGATGCAGAGGAGAAACCCATCGGTGACCAGGGAGTGCAGCTTTTGGACATCAGCTCCAAGACCCCCACCGAGGAGCCCAAAGATGAGGAGGCTGTCCAACTGGAGAAGCCGCCGTTTTCATACGTCGCTCTAATCGCAATGGCCATTAAGGACAGTCCAGTCAAGAGAGAAACCCTGAGCGGAATTTATCAGTACATTGTCAGAAAGTTTCCTTTTTATGAGAAGAACAAAAAAGGCTGGCAAAATAGTATAAGACACAATTTATCTCTCAATGAGTGCTTCGTCAAGGTGCCCAGAGAGAGCGGAGGGGACAGGAAGGGCAACTACTGGATGCTGGACCCAGCGTTTGAGGATATGTTTGACAAAGGAAACTACCGACGTCGGAGGAGGGTGAGGAAACCCTACAGACCCTCGAGTGTAACTTACCTGACAGGAAACCCCACGGAGCATCCCGATTCTCTCTACCTGCAGCCTTATGTGGGGAGTTCCTGGGGTCTGTACCAGCCCAGCTCGTCCCAGCTGACGGGATACCCAGCGCCCCAGGTCATCTCAGGACACAACCGCAGCGTGTCGCCCAGCGGCTCCTACCGCCCTTCTCCCAACTTCCACCACCCTGTTTACGGAGCGTACCACTGCCACTCGCCTGTGCTGGTTCCACACAACGGATATCCTTACGGCGGAGTGACCCAGCCTGTGAGTCCGAACGGAGGCACCGTATCTGTGGCATCTAACTACCAGCAGTTCACATCCTATGCAAGGCAGGTGGAGGTGCCACTGGGTTATCTGTCAGACCAGTAAGGATTTGAGTCAGTCTGACCACTGACAGCCAGTTCACAGACTCAAACTTCCTCTGTTAAAACCCTTTTCAGTTGTCAGTTGCTGTCAGTCGTTTGCCAGGTAAAGTTCATTTGTTAGTTTGATAAGTTGTAAAACTGTTTAAACTGTTTGTTGTTAACTGTTAAATAGGTTGTTGATTTGGTCAAGGCTTATTTCTAAAGCAAAAGCAGTCTGTAGCCTATAGCAAATTGCTTATAAGATGTCACCGATCACGTCAGAACTGAAGACTGAATTAAGTTGGAAAT
>JAOXYM010000014.1:16145749-16166923 GCA_028567055.1 Leptatherina wallacei
TGATTGTCTGTGAAGCGCCCTGAGATGACATTGTCGTGAATTGGCGCTATACAAATAAAGATGAATTGAATTGAATTCCCAAACTGATGAAATGAAATAAAATAGCTTACCGCTTGGAGTGCACACTGACACACTCAAAAATGATTGGGAAAATAACTGATAAACAGTCTCCTTGCACATGACAATTTGCTTAGCTGTTGAATAACTTTTTCAAGTAAAATTATGAAGCCTTGTTAGTCCCTGACTTTTTCTAAAATTACATGAATTTTCATAAAAACTAGTTTTAAACTTTAGTAGTAAGATCAGAGGAAAAGGATAATTTATACAATTTCAGTTATTCTTACCCCACCGGGATTTTGCACCGTTCTATTTTTATATTACGTCGTTCTGGATCAGATCATGTGGAAGTATTCTGTAAAAGGTAATATGCAGAGATGGATCCGTGCTGGATCTTGTAATATACAGAACCTTGAGGGAATGAATGTCCATATTATCTTCATGAAGTTCACTGAAACCCCAAAAAGCTAAATGATGTTTCTGTAGCAGCTCCAGAGGAACATAGCGGAGTTTATAAAAGGAAACAGCCAGCAAAACAGGTGGAGCAATGTGGAGTGCAGCACAAAAAGGATGCAGCACCAGGTACGGAGAAGCAAGGGGAAAAAAAAAAAACTTGACACTGCAAACCGGTCTGAGCTACTGTGGCTTCTAAAATGTATTTTTAGCTTCATGATAACTGGTGATGGACAGGATAGTCGGACCTTCAGTTCCTCTCTCCCTGGGCGAGGCCTCTGAAACACAAATAATTAAGGGAGTAACATGTAAATGACGATTGGATTTCAGCCGCCGCATTTGTCAAGGTCCGATCATTCATACGCTGGAATTTGTCAGATACGAACGTTTCATAAATCACATGTGGCTCCCATCGTAACATCATTCCTGCGGTCAGATGTGCGCTCATTTCCAGGTTCGTTTGATAAATGAGGGCCATTGTGTTTTGAAAGTTGGGATTCTACAAAGGGCCTTCTCTGAGTGGTTTGGGTTCATCGAACCACATCAAAATGCATATAATTTATAATTGTGATCCATTTATCTGTTTTTTTTTCCATTTAATTTACTGTCCATCTTTTTGCTCTCAACCCCTTATTATACTACTGTGATAATGACATGTGAATGGTTAACTCACAAGAAGATTGTATTTTATGTGAGAAACTATTTTACGAAAGTAACGTAGTTTTGCATAAACAGCTGACTGTTCTTCATCCTTCTGGTTGGCAGTAGAATTTTAAACAAATCAGTAATCTTCTTATTCATGGACTTTAAAAAAGTAAAGAGACATAGATGAGAGTTGAAAGTAAATTTTTGGATATAACAAATGCATAATAGTTTCAAATTTTTTAAAAAGCTCAATTAAGAACACTACATATATACTTTTCTGGCAAGGTGTGCCAAGGTTCCTGTCAGATTTAATCCTTTTTAATAATGTTGCAATTTAGCAAGGTTTAGTGCCTGATTGTATGATCTTGACAGATAAACAAAATACTATTTTAGTCTCATATTTTCAACTTATAAAAGTGGAATTTTGGCCTTCATGTTCCCACTGAGTATTAGCAATGTTTTCTGGACTGTAGTGGAATATCTGTCTTAAAGTATTCTGAATGTACTAATTTATTGATTAACACTGTTACAGCTGTTTGGTTGAAATATTTCTCTAACTTAAGCTCATTGCATGAAATACTAGTTTATGAAAACTCAACATATTCAGAATATGGTTTTTAGGTGATCACATACTTTCCCGTATGGCTTCACATCATCCATGATTCTGGATCAAAAGATGGCTTGAATATTTTCTGTGTTTTATTTGGAGTACTAATTACCAAAAAAAATATGTGATCTTGGGTTTTTAGATCTTCATTAGTGGGCCACAAAATCAGCATATGTGTTGCAGTGTTGGAGCATTAAGGCCATTACACACCTACTCTGAATATTTTGTCCGAACAATTTGCACGGCCGTATTTTTTTATTAAATCAACAACAAGTCAATGGGAACGTTCACATTGGAGAGGAAATTCCGTCCAGCGTTTTTGCGAGCTTTATGTTTTTGGACAGAGGTCGATATTTTTTTTATTTTTTATTTTTTTTATTTATTTATTTTTTTTAATATTCACATCCAACAGATGCACAATTGACTAACAAAGAAGGTGAGTGGCAGCGTCACCAGAACTGACAGCTATGCAAGAGTCACTTTTTCACCACATGCAAACTTGATATCACAAATCACAGCACTCGTCCTTTTTTGACAAGCAAGGAAAAAAATGACAGCAACGATGATCTCTAAGACAAGGTGTGGCAGGCAGAATTATGAAGATGGTATGTAGATCAAATATATTGATTACAGTGTTTGTAGCCTGTACTGTGCAGCTACATGTCCTGAAGCAGCCGTGGTGCAGCTTCAGCTCCTGGACTAAACGGTGAAACTCCCCAAGTTCTCTCTTTTCTAGAACAGGATGCACCCAGTGCGTTGTTTTTTCTTTTCTTTTTCAGCATATTGGCAAACTATCAATACGTGCATGTTTTTTACCACCTTGAAAGTTTTTTTTTAGAATCTGGGTGTACATAGACAAAACGTTGATATTTTACCTCCGAATTATTTGCAGTTTTGTGCTGTTTATTCGCATCGGTTCCGGTGTGTGATGGCATTTAGTCTGAAGTTACACCTCTTAACAGTTTCAATGTGGCTGTTTAGTGACAAAAACAGATATTGATTAATTATGAAGGCAGCGAATCATGTGAAGACATAATATTAAACAATGTTGCAAATGTTGATCAATGACAGCCAAAGTCTCTCTTCCACACTGGTAGTGGAGAGACTGCCATTATCCAGATTACAGTTGGGACCGATATTGGTGTGATTGGTGTTTACGACAGTGTTAACAAATTATAAGTATTATCCAAGTTTAAGCCAAACAGATTATGTAGACACAGAATCAGTTCATTAAATATTTCAGTTAAAACTCGAGTATATATAAATAATTATGTACGATTTAGTTTTCTGTTTAGACGCAGTGTTACTGTACAACTGCACTGACACATCTGATGGGAAATGAGCTATGAGCTAATGTAGCATGTCACTAATTCGTATATATTTTAATCTGAAAACATGAAAAGACAAGACGGCAACTTGAAATACGTGTATATCAAAGGTGTCCAAGTTTCTAGGGTAAAACCTTGTTTAGGGAAGAGAAAATAGTACAGCAGACACTTCTGAAGTGTTCCAGTGGAGCGGCAAACTCCCAACAGACAAGGTGAAAGCTGAAGGGATTATTCCCAAAAAAAGTTGCTCCAATTGATTATTCTGGCCAATCAGTCTCTCTATCTGTCAAGGAAAATTCTGGAAAAGTCTGCTAGCTAAAATGCTGTAATCCTGCTTGACAACGTGACTCACATGAAGAAGGTGAAGGAAGACGTTGGAATCACAGGCTTGGGTTGTTTTGCTCATGCTCTACAGCTTGTTGTTTTCACAGCATTAGCCATGCTTTCACAAATGCACATGAAAATGTGGAGCATTTTAAACATTCGCAACTAGCGCAGTCCCATTTGTAAGATTTTCAAACTGAACTAAAAGCTCTTGCGAATTGGCCACATGAAGACCTTTCGGTCAGATTAAACAGCAGCTTCTATGATCAGAAGTCTCCAACAGAAACTCTCTTAGTGATGTGTGATTACTACAGACCTAATTAAACTTTACACAATAACAACAATAGTTACAATGATTATACTCACAATAATGTAGATATTGGAAAATATCAGTATAGGCCGATATTCAAATTTCAGATATCCGATCGGAACCCCAAAAAAGCGGATTGGTGCATCTTTAATTGACCGATGCTGCATGTGGATTGCTTACATATTGATAACTCACTTTAGTAGTGTTAGAACCATTTAGGGGAGATTCAAGTTAAAAAGCACCATATACTGATTGTAATATGAAAATGTAGACATCTAGACACTGTGGGTAAAACTCGATGCTTCATGACAGATTAGCTGAAAAATCTCAATTTGCTGTTCTTTTCCATTTCTAATGCTGATGAATTTGTATCTGTGTGATTTACATGTAGACAATGTTGCATGTTCACCAATAAGCCTATAATCCCAGCAAAAAATGTCTCTATGTAGTGTTGTGCAAAAACTTTAAATATTGACAGTAAAATAACAAGGTCCTGCAAAAACTGGGCTGTATCTGTAAAAAGACATTTAAAAAACAGGGATTTTACACTTCCAGATTTTATTTTTCTCGGAATTTATTTACCTTGGTAAAAGATTTCCTGGTTATCGGCATAGTTTGCATTTCCATCATGCAGCAATTTATTCTAATCAGGGCACCACTTGAAATGGCTGTCGGACCCAGTTCAGGTGTTGAGGTCTTTCATCTTTTTCTAATCGTATTTCAGTTTCTTCCACTTTTCCCAAATTTGTTTCTATGTGCCCCACATTCAGCTCATATGGAGTTGCCGACTCAAAGTCTTCTGCAAATAAAGACAAAAGGTCCTGGACCTTGTTGTCCGTCCACTTTTCGTAGCTCCATTTTTCCAACAACTTGGGGTTAAGTTTGTAGAAGTAATATAAACATATTTGAAGCTACATACAGTGAATCGAAGTGTGGAATTCTGCAAATTTGTCCCACAAATCAGTTCTTCAGCACACAGCCCCCTCAAGAATTCCAGGGAATCTCAATCCTAAGAAGTATTTGGTAGGTTTTTTCCAGGGAAGGTTTGGAAGTGAGGAAAAGTTCTTTTTGTTTGGGTCATTTTAATGGAAATTTGCCAAGGTTTTTTAAAATCCAGAGTAAATAAAAAGTTTCTATGATGGAAAAGTGGCTGTAATTGCAAGTGTCTTTTAAAATTTGCAGCAGCACCTCTGTGGTGACAGTGCCACGAGTAGCAAGACTTCTTGGTCTTGCCACTTAAGGAATAAATTTGGAATTGATTCAAAGCGTTCTGAGCATCTAAAGTGCCTCATATTTTTGCACAGTACTGTATATTGACATATGCCTTTGTTATGATTAGCTATGCTGTAAAACAAATGACTGAAAGTGGTCTGACCACCTGACAGGTACATGGCTGATGTTGGGATTTGCTTTGCGTACTTTAAAAAGTAATAGTATTGCTGATGGCCTTGCTGTATCGGTACTTGAAATGAACACATAGAAGTTATAAGGTCCTCAAACTAAATGCATGCAGTCCTTGGTTTGTTTGTTAACATACAATAATACTAACTAGTTAAAGTAAAGAAGTATTCATCATTTTGTACCCTCAATATTTAACCATTTCATTTAACTTCTTTAAAACAATAACAGAGCTTCTTTGACTTTTTCTAATATGTTGTTTTATTAAAAATATTAATGATCATTGCATGCACTAACATTTCACTAGTTTGTGTTGTCTCGTGCTTTATTGAATGAGTGTGGATATTTATTTGAAAATGTGAAAAGGTGTTACTAAATAGTATTTGGAAATTTGCATATGTTCTGATTGATGGGAGAGTGCTGTAATGTAATGTTAAAATAGTATTTTGTGTTGTCCAGATGGAGTGAAGTTCTCAAACCAGCACCATTTTGGTGTCGTAGTATTCAAACCTTTACATGCTGAGAATGTTATAACAGAGATGCAGTTTGTAAACGATGAGGAAAAAGATTCCCAGCAAATCATTGTACTGTTCTCTGGGTAGTGCTCTGATTTGACTTTTTTCCCTCAGATTTAAAATAAAAAGATTTCAGTCCACTGTGATGAATTACTCTGACCCAATATCCTATAGGAATGACGCAGACTTTATTATCTGCAACATGTGACAAACTGCATCTTTTCTTTTTCTAAATTATTTGAGTAATAGCAAAACATGCTGTACTGGAAACAAATGTTTGTATGGCATTTTTTTAAACTTGTACTGGTCTGCTCATTGTGAGATACTTCAGTGATAGTTTATTGATTCCTTTTTTGGGGCTATATAAATCACGACCTACCAAAGTTATTGCTGTGTCCAAAAGTTTGTTTGCCATAAACCCTCAGTAGACACGATTCTTACAATATCTTCGTTATATTTAGCTTGTGTTTTATGTTCTATGTTTCTAATAGAATTCCTGTATCAATATAAACTGTATGAATGTTAGATTTCAGAGTTAGAAATCATTTAATTACGTCACATGTAATTCTAGATGCACTATATTCAAGCTATTGTAATAAATGTTTAAACTACTATAAGCTATTAGTTGTGGGAGCAGCAAACATTTTTTGTTTTGTTTTTAACAGTGATGGCAACCATTTTAGTAATGGGCCTCATTCTATACATGTTTTTACTCCTCTGTGTTACTACGGATACCAGGTATGTAGCGAATAAATCGGATTTCTGTCAAACTGTGATGTTTAAACAATATGTGGGAGAAACACAAAAAGACCCAGTATATGAAACTGACGAGTTACTATGCTAAATTTATAAATCCAACTATATCAGTTGTGTTTATAAACCTGTAAACTACAATATTCACATAATATCTCTAATGTTATGGTTGTATATCCTGTAGCAACCATGGAACATGCAACTTTGACTTTTTGTTGTAGCAATGCTTGCTGTATGAGGAATTCAATAAACATGTAGTGGAAGAATATGGCTTATCCTTGTTTTTTAAAACACAAAGACACTGTCTAGTTCATGTGCTCATGTTTCTTTTCAGTTTGTGAACTTTCTTTTTTACTCTGCATTGAAATTCAAATTCAGACAATCAGTATTCTTGTTTTTGTTCATTCTTCTATCTTATTATGTTTTCTTAACTGTATCAAAGCTGTATCATTGGTTAATGCTTTTTCTGAGGATTTTGTTCTGTAGACACTTTCAGCCGTCCTATGTTTAAATACAACTGCAGTGAGTTCAGTGACAGGTTTGCTGTTGCCAGTAATTTAGTGCTCACTATAACTGAATATCAGACTTGTATGGCACAAAATGAATCTGATTCATTTCCAGCATCTCTATTGTTTATTCACATTGAGTATTTATTTCAATGTTGCATACTGACATTAATATGGGTAAGGTAAATCACATGTACATTTGGTTTACACTTTAATAACAAAGCAAAAGTCCAATTTGGTTCCAGCACTTTTTGTTATGGTTTGTGGAGTCATGCTAACATAAAAATTCTTGTCCAAATAACTTTTGAGAGTTTTACTTTAATCTCTTTTGTGATTTTCTTCTCTCACGTTCGGATACTGATATTGATTTCAGGTTTTAGATGATTATGTTGCTCTTGTGTTGCAGATACCTTGCAGGTAGCGCTGCAGTCCCACCCTTCAGCAGCCAGCCTCTTTTCCATACTCCTGACCTGACAGATTCCTTCATCCCCACACCCCCCCCCAACCTCTCCCAGCTCATCAACCGCCATCTTGGTCCTCACGACCGCAAGGCATCCCCCTCCTCTTTGCCTGGACGCCTCAACCGAGCCCTTTGCCTTGGAACAATGCCCTCCCTCACAAGGACAGGTAATGCTGACATTTTTTCCTTGGTGTTCATAAATTTTAAATCATTTATCTTACGCCAGCTGAATTTTGTATTCATTAGCACGTTCTGAAAATGACTTCTATTCATATTCTTCAGGTGGGAGTCCTCAGCTTATCATTACTCGTACTTTTACGGTTTCATGTGGACATGTCTGAAAAAATAGTGATCAGTATCTGGTTTTTTTTTCTTATTTTATCAGAAAGTTATTGACCAAAGAATGAAAAAGGTTGCACTTCAACTTGTAAACCCTTGGTGGAGTGCTAAACCCAATTTCCAACTATTGCAAAAATTACAAAAAGGGTAGCACATCTCAATATCCAAATGAAGGAGAACAAAAGAACTCACTTTTGAGTAAAGTCTTAGTGAATGAATCTCAAGTCAAACAAAGTAAATGTTTCATCATTCACTCAAGCAGTTATCAGAGATCATGTTATCAACAGTCCATGCATTGTTGTTCTTCTATCTGCTACACACTAGCCTGGTTCTTTTTTATTCTGAGTCACTGAGACAGTTTTTCAATGACAACAACATTCCTATCTAAGTGCCTCTCATATGTACAGAGTGAAAAGTATTGCTCAAAACATAAAATAAATAACATGTAAATATCTAAGTATCTAAAATATAATCTGCCTTTGCCTGTATTAGTCAACATTTTGAATTGTATGTTGTGCCGGACAGTATGATTGTATACTATATTTTTCTTATTTCTCAGATTCTGGCTACCTGTTTAGTGGGAGCAGACCAGCATCACAATACAAAGATTCTCCACCCTCTGGTACTAAAACTGTTTATTCTGTGATCTTGTATCATAAATTCCTAACCATCTCTCAGCCTAAAACCTTTAATTCTTTTCCCTTCATAGATTACTTTTCACTGAAGTCGGGGAGCCGCCCATCCTCCCCAGGCCTTTCTCCAACTCCTTCAGTAGCTGGTTCAGTTACATCCAGTTCAGGTTCTGCCAGACTGCGGCGTCCCCTCATTAGTCCAGCTCGGCTTAACATCAGCGGCCAGAAACTCCGGCTTTTCACATCGGAGTCAGAACCCACACAAATGTCCCCACCTATGTCTCCATTTAGCTTCAGTGTGGAGCCAGCCTCTTCTGTTTACAGTGGCTGCTTTTCCCGAGACATTTCTCCCTTCCAAAGTCAAAATGGCAAGTACCGCTGAGGTTGACCTGGAGAAAAACTGTTAGTTTGTTGTAAAGGGCTTGTAGCAATTTGATATGCGATTGGCCCTGTTTGTCATTCTTGAAGCTCCCACGAGGGGGCGGTAGTTAACATTTTCAGATCCTTTATGTAGGCTCTGTAGAGTGAATTGATTTGGATGCAGGAATGGGATTTGGACTTTGTCATGATTAACTTCCTACCACTGATTTGCAGATTTGAGTTCCTTGCTGAGAGATGGGAGTGTGATTGAAGAAGAAGAAAAAAGAAGCAGCTCCTCAGAGTCTTCTGCATGCCAAGTTGGCACTACAACACAAGGTTCTGAGGCCATCTCTCCAAAAGGTAGGCAGCCTTGTTCAGACTGGCAGAAGGTTGACGATGATGTCAAGAACGATAATGTTATATTTGTTGTCCAACTAGTTTTAAAATCACCGTCTTGGTCTCGTACTAAAATAATGTTAACATCCTGTAACGTTTCAGTGTTTGCAATAAAGATGCACTGCAGAACTTTTGGAATTTTCTCAGCGATGTGCCCCCTATCAACGGCTAATTCAGCATCCATCTTGCATCCCACCTGTATTATGAGATCTACCCGATCTCTCCAGCCAGTAAAAGACAGTCCCATCTCGACTCTTGTCATATCTCTTGTTCTGTCTCTTTCTTTCTTTTCCTCTTTTCCTCTCTTCCTCCGATAAAATCTTCTTGCGTTTCTTTGCTGAATCAGCCAGGGTGTGCATTCAAAACCGCCAATGTGTTTATATCGGCTTGCTAGCATGTCAAGCGGTGCATAAAGCGAAACTCAGCTGCAATATCAGGATTAGATTAGATTAAAAATGTGCATAGTGCGTTTGCTCAGCCTTGGGACGCTACTGGGCAGTGATGGCTCCAGAAATGCACGTAATAGATGTCATCATCCCATTGAAGGAGTCCGGAAAGTTTCATAATGCGTCTTTATGGGTCTTTATACTTCTTAACTTTTTTTTCTTATCCTGTAAAAAAATATGCACCTCTTCTTAATGGGTTCTCTACCTACATGTAACACATTTAGGTTGAGAACCTTGATGTTAAATAATCACGATGAATCGCATGAAATTCATCAGCTTTGTGTCTTTCCAGGTTTAGTGAGGCATCTTCTTTGGCCGGGGCTTTTGTTGGCGAGCCTGACAGCCAACCTGCTATTTGCCTGTCTCTATACGTACCACAACTGGAGATGAAGCATCACTGGGGTCCGGTACTATTCTCTTATAACTTGTACAGAGTGACTGAGCCTCAGGACTTCACACTAATGAAGAACTCTGTCCTTTTGGAAGTGCCAGAAAACCTCTGCCTTCTGGTTGTTGCTCATTGTTTTCTGTTGCTTGATGTAAATGCAGACACATCTTCAATAACAAACTACAGTTTTATTTGGTGTTAAGAAGAAAAGTGTGAGGTGAAAGTACATCTTTGAATTTGAGTCATTACTGCATGAACATAGTTAGGCTCTTTTTTTTTTTTCCCCCTTTCGATCAATGCTACTCGCATATGAAGACAGGCACAACTGATTTTAAGGGGGTCAGTTCAGGTACTGATGCTTTGTGGCGTTTTAAAACTCATGCTGTGAAATGTGCAATAAATGTACTGTTAGGTCAATGCCGCTTTGGTACAGAGGATCACGCCTTCACTACTTACACTGATTGTGATAGGTGTATTTTCTCTCCCAACCGAGTAACATTTTCTTTTGTTTTCTACAATAGCCAAAAATTAAGGAATAAATCAATCAATCAATCAAAAGAAAAAAGAAAGAAAATACTAAGCAGGTTTTTTTTTTTCCCATCATACAACTGGATTTGCATTTTGAAATGTGGGCAGATTTCTGCTTTAAGTAAGAATCTCAGTGTCGAGTTGATTTTCTGTGCATGTTCAGCAATGAAAGGAATCGCTGGTGCTCTACTTTTACCAATTTTAGGGTAAAAAAATAATTTTATGTTGATCTGTTACACTCATCTTTGCAATTCACTGCTGGTATGGTTCTCTTTTACCAAATCATTTCTGTTTTTGTTATCTTGTAGTTCCATTCATTCTCATTTCCAATCTGTAAAGAGAAATGCTGCTCATTTTCAATCTATGGCTGCATAAGAAAGCCATTGAGAAGATTCACAGCTAACTCACCTTATGAAATCATTTTTCATGACCTCTCTTAAACATCATAGTCAAACGTCTGCAGTATAACAACTATGAAATGGTTGCACTGTTGTGTTATTTGTTGTGCTTTGAATATGTGATTTGCAAAAGAGATGAGTGAGCGCTGATGTTTGATTATTGTTTATGCATATGTTGAACATAAATTAAAAGGTTGTACATTTTGGGCTTGTGCAAGCGGTGTATAAGTATTTTACACTTTGTTTTGCTTCTCATTTAAACTTGCATGAAACATATTGTGGAACAGCCACACGTTTTTTTTTGTCTTTTAAAAAAAAAATTATTATTATTTTATTTAGCTGAGGAATACTTTTGTTCAGTGCAGATTATTCCAGAGCTGTGTTTTTTGCTGAAACGCACATAATTCTGATTTGAATTGACTATTTGTTTTGGGCTAAATTTTAGCCAAAGTTTCTAAATAATAAAAACTAATGTAAAAATTGAGTTTCTTAAAAAACATTGATAAGAACTGCTACTGAAATTATTCTTATAAAAGAATGTCTAACGGATGGTCAGTTGACAGCTTTTTGGACACACTGTATACATTTTTACCTTTGAGTAACCTGGCGCACTTTTATTTCCTTTTCAGTGGGTTTTTGTATTTAAACATTATGATACATGTTGAATTATTAACGCACTTCCAGCCAAGCAAAATTTTCTTGAGTGGGACTAGATTAATTTTTTATTGAATTAAAAATGTCTTTTAATGAAATCTTATTGCAGTTTATCATGAGTTCTCTTTAACATGATTTAACCATTATGTTAAATCAAACACTGTCCGTTTCAGACTCTCTGACAAGATGAATAAAGTTGTCATTTTTTACTATATACACTACAGTAAATGTTAAGAGTTGATTTTCCTCTATGTTCAGCAAAGCAAATGTTTGGGTGTGATTGTATGGAACAAAGTTATCTGCCATGCTATAAAATAGTATTTCCCCTTAATACTGCAGTAGGGCTATGTACACATGTCTGAAAAATTATTCATACCCTTCCTTTAAAGAAGGGAAAAAACACAGCGGCCGCTGAAATTGACAAAAGTAATAATAAATAAAAATTTTATAAAAATAATGACATTGTTTTTGAGTTGTGGTTTGGCTGGCCTGGGAGCGCTTCGGGATCCCTCCAGACGAGCTGGCCCATGTGACTGGGGAGAGGCAAGTCTGGGCTTCCCTGCTCTGGCTGCTGCCCCTGCGACCTGACTCGGATAAGTGGAAGAAGATGGATGGTTCAATATTTTTCACTCAAGCTAATATTTCTTTGTGCAATCCTTTAAGGCAACCACTCTCATTAGTTTTCTGTAACTCTCAATCAGACTTTTACACACCTGTTGATGGGTATTTTGGACCACTGCTCATCAGCAAAGTGCTCTCATTGGTCCAGGACCCTATTGTTTGTTTTTTATTTTTCCAACACAAATATAAAAAACAATGTTGTATTTCATTAGATTATAATTTAGCAAATTTATCTTTATTACTTTTTTCAGTCTCCAGTTATTTGAATAACTATTAATAAGTTTGCCTTTTCTTTAATGGAAGGGTATGAATAATTTTGCAGACGTGTATCAACTTCTGGTCCAGGCACAAAAATGAATTATTTTCTAGATATTTTCCAACAATTCTGTGCTGAAGTCGCTACCTAGAACACATTGTATCACCAAACACTCCTGCTTTATCTGACTATTTCTGAGTATTTCAGCCTGTTGGCTGATTTTGCAAACACATTTCATCACTCAACTGACTAAAGCCTTGAAGAAAGTTAGACAAGAGTGTTGCCATAGCAACTAATTTGACTGATGATGAAGCAGCAACTGTGATACTTAGCTAAGCAGGACAAAAAAAAAAGAAGTATGGATTAAGATAATTGAACCCCATTATTCTGCTTGGAAAATAAACTGGATATGCTCTCAGGTTTTATTCATAAACATTTTGCTCCCAAAATCCTTTACTGCAGTCTTTTAAATCCAGCTGAGTTTTGACGTTTTGGTTATTTGTGTTTAATGATTTTTTTCTGTTTAGTGGTGTTTTGCTTTAAATTCCGCAGCACATCACTATTTGCTGCTTTAAACATACTTATAAATAAACTTGACTTTAATCTAGTTATTTCCAAACATGAGAAAAATTACTCATTTCCTTTAAACTTCCTACTGCTTTTCTTGATTTATAAAAATGAAATAACCAATCCTTTCATCACAGGTCAGTTGTTGGAATCATTCATTTCCTTCTGTTTTTCACTCATTTAGCTTTTTGTCATAAATGAGCTGCCAAGAACATTTTCCTGCTTCCCTTTTACATGTTTGGTTTGGGCTTCCCCTTCTCTGTTACCCTCAGGTTAACTTTCTTTTTTTCTTCTCAGAAGTGCTCCACCTCTTCAACCTTCAACTCCCCTTAAAGGAGGAAGCCCGGGTTTACCACCAGACATGGCTGAATGATGCAGCTTTGTCTCCACAGAGCAATGCTGGGAGAAAATCTGTGAAACACAAGTCTTTTAACTTAGCACTCAAAATGGATGAGAAACTTCAAATATTGCTTTCTGTGTAGTTTGACAAATCAAAACTACTATTATAAATTGGATGAGATTAAATTTGCTTAACCCTGCAACAGCATGTAAATGCAAATTTGCATGATGACCGTCTGCAGCTAACCATAATCCCAAATACAGGGATCTCAAACTCCAGTCTTCAAGGGTGACTGTCCGGTAGGTTTTTATAACAAGCACTGTCCTTCATCAATACACCTGAGTCACATGAATGGGTCATTGTGCATAACTTGATAAAAAGCTGTTGGATACATTTATTTGAATGTGATGTGTTGAAGCAGGGAACCAGATTAAACCTGCAGGATGGTGGCCCTCAAGCACCATCCTGGATCCCTGTCCACAAATGTACATTAAAAAAGTACACCCTCCTTTAAGGTTTATAAAAGTAGCACAACTTGTCTGGTTTTTACCAAACATACTATCATAAACTTTAATATCCAAACTGGAGTTGGGAGAGTCTGAGAGATGTACTTCTTTGGTTTTCTCCAGTTTGTCATTTGCAGTCTGACCTTGGGGTGAATTTGTCAAAACCATTTTCCACCTTTGAATAATCTTTCTCTCTGTAGAATGATGGACTCCAAATAGTTTGGAAATGGCCTTATAACCGTCCCCAGATTGAAAGGTTGCAAGGTTCTCTGAGATCATTGCTGATATCTCTCCTCCTTGACATTGTGTTAACGTACATCTGAATGCCTCAGACCATAAAACTGAAAAAACCTTCGCTGCTTTGAGGGAATTTGGGTGGGATCATTTTTTTATATTCTACTTCTGCATTTTAGCTTACTTTTTATTAAATGTATAACGTGTCATAGTATTCTGTTTTTTATATTTATCATCTTACAGCAAAAGTAATCTCAAGGCACTTTAAAAGACACAGCTCCAGGAGACAGGGATAGCTGCAGAGAAAGAAGAAAGTGGAACCCAAAGTAAATGGCAACAACATCTTTATTTAAACATGAAGTGTAAAGAATGGGGAGAAAAGAGTGTAGAGAGGTGCTCTGTGCATCATGAGAAAATTCAACAAGATAACTGCTAAAATGGGTGGTGATCTCATCCATTAAAAGAGGCATTGCCTTTTTAACACCCGATGTTACTAAAGAAATCATCCAAATATGTATACTGTCTAAATGAGACTATTTCCCAGTAGTATGATCCCGTACTTCCAAACTTTTACATCACTCACAATTGGGCTGTGGTCACTGCATGGTGTTGAGATTCTAAGACAAATGTTGCCCGAAGCATTAGAATTTAAATTCATGAAAGACAAATTGCTCTAATCATTGGTAGTGTCTTTTAGGAATATTGTTGCAAATAAGACATCTTCCAAATGTTATCTTAAAAACGAGTTAAGTAATTATAAACATAATTACACTATAAGGCATGCTGCTGTGCATAACTTCACTTTATCAATTTCAAAACCAAATTCTATGTTTAGAGGAATATAATAAAAACATTTGTTCTGCCACCAATAAAAATCTTTTTAATTATTACTTAAACAGTGTTTTTTAAGGTTTGAAAAATATTATACAATTCTGATTCTGATTAAAACTCTGATTATTAAATTTGCTCAAATAGTTATGGAAACAGTTAAAGTGGTTATCTTAAACAGTAGATATGTGTGACATCAACTCTCTCTGATTTTATTATTTTGTTGTAGTTGATTGGTAATGTCCAATAGTTGATTTTTTGGTTGTTGTTTTTTTTTGTCTGTTTGGTCATTCTATTCCTCTATGGTGGTATCCTTGCAAAGTTTTTAGCATGAGCCCCATCATTGTTGATGGGCTATTTATATCTCCTCCAAAACCAAACTTTGTGTAAAGACACTTCGGAGTGTCCCAGCAGTATGAAACACTGGGCAGTTGTTTACAGCTTTAAGAGAGCAAAGCTGTCCCTAAAATAAACTGTCTGCTTATCAGATCAAACCAGCACCAACCAAGTTGATCCTCTTTCTTGCGGAGAGGATGGTCACATACCAAAATATTTAAAAGTGACTGTGTTATACACTTGTAAAATGGACATTTAGTGTTATTGTTTTGTTTTAAGAACATTTTTGTTGGTGCAAGTTAGCTTGTGTTGATTGTCTTTGTTCTCAGCTTATAGGGCCACACGATGCGTACACAGGAAATGAAGACCCTTTCACGACCCCCACCACGGAGCTGTGGTATACTAAAAGACAGTAAACAGGCCATGTGATCAAGTTATTGTTGTGCTTGTCAAGGTAAATCCACTGTTGAAGTATTTGGTGTCCGAATGCATTGAAAAAATGAGTGATGCTGGTTGCAAAAATTACATGTTAAAATCTCAGCTGTTTTCAACTGAAGCTGTAGACCACCAGAGGATTAATGTGCAATTTAGACAAATAATCTTAACTGTAACTTAATAAAATAGCTGCATTGATCCTTTGTTTTGTTTTAATGTACTTTTCTGTAATGTAAAGCATCTTGAATTGTCCCGTACATGAAATGTGCTCTATAAATAGATTTGCCTTGCCTTTGCCTTGAAGTCTTTTTTTTTTTTTTACACACACAGCTAAACAGTCTCAGCTCTGCACGTTGTGTACTGACCGGGGTTTTTTTTTTTTCAGACTCATAGATGAGAATAGTTAAGGGTTAAGGGTGGGAAGCATGTTCATGCTCTGAGTCTGCTGAACAGGCTGAAGAAGTTTCTCTTCTGTGCGATCACTTCCTGTTTTTTACCAGCTGGCCCAAAGTTAACTTACAAACACGTTGCATTTTCCACAACATTTGATCAGATATAGGCAGATCTGATCTGATCTCATGGCAGAAGCCTCAGTGGCATAAAACCAGGGTTTTCAGAAGTAAGAGATCATTATCAGGAGGAGATTAACATAGGTTAGTGAAACTGAATGAACAAAAATTACACATTGAACTTTTTTTTTTGTTTGTTTGTTTGTTTGTTTTTAATCTAGATGAAGTATCTTATATAATCTACTATTGTATTAAAACAAAATAAAAAAATCCATCACTTTTGTGCATAAAATAACAAAAGTATAAAGTTTTTATATCGTACTGTTGATGGTGGCCCCTTTATTTCCCCTTTCTACAGGATAGTCGTGGTGGTATGGTTTACATTGCACTTCGATGAGTGTGGTGTCATTGTTCAGTAACTGCTACAATACTGAAATTTAACTGGCTTCATTGTTATCATGTGGAAATAAAAAAAGAGGAAGGCAGGGTTCCCATAAAAAGGATTTCACTTTGATAGCAGAAATCTAAACTTAGAATATTTTATGAAGAGGAAGACTTGCAGAATTTTCTTTTTTTAAATCAAAGCATCCTACGACTCTTGAAATGCTGCAAAATATTGGAACCATCTAAAGTGTTCACAAAATGCCGTATGTATTTGTTTATTTTGCGTTTCTGACCTGCTTTTATGCCTTATAAATTAAATCATGGATGTGTCAAATATTATCCTACAAACAAAAATCATTATCATGAAACAGGTGCAAGAAGAGACTTGACAGAAAAAGTTAATCTATTCTGGGTCACAGTATATCAGACTTATAAAGCCTGAAATGGTGGAAGGAAAGCAGATGGATGAAGAGTAGTTTGTAGCATATGTTGCATATGAAATAACCCATAAATCCCTTTTGTCGTCTAACTTTGTTGCTGTTTCTTTGAAAGATTTTTTTTTTAAAATTAACATTTTTACGATGAACGTGATTACTCAGATATCAATATGATATACAATAAAGGCACCAGTTGATAGTTAATTGATTATTGTTAAAAGTTTCTATCAACCTATTTCTTTCTTGACCAGTTAATGAGTTTAATAAGTGAGAGTCCCTGTTGTGATACAGTTCAATCCTTTATTTTATCTGAACAAGTTTTAAAACTCACCAGATTTTGAATATGGCATCATTTGGCTATGACCATAATTTTAAATATATTAGATAAAAAAATGCTACATTAAAACATCAGTCACAACAATAAAAATAAAGTATAATACCCATATGCAGACTCCTGTTACTTGTGTAAACTTTATTCTTTAACATGGAGCATTTCAAAACCGTGAAGCTGTCACTTTTATTCAGAGACAGGATATTTCCAGCACAAAGATATTCAGTTTGAAATAACTACAACTGAAATGAAGGGCTGGATATATATAGATATATATATTGAAAAACTCAAAATAAGCTCTTTGACGTTTAATCAGATCAATATGTGAGGAAGAACTACCCCCTTATTTCTTTATTATTTATAAAAGTCTTTCACATAATTAGTTGGAGGCAGATGATGTTTTTGTTTTTTAAAGTAATTTTTTTTACTTATTTATAGCCTATAAACATATAAGTTAATAAATTATTGCAAAACAGTGTTAAAAATATGGAAGATGCCCTTGTCTCAGAGCAAACTACTACATTATTATATATGCTAAAGTGAGGAGCTTATGGTGAAGTGTTACTTCTGAGTGTGTGCGATACATTCAGGTTCCCCACATGTTCATTTAGTAAGAGGATGGGCGGGAGTTACAGGCAGAAACATTTTTGCACTTTGCATGAGGTAAACACTTTGCGGACAGTCCCTTGGCCCTCACAGAGCAGCGAGGCAGCGCGCAGCCGCTCAGTCCGTCAGCCAGCCGGCCTCAGAGCAGCAGCATCATTGCATTGAATGACATCGCAAAGGACCCCGGCAGTGAAACACATGAACCGAGCGTCTCTTTCTGAGCTGGTGGATTTCTGAACGCTTTGTCCCACTTTACGGAATGATTGGCGGGTGTTGGGACATGCTGTCGAGATGTTCCAGCCTCCATCTCCTGAAAATCTGAAGAAATGACCGGACTGTAGGGCTTACAGGCAAGTGTGTGCGCCAACAAGTTGGCAAAGCTTGCGCCATCATATGCTATCTTTAAGTTGTACCCAGACAGCACGTTTGAGGTCAGATTTCTTTCTTTGTGTGCACCCTCTGCTGTCATTTCCTTTACTGATTTTAAGAACATTTTGCACCGTCTGTGTTACACTCGGGGTTTAATCAGATATATTTTTATGCAGAGGCAAAATCAGCTTACACCTCTTACTACAACTTGGAAAATTCAGCTCACACTGGGCACCGTTTACTCTTACAAAAATATATCTGTACCTTCTACTGTGTGTATAATTCAAGGGACGGAAGTTTGTTTTTTTGTAGCGTATCTTCACCTTATTTGACCCTGTGTATTTGGCAAAGTCTGTAAAGGTTATTAATTATGTAGGCCAAAGATATTACCAGTTATAAACTGGTAGCAACACACACAAACTCAGTAGTTTAAAGTTACCTCTAAATATATTACTGTTCTATTTTCTTAAAAATGTGGATGCAAGCTAATAAGTTACCGTTTATGTATTTAGACATTTATTCATGTCATGCTCACTCTGTATGTCTTTCCTGATTTCAAACTACAGCCTAGTAAAGATATATTAAGATAGAATTTAGGAACAAACAACAGTGTCACAGCATACAACCTGACAATAACACATGTTAATAATGGACCTATTAACCCTGGCTGTGCTTACTCTGTGTGGACTTGTGTTCCGATCAGCAGCAGGGGAGCTGACAGTAAATGAGAGGCCATCACCATGCCCCCAGGGAAGTATGGGATGCAGGAGGAGTGGGAGAAGGAGGGGGACCAGGAGATCATCATGGACTTCTTGTTGCCAACCGGGATCTTCCTCAAATTCCCAGTGTCTCAAAATGACACCATCAAAAACATTAAAAAAGTATGTCTCCTCACAGATTCCTTTTAATGATTAATTCTTGTTTTTGTTTTTTTCACTGCTACATGATGTATGTTTTGATCATACTCTGTGCATCAGTCACAAGATAACATTGTATGTCTGATAGAGTTTAATGGATTGACTGCAGACCAGCTCTGTGGTGCGAACACAGCTGCAAAATGCTGTTGTGGCTAACAATACATTCACAGTATGCTTTTATTCCTTCAGACATTAAACTAATTAAAAAAGCATCACAGTTCAAACAATGCTCGCTAGTTGTGATGCCACTTTTAGAAAAGGAACTTGGCTCCTTGGTGAACACGGCCAGCGTTCTGTAGAGGCAGATCTGCTGTGAAGTGCGAGTGTGCCAACAGTTCTGGCTCTTCATGCTGTTTGATTTAACTGTGTTAAGTAATGATTCTCTCATAAGCCTTGAAGATGATGACAAAAAAATGTAATGTCTTTCATGTCTTGGGAGTTTACAAGCAGTTGTTGAAATGTTTCTAAAGCTATCATCATTTATTTTTACAGTTTAGTCTTTCTTTTAAAACAAAAAAGTAATTTTGGTTGAGGTGCCTTTATAAAACTCTTCCAGCATAAGTGTTACCTGCACAGAGAACACATTGCCGACTTTAGGACAAAAACTCAAGCTCTGATATTTTTGTATTGCTGATGTGTTCTGTTTCAGATGGTTTGGAAAAATGCCAGAAGTGAGGCTCTGTTCAGTGGACTGGGTGACCCTGATGGGTATGTCTTCACCTGCATCAATGAGACGGCTGAGAGGGAGGAACTGGAGGAAGAGTCGAGGCGGATACGTGATGTACGGCCTTTCATGTGCGTTCTGAGACTGGTGGCGAGGGAGGGCGACCGAGTGGAGAAACTCACCAACACCCAGATCAGCCTGCTAATTGGCAAAGGTCAGCAGCATCCCCGTCTCATAAGGCTCACACACCGCCCGAGCTGTAGGAGCTTTTCAGTGGATAAGGATTCTTTTGTTATCTTCAAAGAAAATGAGTGTGGTTTTTTTTACCTGGCAGAATTGTGCTAGCCTGGTGGCAGTCCTTTCAGTCATAAACATTGCAAAATTTCTCAAGGAATTAAACAATAATTGACTAATATTTCATAGTAGTAAGTGAAACAAAGTGTCTTTTTTAATTGCCATTTCGTTTCATGTCATTATTCATAATTAGTTTTTCCCTACTTTCAGTGCACCAAAGCAAGTTATATTTCTCCCACAGGAAACAAAGCTCCTGAATGCCTAATTGGCAGCCCAGGCTTTTCTTCCTTTATGTAATGACATCACCAAGAAACATATTTTTGATAATGTGAGATAACTTGTGAGATAAGTTTGAGCCTTTTGTAAGGGTGGCTATCATTTGGACTCCGAAGCTGAAATTGAGTATTCCAGACAGTCACCACCGTTAGCCATGAAGCTTATAATAACCTGCAGATCAGTCTTTTGACAAAAAAGACATCTCTTTAACCAATCCCTTCTGAGATTAAAAAAAAACAAACAAACAAACAAAACTCTTGATTTTCTCAGTTATTATTTTTATTTGTTTCTTTTTTAATGAGGGAAGCTACCACCACAACAAAACACCGTTGCAGACCTATTTGACTAGATATTTGCACTAAAGTTCTGACAGTGTTTAAGAGGTCAGGGTTAAGTCAAAACCTATGGATGTTTTTCTGAGCAGGTTTTAAAGTTATGCTTTCATTAAAAGAACTCTGCACCTCTTTGGGTCTCAGTAAAAGCCAAGGCAAGACAAGGCAAATTTATTTATAGAGCACGTTTCATAAACAGGTGCTTTACATTGCAGAAAAGTACATTAAAACAGAAGAGAAAAAACAACAACAAATAAATTATCTAAAATCAAGATTAAGAAAGGACAACAGATTAAAAACATGATCAAGTTTGAAATTCCAGCTTAAAAGAAAAGGTCCAGATTTGGACTTTCAGATCAAAACTATGTAAATGCAGCAGAGAACAGGAGGGTCTTTAACCTGGATTTAAATAAACTGAGTGTTTCTGCTGATCTG